>OX456986.1:132353168-132953168 GCA_949752695.1 Melanostoma scalare | reverse complement strand
TTTTAGTCTGGATGCATAGAATCTGGTTCAATTACAAACAGAGTATTTAAACACTCTGCGTCCAATGTATAGGAATTGATTATTTCCCCATTTGACTTTTTTTTTGTTAGCACCTCCGAAAATCACCTTATAAATATAACTCGAAATCAACTTTGACAGAATAATCACTTAGATTTAACTTGGCGGAAAAAAGACCTACGCGCACGACAATCCTTATTCATTTGACTTTTTCAATGGTAACGCCAAGCAGCTTCAGAAAAATACAGTTATATTTTTACTTCGTTTGAGTTCAATTCAAATAGATTCGAGTTCGAACATAACATTTTCTATTTAATTTTTTTCTATTGTAAATATTTTGACTGCGTTCATATTTGAGCCAAACTCGTTCACGTTTGTGTTATGTTTAATTATCTACGTTCTTACTTCGTTTGAGTTCAACTCAAATAGATTCAAGTTTGAATGTAACTTTGCTTAGTTTGTTTCTTTTGTAAATATTTCAACTTCGTTTATGTTTGAATCAAACTAGTTCATGTTTGTTTTAAATTAAATTTTGGGTGTCCCCTCTTTGTTTGAGTTCAATTCAAATAGATTTAGATTTGAGAAATAATATTGCTTATTTTTTTCTCTTGTGTTAATATTTAAACTGCGTTCATGTTGAAAACAAACTCGTTCATATTTAAATACTTTTAAATAAGTAAAATAAATACAGGCTTTTCAAAAATTAAACAGGGATTATTTTGATTTAAACCGACTTTACTTTAAAAAATAGTTTTTTCGGATCTAAATAGATTTCAATTCGGTTTTAACAGAATTATATTTGTACTGATTTAAACATATAGTTAAACATGTTTCTATTTGAAAAAATCATGGTTCAATTTTCTCAGTGTGCCTGCACTGTCAAATTCAGTGAATGAGCGAAACACCCAATGGATTTCCAACCACCTAGCTGGACTGCCGCAATTACTTTCGAAGCATTATCGCTGACGATTGCTCCAACTTTGTTTTCTATTTTCCACTTGGAAATTTTTTCTTGTAAGAAGTTACAAATATTAACTTTTGTATGGCGCTCTCCAAACTCAATGCAACCAAGCAGGTTAGAGCAGAGTTTTGCATTCTTAACATTCTCAATGTGTGCGTTTATTGTAGAAAAGGTAACAACGCATTCGAAATGCAATACAAAAGAGTTAACATCATCGTTTAAATTGAGTGAACACTGCACACCTTGCTTGTATTGCTATTCAACGCCCGCCGTTCTAAGAAAAAAAATTCATCCAGTTACCTAACTCACAGGATCCCTTGGTATTTAACCTTTATGACAAAATCGGTTCAGGTAGCTCACCTCATGGATAATTTAATCACCCTAATTAGCGAATTGATAATTATGATATATTAGGTCCTAACTCATTAGCTAGCCTAACAATGTCAGTTAATTAGGTACTGTAAAATACGATCTCACATCAAAGCACAACACAGTTTCAAAAGATTAACCATGGAGAACATTTCAACTACTCCTGAAAAAGTGAAGCCCTTGGAGAATGAGCTAAGAGCAATGATCAAAGAAGCAAAAGATATGTGTAAAATCTTTTATCAAGTTCAAGTCAACGGTAGGCTACCTTCAGGAAGGACATTGCGAAAATATTCAGAAATTTGAATTGACATTACTCAAAGACACTCACGTTCAACAAAGATTAAATATTATTTCAATTGGTTAAGACAAAGTAAATTATGTAAAAGAACTTCATCAATATGTTGAAGGATTGCTTACTGCACTCATCAAAATAATTGACTACATCCAAGAAGTGTACCGAAAACAAGATGTAACAATAACCGTCGAGGCAAAGAGTAATACACCATCCAAAGTGTACCAATCGAAGACTCAATTCAAAATTTCATCGGATGACAGTGTTCACGAGAATATGGAACCACAACCAAGCGCAGAAAAACAAGAACTACTCTCGATCCCAGTACATCATGAAAGTGTAGCTGAAAAACAAAAAAGAGAACCACACCAGGACCCCCAAAACTTCCAAGAAAACATTGACAAGAATATAATAAAACGGAGCATTCACAAACATATTAAAGAAAAATCGGTAGAGGACACACATCTCCAACTCAAATTGAAATGGAAAATCAATCGAAGCCATCAGGTATTAGAAGAAAGAAGAAATTTCACAATGACGCTACAAAGAAGCGTAAACTCAACAGGAAATCAACAATCTGAAAATCTGAAATCTATCCAACAGGTCGTTTAACTCTTGGAACATATGGAACAACTGTACCAAGAAGCAGCTTTGAAAAAATCAACTGGAGTTCCCCAGTAGTCGCAACCAGAAAGTTACTATCTATGATATTTGATGATATTGTCTTAGCGACCAGTACCTTGTCCGGAAATCAATCGCCGGCGTTCCACAGACGTCAACGAGCATGTAAGGGGAAGCTAGATCCTTTCAAAATCGCCGATATTATCGAACATGTTTGTTTAAAGTGCAATGTTAGCAAGCAACTAGTTCGAGCAGCGATCACCACTAAATGTGCAGACAGCACAAAAAAGATCAGACGAAAATTTCCCGATTTAATGAGTTAAACATATGTAGTAAATGTGATGAATACTTTCAAAGTAGGCATAAATTTGATTCAAAAATAAAATTAAACTAACGATACAAAAAAAACAAAGGGTGCTTTTATTAAAACATCGTATTGTGAATCCTAAAAAGATTAGTTATAACTCATACTTTGATTTTCTCTACTTATCAACTGAAAGACTAAAAATCGTTGTTCAACGATGTTTGCTGAAGAAGAGTGAAACACAAACCTTCATCGAAATTCTCATAATGTTATGAAATTGATTTGCCTTAAGCCAGTTTATTAAAAAAAATTTCATATGTATTTGGTATTAAAATCATTTTTTGAGCTATTTATTTATAGTTCTGAAAGCATAAAGAAGGACAACAGAAAACCCAAAGAAAATGAAGGTCAGAAATGTACATCACACTTCTATTGTAAATGGCTGTTGCTCACTCTTATATCTTCTGTTTTTATTGCTGTCTAGTTTCCTATGTTTTCACAGTAAAATGGTCGATTCAACGTTCGTTTATAGTGCTGTAAGTAAGTCAAAGAACGAATTTTTTGAACATCTTTATATTGCTTTCCACTATAAGAACCTTTGAATTACTTTTAGTTTTAGCCTAGGATGTAACGAAAAACATAACTACATGATACAAAAATGCAACTGCATTAAGGTCTGAATAGTCTTATGGGTAACAATATCTCCAAATTGTCACTACTCTTTATAACCTCCGAAAAGAGTTGTGAGAAATTTGCTAGTCTCCGGGGAACCCCGCCCTGTTGCGTCACCCTACTTACTTACTTATTTACTTAGATATTTTTTTTAACAAACTTTTGAACTTTGCTTGCAATAAATTCATCATTTCGTTTTTACTTGTGGATTTTCGGGTATTATTTGAAATTTCCATAATGCACAACGTCACAAAACTAACAAAAACTACCTAAAATAGCGAAAATACTAAATAAATGCGCGCGACCTTATTAAACTTTTTTTCTATTAAACTATTATTTAGATTGAGACGAAACTTATAAACCGCGGTACTAATGGATTTACGTATCCAAATTTGCAAAATAAAGTAAATTAAAGCAAAAGCACAACCGGTGCCGCGAAAATTAAAGTCGAGAATGACAACTGTCAAACTCGATTGGGCAAGCCAAAAAAAAGTGCAATAAGCTGCAATAAAAAAATTAATTGCAGCTTCTCCACGGCTACTCAGCTGGGCTGGGTTCACAATGGTAAAAAAAGCGATCGCGTATAAAAAGTATATGTGTGGTAAAAAGTAGATAATTAAAAAAGCGATTGAATTATTTTATTAATTCAATATAAATCAGAACAGGGTGTCCTAGATTCAAAGGAGTTTCAGGATGCTAATGCTCCTTTGTCTGATAAAGTTTTAGAAATTATAAAACCAGTTTACGATACTTTATCATCAGAGGCATTATAAACTCGATGTTTAGGTTCAGAAACTCAAAACAATAATGAGTCTCTAAACTCGTTGATTTGGACTTTCGCGCAGAATATTCATTCCGGAGTTCAGGTTATTGAAAAAGCAACATTTACTGCTGTTTGCATTTTTAATGAAGTCTTCATTCCGATTTTAAAAATGATGACCCCTATGGGAATACAAATTGGACCGGAAGCTCATTCATTTGCAGTGAGGCGAGACAACGCCCGGATCAAACGCTCCGAAATACGTACATCCAAAGGAGGCCAGAACTGCTCGATTAGAAGAGAGAAAAGCAGGAAATAGTTTCCGATGTATGAAGCAGGAATGGCAGATTGAGAAAAAGTTAGTATAACATATCATTTAATGACTGTTACAGCGAAAAACTTTACGCGAAACTTTAAAAGCGTTTTCTCGGAACATACTTTATCAATATGATACCCAAGATTTCTCGATTTCTACTAAACCGATTCGCTTGAAATTTTCAGGGAATCTTCTTTATAGTTGTGATATTACAAAAGTGAAAACTATTGAACAAAATGAAAAATGAAAATTGTTTTTTTTTTTATTTTCTCCTTTGTTTATAATTATTAACTTTTGGGTTTTTTTATGAATGTAACATATATTATTTTAAATTTAATGTGCGACGCGTTTTGGAGATCACTCCATCTTCGGGCAACTGCTAAGCTCAGTGTTGTAAAAGCTTTTAATTGTGTTTTGTGTTTCTGCTTGTTGTTGAATGTGGTTGTGTGTTTTGGTTCATTATGTGCTATATTGCTGTCCTGTTTTTATTTTTATTATTTTATTATTATTTTGTGTTTGTACTTTATGCCGGTGTCATACAGTGCATTTGGTTTTATTGTTAGTTTGTCGTTTAATATTTTGTCTTGTTCTATGTTGCTTGCTTTATATATTTCGTATTCTTCTATTGTGTCAAGTGTTGTGCTTTTCTTGCAAAAGTACATGGCTTCTAAATTGGTGTCGAAATCTGTGTAATTGTGGTTGTTGTCCATTAAGTGTAAGGCGAATGTGGATTTTGTTGTTGGTTTTGGTTTATGTCCTGTGAACCGTTCGCTCGTTCTGTTTGTCCAATGATATATTTATCGCAATCACTGCATTTGATTTTGTAGACTCCACTGCAGTGGCGTAGCTAGGAAATTTTTCGGGGGTTTTTTTTTTTTCAATTTATTGATATACAATAATAAAGTGCAGAAAATAAGAAGATATGAAAATACACGAAATTATAAATCAGTTCTTCTCTGCTTTGCGCGAATCATTCGATAACTTCTTCCACCTTAATGTCAATGTGCCTGTTAATGCTAATAAGAGCAAGCCCATTCAGCCTATCTTCGCCTGTAGAATTCCTAATCCAATATTTTAGACGCCTCAACGTGGAAAAACTACGCTCGCTGCTAGCAATGGTCGCAGCCAATGTTGCACCTATTTTCAAAAACTTGAAAATGTTTGGAAAAAGTGCATCGTTACAAAGATTTAATGATTCTATAAATGTCTTTGGTTGAGTTTCTGGCCCAACCTAACGTTACACTTCATTTATTACGGTTGAAGCAGCTGCCTCAGTCGCTGTTGGCTATTGATTGATTATTACTTCCACGGTTTCATCAATATTCTCAACGTCTTTCCTGACCAATTTTTCAGGGATGGTATTTCCGATTATTGACAAAATTTTTTTGTGTTTCGCAAATCTGTCAGATAAGGATGATATGAAGTGATCCAGGAAAAGTATGAATATCGATATACGGTAATAATCTTCTGCTGAGCTGCTTTGGTAATTTTGTCGGTGTTTTTGACGATGCACAATCCTTGAAACTTAAATTTTTTCTCCTATAGACTCGGCTATTTTTTCAGCATCAGCGAATTTTCGTTTTACATTCTGATGATGATGAGTAAAAGTTTGAAAACAAGGACACAGTTGAGCTGAGAATTATGTTCCACAAAACTTTGCGCTCCGTCAAAGTGACATTGAGCGCTCAGTGAGATTTTTCTTTGTGGAACTGGCGTAATAGATCAATGTGATTTAAGCATTGTATTGACTTATGATACATGGACTGCTAGTTGCATTAATTCTCTATACAAAAGTTGGATAATAATGATTGCACTTATTTTTGGTTACACTAGCCAATATCTTACTCTTAACTAAAACACTAACGACATCTGCTGTGATTTAGCTAGCGTGATTAAATCCCCAAAACCCCCCCTATGCTACGCCACTGCTCCACTGCTTGTTTTGGTTTCAATAAGTTGTAAGTAATCTGCTTTTTTTTGTTATATGGGGTGGTGGGAGTCATTGTGTATGGTTATACTTGTTGTTGTAGGTTTTCTGTATACTTTATAATTTAGTTTGTTTTTGTTTTTTGTTATATTTATATCAAGGTAGTACGAGTATATTGAGTTATTTTGTTCTATTTCTGATGTGAATTTTGTATTATTATTTATGTTGTTAATATGTTTGTTGAGTATATCTATTTGTCGGTATGTGCCATTAAATATGATGAATGTGTCGTCAACGTATCTTGAATAGAATATGATGTTCTTGTTTTGTGGGTTTGGTGTGGATAATATATGTTGGTTTTCGAAGTGGTTTAGGTACATATCTGCTTGAAGTCCGCTTAAAGGTCTCTCTCGAGCATGAAACAACCTCATCCCCATGTTTTTTTTTTAAACAGTCGCCTTTTTTTTACTAATCGCTGGTTTATGCGATAGCGAAATCATTGCAGATTAAGAATCTTTTTTTCTTTTGGATTCGGATGACTAGGAGGGCTGAAGTCAGGGGTATGGTCATTTGTCTATTTTTTGAGATCCCCCACTTCATAACCTGCTAGAATTCAAAGTTTTTAACTTTTTAAAAAAAGTTTTTTTCTGTACTTTTTTAATATTAATATATTTTTTACGGCACTTCAAAAATTACTTAATTCATTTCTCTAGACTAAAATACCCCCTTAAGCTATGGAGCTTCTGGACGAGGATCTTATCACAAAAACTTACGAAGAGAACATTAATGACTCTTTGCTACCGCTAGCGCTACCTTTACTCAACATTAACTGAAAAAGTTAATTGCAATCAAACAAAAAACCAACCAATCGATCTCCATTTCAATCAATTCAAAATGAATGACACTGAACGCAACTATCTAAAACAAATTTTTACTGTTAAAGATTGCTGTTGGCCGCAATTTCCGTTGAGTGACGACTAGAAGTAAAGAATTTTTCCACAACTTTATGCTAAATTTGATTTGAGATATTTTAAAGTATACCCACATTATAAATTTATAAATTCGGTTCCTGTGAGAACCAATAGCTCTTCGCAACTAGAATTACAGTCTATTCGCGAAGATGCTTTTTCACTGTCCAATGTTGATGTCTGAAGAACCTGTTCGGCGATTTTCTCTGTTAAATCTAAGTGAATAGGTGTAGACAACATTCACCCTGTTTTCGTGAAAATACTTCTTTCCTATTTATGTTCTTATGTTACCCATTTGCTCAATACGATTTTAACGACCTCTGTTTACCCAAATATCTGGAAGTGTGATACCAATTCCCAAAAAAGGCGGAAGCTCAGACTTTAGACCAATCACTATTTTGCCCTTTCTTTCTAAAGCTTTCGAAACTATTGTCTCTGCTCAAATAATACACTATGTTGAAATGCTGAAACCCTTTCAATCAGGTTTTAGATCAGAACATAGTTGGATAACAACTCTTTTAAAAGTTTCAGACGATATCCGAACCGCAATCGATGATGATAAGATCACGCTATTGGCTCTACTGGACTTCTCTAAAGCATATGATTTCATTGACCCTTTTATTCTTTGCAATAAACTATGTAATAACTTCAACTTTAGTTACTCTTCAAATAAACTTATCTTCTCGTATATCTGTGACCGTGTCGAAGCAGTGTCATGTAAAAATCGACTATCCTCGTTTTTTCCCATTCGCCGGGGCGTAACTCAAGGCTCTATACTTGGTCCGCTTTTGTTCTCAATGTTTATTAATGATCTTCCTCTTTGTTTATCTTTTTGTCGATTTCACTTATATGCGGATGATGTTCAACAGCTATACCTTAATTTTCCCAGTGGCCTTGTTAATGATGCATTTGAAAAGATATATCGAGACTTATCCGCTCTTTGCAACTGGTCTAGACTTAATCAAATTCAGATCAACCCAGACAAGTCAAAGGGGATTTGTCATGTATAAACGTGTCCTTGACCCTACCATTTTTCCACCTATTATCCTAAATGGCACTAGGATAGGAATGGTAGAAAGCATAAAAAAATTAAGGAATTTTGTTTGACAGTAGTCTCAAATGGAACTTGCACATAAACCAAATTGTTTCCTAGATTTACGGATCGTTAAGGCCTATCTTTAACCAGAAACTATTTGGCCACAGAGGTTAAGCTGAGGCTATTGAAGGATCTTATCCTACGCTGAATAATGTATGGCTGTGAAATCTTTGCCAATTCAGAATGTGACTCTTTCCGAAGGCTAAATGTTGCATTTAACTCAGCCTTTCGATATATCTTTAATTTGCGGAGATTTGATCAGGTATCCGAACACTCTAAGAAAATTTTGGGATGTAGTCTCAAAACTTTCTTGAATTACAGAACGCTCGTTCTTCAAATTAAAACGGGTTGGGGTCGAAATCCTGACTCCCAAAATCCCATGCTCTCCAAAAAAAAACGCTCCCTGACTATCAATAAGCAAAAAATATATTTCTCAATTATTTCATAATTGATTAAAAAAAATATATATATATATATATGTATAATATTAATTTAATTACATTAATTTTACATGCTCTCCAAAAAAAACGCTCCCTGCCTATCAATAAGCTAAAAAATATATATTGCTCAGTTATTTCTTAGAATTGATTTAAAAAAAAATATATATACTTATACATATATGTATATATACAGGGTGTCCCGTAATTCGTTTTACATACTTTGGGATATGATTCTTGGTCATATTCTAAGAAAAAAATTGTTCTACAGTAAAGTCCGTTTCTCAAGTTTGACATCACTTTTTGACAATTTAAAAAAAGGCTAACTTTGGTGTATCCTGACCTGTGTTAAATTCGATATCTCTGTCAATACTGATGATAGAGACTTAATCTTAGACTCAATTTTTTGTAGAAATAACAACCTTTAAGACTGAATTTAAATTAGGCTTCCATAGGCTTAGGATTGCCAGATTTTCAATTTTAAGTGGTGTTCAAATTTTCTTCCCAAAACAAAGTTTTGACTTTGAGGTCATTTTTTTGGAGAAAAGGCCTGATAAACAGAGTTTCTTTATTTTTTACAGATGAACAAAACAATAATAAAGAAAAAACTCAGCATTAAGTTAGCTCAAAAACCCATACATTTTATGATACTTGGAAAAATACAAAATGGGAAAAATTTAAAAAAAAATAAAAAAAAGTTTTTGCTTTGAGGTTTGTTTGAATAAAACAATAATATGATCACTTTTAGTAGTTTTTTTATGTATTTAATACAAATACAATTATAACAAGTGCTCAAAACGCCCTCCTTCGTTTTGAATCCATGCCAGAGCCCGTTTTTGGATTTCATTGTGGATGTTTCTTTACTGTAGAACAATTTTTTTGTTAGAATATGACCAAGAATCATATCCCAAAGTATGTAAAACGAATTACGGGACACCCTGTATATTATATATGGGAATGTAGATATATAACATATATATATATATTTAAAATATATATATATTGGGAACTCACAGTATCTCTTATTGACTATTTGTTCGTCCTGAACAAGACGATTTTTTTTCAGAGAGATTTGACAAGAAACTTAAACAAACAATAAAAAAAGTTATCAAAGACATTTTGCAAAGACATTTTTTAAATCGATCATACTTTGTCTGTAGTTATTTGAAACTTTTAACCTTGGGCTTATATAAAAGAAGAGTAAATTTTTTAAGTAGAATACGAACTTTGGGATTCATTTTCTTTTTCTGAAGGACAGGTTTTCTGTTTCAGTGGAAAAAAAGTGGCAGAAAATCAAATTTTTAAGTTTAAATATCAAGATTTTAGTCCTTTTCAACGATAAAATTTCAAAATAATTCCAATCATTGATCTGTAACATGAAATTAAAGATATTTTGCTAAAATTGCAACATTTTTGAACTAATTCTAAGCAAATAATCATAAAAGGTAATTCGAATCTGATCTTTATTTCACTACAAAATGTGCTTTTTGTAAAGGTGCGTCCTTTTTGATTCTCATTACTTCGTTCTTTTTTAGATCATCTCTTAATCGCGTCAAAGTTTTTTTCATGTGTTCAGTGCTTTTTATGTTTAATAGATCGGGAAAATGTCGGAAAATTTTGCTGACACGATTGTCAATAATAAAGGCGGGATAAATATTGTGTTCGGTGGTTACTTATTCCACAAGGAAAAAGTTAAGGCCAGCGGGATTGTTTACTGGTGTTGTGCTGCGCGCAAGGCTAAGTGTTGCAACGTTCGACTGCGCACAAAAATTGTCGACGACAGGCACTTAGTCCTTAATGTGCCAAAAGTTCATAGCCATGACCCGTTGGCATTTGAACGACAAGTAATTAGTGCCAATAATTACATAAAAGACAAGGCAAGGGAGAGCTTGCCACCCAGTGTAATTATAAGAGATTCGATTGTGTGCGCGGAAGTTGATTGCCGGCCTTACCTCCCGTCGAACAAGGCTCAAGGCAAAAAAATTAAAAGAGTGCGCGCCGCGAATATCCGGGAACCTACCAACATCAATGAGATCGAAATTCCGAATAACGTTCGGTTCATTGATGGGGAGTTGTTTGTTTTGGACGAAGTGACGTTTGGAGCGAAGAACTATTGCCATAACATCCTGCTCGGCACACCCAGCTCTCTCAAACTGTTGGGCGAAGCCAAGTGCTGGCTGGTTGATGGCACCTTTGCCGTTGTGCCCACACTGATGCAGCAGCTTTTCTCCATCCATGGATATTTGGATGGGGTGGTTGTGCCATTGGCATTTTGCCTAATGACACACAAAACCAGGGAGGCATACGGCCAGGTTTGGTTTAGCCTCTTTAAAGCTGCTGCCGAGCAAAACGTCAACCTGAGCCCGGAGCGGGTTATCTCCGATTTTGAGAAGGCCATAGCAACTTCAGCGAGAGACTACATGCCCACGACCGACTTCCGAGGATGTAATTTCCATTTTGGGCAGATTATTTGGAGGCGGATTCAACATATGGGGTTCCATGCTTAGATGCTGGATGTAAGTATAAGATAAATGTTGCTTTTAATGATTGCTTACGATACATTTATAATATACCAATATATGTCAGCGTATCTCAGTATAAAAGATCTCTGTTAGGAATGAGTCTCGATGAATATTATGGCTTCAGAATCATGATCAAACTCCACAACATTATACATAACAATTGCCCACAGTATTTATTTGACTATCTTATGTTTGCTCGATCACCAAGAGCACTTACACTTAATATTCCTCGGTTCGCAAATACGGTGGGACAGCGGTCTTAATTTGTCAAGGCTATTCAGTTGTGGAATAATCTTCCACATCAACTGCAAAGGCTAAACTCATCAACCGTTTTTGTTAATAAACTTTTTTTACATATTTCACAACATATATGAAGAAATCAATCTAATTTGCTTTTTATATTGCCAATCTTTGTAACTATTATTTTTCTATACTTTTCTTTTTCTATACTTTTTGATGTTATTAAATCTAATTATATTATTTATATACTAAATTTATTTATATTTCAAAAAAACTGTAGTTTATTTTAGATGCTTATTTAAAAGATATCAATCTTGAAGTGTCATGTAAATCTAAATGCTCAGTAAATGAAAATGAAATGAAAAAAAAAAATTAAATGAAAATGAAGGAAGTACGCGACGGAGGAAGCGTTTTCCTTGGAAATGCGTATGATGAAGGCATTGGCGTTTGTGTCCCACGAGGAAGTCATCGCATACTTCAACTCCTTCTATGCTTCGCTCCGCCATTGCGAAAGCAAAGAAGTGGCGAAGTGGTTTAAGACCAACTATGTGCAGCACCCGAGAAATGAGACACCATCTTACGAGCCAAAATTTTGGTGTGTGGACGTTTCGCTCACAGGAGATCCCAACTTTCCCAGGACCCAAAACAACGTGGAAGCTTGGCACAGGCGCCTTAAGGTAGTGGTAGGGAGATCTCACGCTGGGCTCTACAAGCTTGTCGGTGACCTAGGCAAGGAGGTCATTGTCGGCAAGCTTAATGTCGACAGAGCGAGGATGGGTGAGGACCGCCCATTGACGAAAGCAGAAAAGCGGAACGTGTGGTTGCAGAACGTCCTAGGCAACAGGGCACACCAGCACCAGACTGACTTCTTGCGCAATATGGCTTTAAACTTGGTTTTGGAGTAACCAAACCAAAATCCGATTTCCCCAAAACGTCCTTTTCAGGACGACCAAAACGTCCTTTTCAGGACGACCAAATAATCAATAAGAGATATATGAGTTCCAAATATATATATAATATACATTTATTTATATTTGACACAAGGCTTTTCGAATTTTTGAAAATTATATCTCCAGATTCGCTCGAATTTGTAGCTATTATTTTCAACAACTCGAAAAACCTCCTTTTAGAGAGATTTGACAGAAGGCTTTCCGAGTTTTTGCAAATAATAGCTCCAAATTCACGCTAATTTGAAGCTATTATTTTCAACAACTCGAAAAACCTCCTTTTAGAGAGATTTGACAGAAGGCTTTCCGAGTTTTTGAAAATAATAGCTCCAAATTCACGCTAATTTGAAGCTATTATTTTCAACAACTCGAAAAACCTCCTTTAAGAGAGATTTGACAGAAGGCTTTTCGAGTTTTTGAAAATAATAGCCGTATGCAACAGCTTTTCGCATGGCCCGCTTCGCGGGGCTCATTATTTTAACCCTTTTTCCGCAGGGTTAGGCTGCTCATGCTAAATATGAAAATAGATATTAGTTTCCGTATGCAACAGCTTTCCGCATGGCCCGCTTCGCGGGGCTCATTATTTGAACCCTGTTTCCGCAGGGTTAGGCTGCTCATGCTTAATATGAAAATAGCAAATAATTTCCGTATGCAACAGCTTTCCGCATGGCCCGCTTCGCGGGGCTCATTATTTGAACCCTGTTTCCGCAGGGTTAAGCTGCTCATGCTAAATTGAAAATAGCAATTAATTTCCGCATGCAACAGCTTTCCGCATGACATTCGCGCGAATTTGAAGCTATTATTATCGAAAACTCGAAAAACCTTCTCTTAGAGAGATTTGACAGAAGGCATTTCAAATTTTTGAAAATAGTAGCTCCAAACTTGCACAAAATTAGAGCAAATATTTTCAAAAACTCGAAAAAAAAAAAATTTTGCTGCACACTGCTCGATTGCCATTTCGAAGCGTTTAAACGCCCTCCGGCCGAAAAAAGTCGAAAAACAAAAAAGTTTTCTCAGCTCAGAAAAGTCCATACAAATTTTGCATTTTTTTTTTAAATTATTTTTTTCCCCAAAATTAAGTTCGTGAAGATATTATCTATCATTTCCAACTATTCCCATGCGATTTGAGCGTCTAGAACGCTTACAATAGCATTTCAAAGTGACCCAAGTCGCGTCCTGCATTTTCTTAAAAAATGCACCTTATTCTTCCACGTACAAAATGCTCTCATGTATTAAATGCCACTCGAAGTTATGAGAATCAAAAAGTACCATATAAAAGTGCATTATTTTAGGCCAGACCCCTACCAATTAAAAGTATAAGAGAAATGGTTTCACACATTAAAATTCAGTTGGTCGGTCACAGTCATTCAGCCGAAGCGCACAGACGTGCGCACAAGCAAAAATCCAGATACTGACGAAAAAAAACCCACCCCTAATAAAAAAAGGAAAAGGAATTTTCGCAAGGCTACCTGCTGGCTACCTGCTGTGAATTCCCGGAACATTTTTAAAAAGGGTCTTTCCCTAATTACCGGCGTATATGTGCAAATACGGTTTTTCTGAAAATAGTGTTGCGCATATTAATAACCCTAATTAAACTTAATAAACTTAATAATTATTTTTTATTTTTCCAGAGAAATGGGTGAACCATTTAATTCGGAGGCTGCATTCGCGACATTAGAAGCGTTGCTAATCCGGATAGTCAACAACATTAGCCCTGAAGACGGACAACGACTTGCCAAAACAATCAGCAAAATAGTTCCACCAATCGCTCCCAAGAAAACAGCTGAAGAAAAAATGGAGACCGAGGCTTCAGACAGCGAGAATTCCAGCTCCAGCTGCGAATCATCACCGGAAGACGAGGAGGAAGAACGCTCTGATGAAAGCGTTGTAGATGAAGAAGATGTCCGAGAAATATCTCAGCCAGAACAAATCATTGCAGCTATCAACTCTGAGGAGGACTTCAACGACTCACCCCTGCCCGGTCAGAAGAGGCTCCGAAAAATCAATAAGGCCAAAAAATTGAAGGAGGCAAATGCCACTAAGCGCCCTCAACTCCACACCAACTCCCCACCAGTGACCTCAGAACAGACAATAACACCAAAACCAGCCAATACTGATGTTACACCTTCATCGTCAACTGCTGCCAAAGCACCTACAGCACCAAAACCCACTCCAACTGAACAACCAAAGGCAAACAATAGCACCCCGGCAATCAACGCAACAAAAGGACCTGGTATGCCACCGATATTTTGCTTCTCTGGCAGCGTAGCAGAGATAAGACGGCATTGCAAGGCAAACAATCTGGCTGTAACTTTCAAAAACAGGAACACGAAGACTACAATTATAAACGCTGGAGACAGGACATCATTTGAAGCCATCAAGAAGTTCCTTCTAACAATGAAGATACAATTCAACTCCTCCACGCCAAAGGAGGACAGGAAAAATCTTCTTTTGCTTAAAGGGATTCACCATAGCTATTCAGCCATTGAAGTTGAGGATGAACTCCGCATCGAGGGACTACCAATACTAAAAGTGACCCAGTTCAAGTCCAAAAAGGCACAAGGAAAAGTTTTCAACAACTTCGTCGTGGAAGTCCCTAAAACGTGTGATTTAAACGAGGTATACACGAAGACCCTCCTAATGAACCAGAAGGTACACTGGGAGAAGCTGAAATCCAATGACGTCGTGCAGTGCCGCAACTGCCAACGATTTGGACACGTAGCCACAAACTGTGGACGCCAGTACGTCTGCGTTAAATGCAAAGAAGAGCATCAGCCAGGGCAATGTAAGAGGACGATTAATACGGGACTAGACGTATGGTGTGCCAACTGCCAGAAGGAAGGACATCCAGCAAGTTTTAAGGGCTGCCCTACTCTGAAGGCCCGTTTGACAGAAAGAAACAAGGCTCTGGCGGAAAAAAAAGCTCAGAAAGAGTTTGCCACCACCTCAGCGTGCTTGGTAACCCGCCCAGCTTTCAGCTATGCTGCAATAGCTAGGGGTAGCAGTGCCTCCCAATCAACAACAGTGCCAGCTCAACAACAACCAAAAACTCCAGCCAAAGCCACACCTACTCAAAAAGCACCGACCAGGACAGCCAAACTGCAGCAAGCTTCCCCATCTATGAACATCAACAGTGAAGTCCAAAGAATCTTCGGATCCAACCTCCTCTCCATCATGGATAAAGCCCGAAGTGCCGTCCCAGCAAACTACATGCAGTTAAGTGATGGTGAGAAGTCCGTGGCGCTGGCCACCTTTATCTTCCAGTTATGCAATTGAAGAAGCTACGCATCCTGACGTATAACGTAAATTCGCTATACAGCCTGGATAAGAGGATGTCATTTTACTTGTTTTTGAAAAACAATACACTGGATATTGCCCTCATCAGCGAGACCAACGTTACCAAACGGAACAACATTGACGTTAAAGGATTTAAGACCTTCCGCCAGGACAAAAATGAGGGTCGCAGAGGGACGGCTATTTATATAAAGGACAGATTATCCCCAAATGCCACTGAAGTCATCATCTCAGGACTGCAGACGAGTGAAGTCACCGCCATAAAAATAACCCTAGGACGAGGTGAAACCCTCATGGTCATCAGCGTCTACTTCAAGTGGAAATCCTCAGCGAGGAACATTAATAGTGACCTAAACATGCTCAACGGATTTCTCATGCAAAGCATATATGGAATCATTGGAGGCGACTTAACGCACGACACCCCTTATGGCTGGACACAGACACGGACATGGAAGGCAGGGCAATTGTGGATTGGCTAGATAAAAACTACAACGAGCACTCATTGGTGGCTGTATCCCAACCGAAACCCACCTATCCCAGGACACCATCGACGCTGGACTTCTTCCTGGCTACCTCCAACCTGGTGCATATGCTACCAGAAATAAGGAACTTCATCTGCACAACAGTCTCCAGTGACTCGGATCATGAAGCTGTTCAAATTTCAATTAATTTTAATGAACCCATTACTATAATTTCAGAACCACCTGAGAGCTTCATCAACTACAGGCGGCTGGATGTTGAAAGACTTCAAAGGGACATCGAAGAAAACCTAGCTCTTCCCCCCGCAAACAGAAACTTACTGGATAGAGAAATCGATGCTGCCATAGATAGCCTCGATAATGCTATATCTGGAGCGATGAACAACCAAAAACAGCCTAAGACATCAAAGGATAGGTACCAACACCTTCCTGAGTACATCCAGAACCTGTACGCGCACAGACAACGGCTACGGAAAAGACTACAAAGGATTCATCAAAGGCACCTGAACACAGCAAACATCGAATACCAGACAGTGAGGAATGAGCTTCAGCAAGTTAACATCATGTTTCGGAACTCTATTCGACACCTAAACAACATCCAGTTTCAAAAGAGGTTACAAGCAATCAAACCAGGACCCGATGCCTTCAAGAACATCAACAGGATAATCGGAAAACAACCAAAGATCCCTGAAATTATCAGTAGCAACAACGTGGAAGTTACCTCAACCCAGGGCAAGGTGGAAGCCTTTGCAAACCACTTTGAAGGAAACTTCACTCCAAACCCACCTGCCGATCCCACTTTTTTGCAGGAAGTAGAGGCATCTGTTCAACAAACCCTTCAGCCAAATCCGGATGTAGTGACCTTTGACGACACCAATCCAGCCAATGATCCAACCGACAGTCCACATCTTTGCACTCTAGAGGAAGTTGCAGAGATCATCGGAAACTCCAAGCCAAAAAAATCAGCTGGTCCAGACGGTGTGTCTAACTACATATTAAAAAGGCTCCCACATGCAGTGATGATGTTCCTCACCATTATTCTCAACAACTGCATCAACAACTGCTTCTTTCCTGAGAAGTGAAAAACAGCAAAAATCGTGGCTATTCCGAAGAAAGGCGCTTCCAAACTAGTCTCCAACTACAGGCCGGTCTCACTACTCAACAACATCAACAAGTTACTGGAAGAAGTAATCCTCCGGAGACTGAAGAAATTCGGCAGTGAACATTCAACCATCCCTGACATGCAGTTTGGCTTTCGGGAGAAGCACTCAACGCTGCATCCGCTGCTTAAACTCCAACATGACATCACCACCTCCCTCAACAGTCATCGTGTCACCGTCGCATGCTTTCTGGATGTCGAGAAAGCATTCGACAGCGTCTGGATAGACGCCCTAATCCATAAACTCTATCTTTTGCAGCTACCTCTGTCACTAATCAAAATTCTCTATTCTTTTCTTTCTTTCAGGAGATTTTTCGTCCAAATTGACAACTACAAATCACACATAAAGGACATCGGAGCGGGAGTCGCCCAGGGATCAAAGCTTGGCCCCTTCCTCTACAGCCTGATGACATCTGACCAACCGATACCAACCGGTTGTGAAAATTTACTATACGCTGATGATTCGCTCACCTACGCTACGTCGATGTCACCACTACTCGCCGTCAAAAAAGAAGAAGCCCACATCAATAGACTCTTCACGTTCTACCAGAAATGGGGCATCAGAATCAACCCCTCCAAATCGGAACTGGTTTGCTTCAGAAGACCCTCTAATAAAAGAGGCGGCCGGACTGCTTCCGTTTGCAAAAATCTTGCCCTGAAGCTTCCAAACGGATCCACCATAACTGCCAAATCAAACGTGAAGTACCTGGGTATCCACTTCAACGAGCTGCTCAAATTCAACCCACACTCCAGGAATGTGTTTAGAAAAGCCAGCTGGGCCTTCAACCGAGTTCATCCCCTGTTGAAGAGAAGAAATGGACTAAGCCAACCGACTAAGTTACTGGTCTACAAGCAGCTCTTGCGACCAGTTATCAGCTATTCTTTCCCAGTCTGGTTCACTATATCCAAGACAGCCATGAAAGAACTTCAAGTATTTGAAAGAAAGATACTCAGGATCTGCACCAGCCTACACTTTGACCGACGCGACGACGGCAAAAGCACTACAGAAACGAGCAATTATACTCAGCAGCGAAAATAACCCCACTGGACAAGTATTTAGTTACTTCAACAAAGAAGCTAATGCGGAGCGTCATAGACCACCCCAATCAACTAAAGAGAAGGATGACCACCGAGCAACGACATCCTGAGCCGAGGTACCTCAGTGTGATGGAAACCCTGGAAGACGACATCATCAAGGACAACGAGGACACTATATCGTTTTACGCTGACACAGGGTCAGCCTACCACCGCGGCTAAATGCCATTAAACCCCTAAAACCATCTTTAAAACCACCAAGGACAACCGGGAGTGAACACCCTGAGGAAGACAAAGTCAAACGACTTCTTTATTGTAATATTTATTTTTTGACATGTAATTTTATATCTTATAATATTCTAATCTTAAGTCATTGTATACCGTTAGGCCCCCTATGTGCCAACAAATGTAAATTTTTTCCAATGTTATCATATGTTAGTTGTAAGCCAACTTGTAAATATTAGTCGCGTTTTATTATTGATCTGATCCGGATCAGATCATGGGTTTATTAGCGTTACAACAACAAAGCGAAATCCTGCTTTTTAGTTGGATCTATTTTTGTGATCTAAAAATTAGTTCTTCTATTTCACACAAGAGGAGACTTTCCATTGAAAAGTTGGTATCATTTCCAATATTTCCAATAACAACAGTATTGCCACATGAACATTTTTATCTGTGTGAATTGAAATATATTTTAGATAGATACCGAGAAACTTCACATTTATTCATTTTTGTATAATACATGACATAATGAAAAAGTTTTACAAAATAAGACATATATTCGTGAAATTAATAAGAATTAGTGCAAAAAAATATATATTTGACAAAGTGGATGAATATCATTTTTCTCTAAAAAAAAAAACAAAAAATTAACCATTGAAAAAAAAGTTCGTAGGGCAACTCTGCAACTCTTTTAAAATGTCAGTTGAGAGAGCGAGTCTCTCACAGCTTCCAACTGGAAATATGATGATCTAAAGCTGTTTTATTATCAAGATCTGATCCGGATTGGATCATTGTGATAATAAAACGCGGCTATTGTTCAATAAAACAAACTTGAACTTGAACTTGGAAAATTCAGTTCTTGTCAGAACTCCGACCAGTCAGGTCGTGTGCTGGCAGTGAATAGTTCTTATAAGAACTTTGTAGGGGAATGTAAAATGGATTTTGATTGGCTGGTAGTGGTTGCCGGTAGGTAGCTGTTGCTGGTAAGCTAGTCAGAAAATTTTTTCTGACTCGCTTAACAGTACAGTTAAGCTATGTGGCATTCACTCGCTCCCTGCTCTTTTCAGAACTATTAAAATTTTTTTTAAAGAAATATATGATTTTTGTTAATTTTACATGCTCTCGAAAAAAACGCTCCCTGCCTATCAATAAGCTAAAAAATATATATTTCTCAATTATTTCTTAAAATTGATTAAAAAAAATTATTTTTTCCAAACGCTCCCTGCCTGTTGGTAAGCTATTTCTCAAAACGCTGCCTGTCATGTTAGTTAGCTAGTCCTTTACCGCCTTCCATCAATTCATATCAAAATCCTCAGAGAAAACGCTCCCAATCTGAAAAGTACTCAATACTACTCTTAACAAGCTTAAAAGTACTATCCGGCAACTGAAAAGGAGCAAACACAAAAATCCCGACTGTATCAGAAATAAAAAGTCGGGATTTTGTCCACCTCAATTTTCGGCGAAAATTCTTCTAAGTTGTGTCGGGATTTCGTCGGTCGGCATTTTAAAAGTCGGGATTTTGTCCCTTTCCCATTAAAACAGAACGAGCCAAGAAACCAGTGTATCTATATGACAAACTTCACTTTTCTCAATCAATTCGTAACATAACTATAAGGCCTCCTCTGTATGCTTGCCTCACTTCTCGTAGACAATTCTGCTATATCCTTTTTCTCTCTTTTTAGTGCTTGTTTCCACTCTTGTAATTTTTCTTTTTTGTACTTAAATTCTTTTAAACTAAGTAATTTATGTATCTAACCTGTACTTCTTAAAGACTATGTTCTTACTGTACAGTAGATATATATTTGAATAAATGAAATAAATGAAAATAAAGTTAAGTCGTACCAATATCCACTGCAAAATTTTACTCATCAATTCGTTGACTCATCTTTGAGGTGACTTAAAAATAACCACTCAATGTACAAAATTTTATTTATTTAAACAAAAAAAAAACTGTCAAAAAAGTTATTTCCCTAGTAACAAAAACGATAAAATACCAATAAATACACAACTTTAACTGGGAGGTAGTTAGGCGTCAGACAGTGTCACACACACGTTCTGTATTTAAATTTCACGTTTTGCCAAACAATTGAGCTTGTTCATACATGCTATCCCACACTTTCAACTTTTCCGTTTCCGGCAAATCGATAATTTCGACTTCGTTTGATATATTGCAACACTTCAGAACTTTGTCTGTCTTTTGCAAAGGTTCAATCTTAATATCTCTTAGAACATCACAGTTGGGACTGTTGTTTTCGGCAAAGCTAGTCCAGATGCCAATCATCCTTTCTATTGTTTTATATTCAGGAGACTCCTTTGGTAGTGTACGCGAAAGTGTATTATAGAAAAGGTAACATACTTCATCACCATGACATGCCCCAGTGATTCCTTTCCCACAAATTAAATTTCGAATTTGATTGAAGAATGGAGAGTCAAAGTCAAAGCGGTATAGATATGTTGGTGCTGTGCCGTATTCTAAACGAGAACGAACCGTACGTGTGATGCCATGCCAGAACATTTTGTAAGCCAGCAGCTGAAAATAAAGAAAACGTATGAGTTGAATCATTTCATTTTCACAGAATTGTGTGACTACATCAAGGTAATTCATGGATGTATTTTGTGTGCATTCCTCATCGCCGAAATGGGCTTTCTTGATCCGGAGACCAAACTCCTTGCACTTTTCTCCTTTTCTATCAAGACCGAGGTCGGAAGGAACAAGGTACTCACAATCCTTCACCTCATCAAGAGTAATTGGTCTTCTGCGAATCTCTGAAAGGAAATATTGTTTTACATTTGTCTTTGAAATGCTTCGCCAACAAACCTGGCAGAAAAAGTAGTCCTTCGTGAGAATTTCCACCAATCATTAAAGGAATGTCGTTGCTCCAAGTTGACTTCATCATTTGCAAGGGTTCCTCAGGTATAACGCAATCATCGGTCACATAGGGCTCAATTGTAGGAGCAAAAGCAAATAGAACTCGATTGCGTTTTTCATCTTTGGTAGTAATTCTGGCAGTAGCTCTCACGATATCAGAACCATTTGCAGTTGACAAGAACTCATATACTAATTGATCATCATCATCTCCTGTGTACCCAAGTGAAACTGCTAGTCGGTATGGCCAATTGTTAGATGGTGGCATTGCCCAATGACACAGTGCACTGCCAGACTGCACGATGGCCTTGTGAAAAAGTCCTTTGGTTTGATTTGAGATCATGAGAAGATGAGTTGAGGCACCGCCAGCGCTTTCTCCAAAGAGAGTGATATTATCAGGATCTCCACCAAACTTTGAAATATTCTCTTTCACCCATCGTAAGCCTAATATTTGGTCTTTTAGTCCAGCATTGCCGGGAATATTGAGTTTTGGGTCCTTTAAACTGAGAAAACCTACAAAATATCCAAATTATTACATTGAAAATGAATCTTGCGCAAAATTATGAGCTAATACCGAGTGCACCCAATCTGTAGGTTAGGGAAACGTATACGACTTCTTTTAACATCAAATGGTCTGGTCCATATATATCCCTCGTAGCTTCGCCAATTTGAAAACCACCACCATAAATCCAAACCATTACGGGGGCAAGTTTGTCGGGTTTAAGCTGCAATTAAACTCGATTATTTGAGTAAAAATCTATAAGTTTTGGTAGTCTTTATAAACTTACGTTTTTGGAAAATACATTCAGGTACAAGCAGTCTTCGGATCCTTTGTATTTGGTGAACATAAAATTCTCTTGAAGAGGCTTCTGGCATGCTTGAGTACAGTCTTTTACTTCTGTCCATGGATCTGGAGGTACTGGGGCTTTAAATCGGAGTTCTCCTAAAGGAGCTTTGGCAAAGGGTATGTTTTCAAAACTGAAATAAAGGTCATCATAAACAGAGTGACGTTTAACTCCTTTAATAGGTCCTTTTGAAGTGAGAACTTCGACCGTTTCGGTTGTTGTTAGATAACTCTGCTGCCATTTGTTGCCTAGGACCCTGCAGATAAAGAAAAACATTTATTTTCGTTTTTTTTTTTTTCAAGCTAATTTACATAAACAATTCTGTATTAACGCTTTGAAGGAATTCAAGAAGGAGAGTCAGAACTTTCAAAGAAAGATTTAAAGAACACATACCAAAACCCAACACAAAATCCACATTTGCACAACATTTAATTGACAACAATCATAACTACGACAACATAGAAATAAATTTAACACCATTGCATATCTGCAAAAGAGGTAAATTACTTGACGCAAAAGAAGAATACGAAATATATAAAGCGCATAAAATAGACAAAGACAACCAGCTCAATGATAAATTAATACTAAAAACAAATCCATTATTTGACACAGCAATAAAATACCAAAATAGAAAGAGAGAGACACAATAACAAATCAAAGTTCCAGACCCACACAACACTCGGCCCCATTACACAAAACCAACAGTTTCAGTCAACTCGCCCGATGATGGAATAATATCCGAAACGCGTCGCCCCAAAAAAAAAAATTTACATAAAAAAGTTGTGAAAATAATTAAAATTTAAAATAAAAAAGTATTAGAAGAATATCTTCATTCATTTTTCTCTTTTCTTTTATTATCTATATACACTGCCAACCACTAGGATGAGGCCACAAATTTTGCAATCGATTTTCGCTTTTTATAACTGGTGGAAGTATTGTACCCGGAAAAGTTTATTACCAGTTAATAGGTACGTATTTTGCCATAACAAATTCATCAAATTAAAGGGTTAGTTCGAAACGACCGTTGGAATTTCCCAAGATCAATTAATGAACTACTGAAAATAGGTATAAGAAGCTGCTCCACTAGGATGAGGCCACATGCAAAATTTTAGAAAAAACAAAAAAATGAGTGAAATATTTACATTTTATGGTTTAATAATATTTATTAATAACGTTTTTTTACATTTATAACGAGTATGTCCGCATTTTTGGATATAACCTCTATTAGACGGTTTGGAATAGAATCATACGGTTTTTTTTAAATAATCATATGAAATTTGGGCCCGGGCACTACGAATAGCATCAATTAAGGTGTCCTTGTCTTCAAATTGTCTGCCACCTTCATAAACTTTACGAGATAGCCATGACTAAACGTTTTCAATAATGTTTAAGTCCGGTGAATATGGCGGCCATGACAAATGTTCCACGTCTTCTGATTGAATCCAGCTTCTGACAACCCTGCTAGTGTGAATTGGGGCATTGTCTTGTTGAAAAATCCAAGTCGGAGGTCCAAAAATGTTTTTCATTTTTGGAAATGACCGTTCCAGCAAATATTTGTAGCTATTTTCGTTCATTGTTGTGGACAAAAACTCCAACTCCAATTCTACTATTCGTGCCATAGTAAGTAATAGCTGCCAACACCATTACACCTGATGTACGGCTATGCTGTCTTGCCAAAATAAGCTCATCCTTTCTAATATCATGGAAATAAAAGTTGTAACCATCAGGACCGTCAAGGTTAACTTTTTTTTCATCTGAAAAGACAACGCGTTTCCATTCACTGCTCCAATCAACATGCTGTCCATACGATGCTCCTTGTGTACTGGCTTAAAAACTGGTTTCTTTTTAAGTTTCCTCTTTTGAATAGTATCACTTTTTTGTATTGTTCTTCGAACCGTTGATATGCTGGCTGAAACTCCGCTTTTAGCCGTTATCATAGTCGCTGATAGCTCTCGCTGTTAAGTCTCCTTGCTATTTCACGGCCTGAGAGTCCTATTTCCTTTAAAGCATCTATTTTTGCTCTTTCTGTAGCTGTCAAAGTCTTTCCGGAACCCATAAGTGCTTCAAACTAAATAAAATGGTTATTTTTAACACTCTCTTAGATATTTTATACAAGAACTCGCACATGCGAACTATTCGCAATGGCCTCATCCTAGTGGAGCACCTTTTTATACCTATTTTCAGTAGTTCATTAATTGATCGTGGGAAATTCCAACCGTCGTTTCAAATTAACCCTTAAATTTTATGATTTTGTTTTGGGAAAATACGTATCTACTAACTGGTAATAAACTTTTCCGGGTACAAAACTTCCACCAGGTATAAAAAGCGAAAATCGATCGCAAAATTTGTGGCCTCATCCTAGTGGTTGGCAGTGTATATAAAAGAAAATCGTGTTGGTTACACTATCCATAACTCAAGAACGGCTGAACCGATTTGTTTGAAAATTGGTGGGGAGGGAGCTTAGGACCAGGAGACGGACATAGTATACTTTTTATACTAATAATCCTATGGGAACGACATTAATGCAAAGACAAGTATTGACGTATTGTGAGAAATAAATTTGATTTTTGTAGGTATGACATCAATATTAAAAAATCAGAGTTGTAATAACAAAACGCGCATCTGGAGCAAGTAAGTAATTTTGTCTATGAATGAATGGTAGAAAATTTGAGGTTTGAAATAAATAAATCTTTAGGTGAATTGAAGTGAAGTGAAGTATGACTAAAAATGCCACCACCAAGAAGATCAAATCTTTCCCTTTCCCGGCAAAGCCGTAATGCAAGAGGGATACGAAACACTGCAAATGAAAGGACTGAAGAAATTGCACGTGAACGGCACCGCCTAAGTACGGCTCGACTTCGTGCTTCTCAATCGTAAGAGCAAAGTGAGGCAGCCCGTGAAACGGCTCGGTTGGCAATGCAAAATCATCGAGCGAACAACAGAGTCCAACAAATAGATAATTTGCGACGCAGAACAGGATATTTATCAAGAGCTGATTTGAATCGAGCAGCGTTTCGATACGATTGCAGCAATGATTACAGCTTGCATCCTAGCGTTTGCATCGGGCAAATGCACGTTGTTTGTGAGTATTGTGGTGCATTAAAGTTTTCCGGAGAAACGCCCGGATTATGCTGCCTTAGTGGTAAAGTGTTTGCGTTGTTTGTTGTTGCGCTTTATAATAAAACAAAAAATGTCGTGTATCACAAGGTACTTAAGTGAAGGGCAACCTATGTACAAAAATACAGAAACAATAATGAATGATTAATGTAGGTAACTACTTAAATTTTTTTTTGTATTTTTCTAATAAAAAAAAACTAAATAAATTCAAAAATCTGCTTATTTTATTGCCTTTAAGGCGGAACAGAGATTTCAAAAATTCTTTCAGCATTAGGGGTGCTAAATTATCCTCCTCCATCAGTAACTTTATTTAACTATAACTATATTTCATTTCTATAACCTCATGGGAACAGAAACGCGAACGAGAACGGGAACATTAAAGTTACTTGACCGATTTGAGACTTATATTTCATTGACATATTTCCACGAGAACGGAAAATTCCAACAGGAACGGTGTAGCAAATGGAAACTTAGAAGCTACTGAACAGATTTCAAAAATTCTTTCGGCGTTGGGATGCCTTACAATCCCACAAAAAAAAGATTATATTTCATCCCCATATTCCCACGGAAGCAAAGAACAATAACGGGAACCTAAAAACTACAGACCCGAGCAACGCCGGGCGGCTCAGCTAGTTTATTTATATATTTAACACAACAGGAGATAAAACAACAAAGTGTATATAGGAGAGTCAAGTTCAAAGTCAAGTTTTTCGTTTCTATCCACTTAAACCTTCGAAATTCATCTAACAAGATGGGTCAGTACAAGTTTATGTTTAAACAATGTGTTGTCTCGAAGCATATGAATCTAATCTTCAATAAAACTGAATCAGCCTTATTTATTAGATTTCACTAACACTCGTTTCAACCTCGGATTATTTAATACCTACTAGTTGTAGCACTTAAACCTCCCTTACGCCACGTCGCCGTCGAGCGAATTCTTATTTATAAAACATTTTTCAACCCGTATTAGTTACGCCCTGCTTATGCTTATGTCAAATTTTTCATCGAAAAAAAATCTGGTTACTATAAACGTAAACAAATCCCAGCTGATTTCATTTTGACTTATTTTTTGTTGTGGTTGTGGCGGCAGGGTTGCGATGGTTAGCTTGAGAATTGAAAAATATTTAATTCACAAGTCAGCTTGTGAATTATGAATTGAGAAAGATTCAATTCATAAGCTAGTTGGAGAATTATGAATTGAGAAATATTCAATTCGGAAGCTACTTGTGAATTGTTACGAAATATGGATCTTGTCTGAAGTGTTGAATGAATAAAGGGATTGTTTTGAGTGTGGGGTAGTGGCAACACTACTTTGGTCCCAATATGTTTGTTTTGAGTTGACATGTGAATCGGTTTAGTGAGAGAAAGCTCAGGAAGCGGGAAAAAGTCCCGCCTCCAGCCGTTAAAGAATTTCGTCAACGGAAAACCGTAGAGAAGAAGTTGACGGTTTTAAATCAAATTGAACCGCTTATGCTGGACAAAGGATTGAAAACGGTCGAAGAGTGAGGATCGCTGTAATTGCTTAAATTGGTAGTTTTTGTGCTGTCGAGTGTGAAATTAATTTTAATTGAATTATTCTCTTTTTGATGATTTAAAGCTGACGACAGTTTTTGGTTTTTGATTGTTTAGTTGCGGATATTTATATCTGTGGAATTTAATCCAGTGTGAATTTTTCTGAAAGGTATGTTAGATTGTTGTTGTGAATGATTGGTGATTGGAATTAATTTAATTTATTTCAAAAAGGAAAAAGACATATTGAACCAGTGGAAGGTGGCTATTGTTACCAAAACTGGTAGTCGCCACACGCTGTACTAAAGCCGTCTACAAAAAAAAAAACCGTGAACTATAAAACGATGGAAAATCACCATTTTCGGATAATTAGATCTCGAAACCGAGTAAAACACAGCTAAGATCCAGCAAAACCCAAAAAAGCTTTTGGCTTAGGAGGCTGAGCGCTCTTTTCTTTTTAAGTAGTTTTAATTAGTTTTAAGGAGTTTTAATTAGTTGTAAGTAATTTTAAGAAAAAGAAAAAAATTTATTTAGGAAACTAATTTTTTCAAACTTTCTTAGTTATTAATATTAGTTCTAGGTTGAAATAGATATATTGTATCCTTAGGGCGAAAGGCATTAGAAATAAGTTATTGTGTAATTTAGAGTACCCGCCTAGAGTCAGTAAGTTAACTAAGTTATTATGTAAGCTAGTTTAAACATTTTTGTTAGCAAGTAAGTAGTTATAAGAAAGAAATAATAAAAATGAATATAAAACTAAAAAAAAAAACTGAGCGCTCACTTAATAAGGGAGCTGCGGCAGCAGACCCGGGTTCGCATCCCGGCAGATTCAACTTTTATTTTTGTTTATTTGTTGCACCACTTAGGTGATTTTTTTTTATAATTTTGTGAGTTCACAACTTAAGATTTGATTTGAGAACCGTAGTACGGGTATATATATCTACATATATATACATATACCGGGATATACCCAGAAAGTACGCAAGTGGGTGGGGCGCGAACTCACCAACCTAAAAGAGTGTATAAAGTAAGATCAAGTAATTTTTTTTCCTTTATAAATAATAAGCCAACAGTGCGAAAAAGTCAACAGCGGAATTAAGTATACCATCGGACTCCTGCCCATATGCTGTGGCCACAACATCGTCAGCGGATGTAATAAACGGTGAGTCATTACTGCTTAGTTCAAATTATTTGATTTTGCATATACACCAAAAAGGATAATACACGAATTACCGGACACCCTGTATATAAACTTTGTAAGGGGGTTGAGTTCTGGGGGAACATTGTAAAAAAAAGTAAAATATAGGCGCGGTATATTCCGAAAGTTAACTTTAAATATATATAGATAAATTTACTTGGAATAGGATAAATAATAAAAACATACTAATACTTTAAATTTATAAAAGCACCCACTGAGGGGTAATATGAGAACTTAGTCTACTATTAATAAATTAAATGAATTATTGTATGTATAACAAATGAATATGAATTGATTTGTAGGATGTTTTGCTAAGCGTGTGTTGGGCATGAAGGGGTGAGTAGAAGAATAGGATGGACTAAAGGATAGTAGAGATGGCAACGTAAGGGTCACTTAGGCGAGTACAGTGACATGGTAGGGTGGGTAGAGGAGATTTCTCGCGAGTGCCTTAAGAACATCTCTAGGGTACCCAAAGACTGGCATGAATTTTTTTTGTATGCGGGTTATGGAGGTCAAGTCTCACACCCATCGACGAGCAGGAGCCGGACAAGCATGCCAGCGTGACCCGATGACCAAAAATGGCCCGTAACAGAATTATGAATTGAGAAATATTCAATTCATAATCCAGCTTATGAGTTATCTGAACTACGAGTATGTATAGGAAAATATGCAATTCACAAGTGTTAAACGAATTTTCATAAAGGGTTACAAAGAGTAATTACTTTGCCCTCTGTTATCCACATTCGAAGTGGAAGTAGAATAAGAGAAAATCCGTCTCTTGTAGGAGATCATTAGGGGAATAAACGATCGTTAAGATGGCAGTTCGGTACCGTGTGGGGTTGTCGTTTGAGTTCAGTTCGTTCGGTCAATTCCATATAAGCGGTCGCAGTACCGAGTTAGCTAACTAGTTTTACACAACCTAGATTATGAATTGAGAATCAGTTATCAACATTCAATTCATAACCTAGCTTATGAGTTTATTATGATTTATGAATTGGAAACCATTCAATTCCCAAGCAAGCTTATGAATTACCTGAATTATCTACATATGGGAAAATATTCAATTCACAAGCTAGTTTGTAATTTACGAATTAATTGAAATTCGAAAAGTTATGGTTCTCACAGCTTATGCCTAAAGTCCTCATTAAGTATAGAATGCAGTTGATTCGTCATGTTTACCTGGCGACAATGAATTCATTGGTAACATTAAAACTAGTGGTCAAGTGAAATTTATTGGAGCAAAAAATTTGATTTTCTAAATCGACAACAAGTTGGAAAAAAAAAAATTGTCGAATAATTCGACGCGTGACGTGTAAATTCTCGCAAACCGAATTTTAAGATAATGATTAACGTTTTATTTTGAATAATCAATTACCAATGCGCATTGTCGAAAATTCTGCGATTCGAAAAATTTTTAATGGTAACTATAATTTTTCGAAAATATAACAATATAATCCATTGTTAGGATAGGATCTCCAAAGATATAAGAGACAATTTGCAACACAACAATAGAGGCACAGGAACCACAGTTTCAGTACCACTGTTAACTTCCCATCAAATAGGGGACAATTGTGTAGGTGATTCTGATTCAAAATAAATGAAAAAAAAGAAGCAGCCACTGTATCGATTTACAATATAATCGTATATTTAAGATGTATAGTATTTAAGTCTTACCGACAACGGCCTTCGATCCACCCCGTTTGCTTGCTTGTTACAGAATGAGAAAGATAAGAAGCTTAATCCATCATCCAACTAACCTGCAGATGTGTAACTGATTAGTGGCCTTGAATGGTGGACTAAGATAAAAGCTAATTTCGCACGCGCAGCGAATACAGTTAGTCCGAGGTGGTTCGAAGACGTTTGTTAGTTTACATTTAATTGATTATACGATTTAATTATTATATGATTATATATTAAGTAGGTACATAATCCAAAACAGTAGGCGACCGCAATTTTTTTAATTTTTTGTTTTGAAGTGGAAATTATTTATTGAAATTAGTACAAGTAAAAGAAATATTCGTGGAAGCATATCAGTTCCAAGTATGTCTCGACACTTTTGAGGCTTCCCTTGGGACTATGACTACTTGAAACAGTTAATATAGATCACTAATGAATTTTTGAAGCAAAACAAAATTTACAAAAACAAAAGTTCCAAATAGTTGTCCCCCCTTTATAGATTTGTTCTTTTGGAAATTAAAGCAAAACTGTTTTGTAATGTTAAGGCGATGGTATGAGATTCACTGAACTCTTTTTAAAATCTTAACACCAAAAATTTTCTGGGAATCTATCGAGCCGTTCTCTCTTCTTCCATAATTAAAATTTTCTAGGCATTATAAGGGTACCACTTAACAGCTTTTTTTTAAAGCTTTGAATATAAAACATAGCAACCAATTACTTAAACATTTTAGTCGATACACTGCGGGGAAAAAATTGAGTGAACTCTATACCAACCTTATATCTGCAATCAAAGAAGCAGGGGGTTGACAACCGAAAAAATACAACAACGGTCACAGACAATCGTTCGAACTCCGTTAAGGCTTTCCGAAAGTTTAGGATAAATACTTTTGGTACTTTTACAGAAGGTAAAACTTTTGTAAATAGGTTTACGTTATTTTTGTCCCCGTACACCTTACAAATAACTTTAAAAAAGAAATCACTTTTAAATAATAAACATTGCTTTCAGACGTAATAACTCCGTCAACGATTATTGAAGAGGACTTCAACGCAAATGCGAATGCTCTCGATGATGTGCATAAATAAGTCTCTTCCCCTACAACTGTCATACCACTTGCGATGTGTCAGCCATACGCTTAATTTAGTTGCAATCACCGACGAAAGCAAAGCTATAGGTGAGGTGAATGCTTGTCAATTCAATTGACACATTCAAGTGTCATGGCAAAATGCGAAGCTCTATGGAAGTGTTTGGGATCGCCAAAGCTTCGAGAACTGCTACCACTACTTTTTTAAAGTGTAGCTTGCAAAGACCGGCGATAACCCGATGGAACAGTTTGTTCAAGCAATCGAAGCAAATTTTTAATTTGAAGGACAAACTCATGGCATTTGAAATGATGAGCATATCCAATAACATCATAATGTTTGTTGACAGTGACTTCGATTATATAGCTGAGTACCTGTGTTGGTCTGCTCCTTTAGCAATAGCTATAGACATTATGAGAGGAGAATATAATTGTCACTTTGGTTATGTTCTGCCAACCCTTCTCACAATAAAACAAAGTGGGAGTATCTGCTGAGGAAACACCAACTGCTAGTCAATGCTCCAGTTGTGAAAAAATTTAGGGTTTCCATAGAAAGGCGGTTCGAAGATTATTTCGAGTTAAGGGATAGAGGTGAGTGCGCAGCAATTGCTTCGATGACCCACCCTAGATTCAAAATTTGCTCAATCAATTTGCTTGACTCTGAAAAGCAGCAGAAGATTAAGTGTCTTGCGCAAACACTGACCCGAAGGCAAGTTGTACAAAATGGAGCAAACGAAAACGCTAGAAGCAGTGATGATTTTTTCGACTTCAGTGATTTATCGACCAATCACGTCATATGTTGAGGTAGAATTTTTGTAACAGGAGATTCATGGCAGATTTTATCCGCCCGCCCGCCGCCGCCGTGCCATTGAACTCCAATCAAAAAGAGACAACCTAAGAAGGTAAGGTGTATACAATAGATTGCGTAGACTCTGCACCAATATTCGAAAGTTTTGAAGTAGCCACGGAAGTTGAAATTGCTCAATGCGTTGCGTCCATACGGTCCGATTCGATAGGTGAGGATGGCTTTCCAATTCGATTTGTTAATCTTATTTTACCTGAAATTTTCTCGCATCTCACTCATATAATTAACTGGTGCATAATTACGTCAACTTTTCCTCAGCACTGGAAATTTGTAAAAGTTTTGTCAATAGCAAATAAAACAAATGCATCTTCACCTGCTGACTTCAGACCGGTGAGCATTCTGCCATGGCTATCAAACGTTTTTGAAAAGGTTGTAGCAAAGCAGATAACGAAACACTTGTCTCTGAACAAATTGCTGTTTGCTCAACAATCTGGTTTTAGAGCTAACCGCAGTTGCTCTAAGGCTTTGGTTAACCTCTTTGAAGAATTGAGACAAGATTATGACCGGGATCATGTTTCGTTGCTGTGTTTGCTGGACTTTTTTAAGGATTTTGTCAATCGCAAAATTCTGTGTTGGATGCTGGAGAATGACTTTGGTTTCAGTGAGAGAACTCTGAAATTAATCAGTAGCTTCCTCTCTGGCAGATTGCAAAGGGTTAATTCTGGTGAACGTTTTTCACTGTTGAAACAAATAAAGCAGGGAGTTCCTCATGGCTCCGATACTATTCTGCATGTTTTTTAATGACCTTCTAACAGTGAGCAAATACACTTCAGTACATCTTTATGCAGATGATGTCCAACAACATCTAGCAAAAGCTTCAGGTAACCTCAATGAACTTTTTTTGAATGAGAATGATTTGAATGATGAATGAAGACTTTAAACATATTACAACATAGTTTGAAGCTAATGGGCTTCTTCTCAATCCATCAAAATCTCAGATAACACCAATCTCAAAAACCAATTTTGAGTTTTGTCTCCTTCTTGATGTTTACCTTAATAATTATAAAATTAAAGCTGTTATACAAAAAATTTACCTCAAAGTCAAAACTTAGTTTTGGGAAGAAAATTTGAACACCACTTAAAACTGAAAATCTGGCAACCCTAAGCCTATGGAAGCTTAACTTAATTACAGTCTTAAAGGTTGTTATTTCTACAAAAAATTGAGTCTAAGATTAGGTCTCTATCATCAGTGTTGACAGAGATATCGAATTTAACAAAGGTCGGGGTACACCAAAGTTAGCCTTTTTTTAAAATGTCAAAAAGTGATGTCAAAGTTGAGAATCGAGCTTTACTGTAGAACAATTTTTTTCTTAGAATATGACCAAGAATCACACCCTGAAGGATAACGGATAACCGTAATTAGTCTGGTTATAATCACACAAACGTTGTTGTGGGTCGTATTTACGGATGTCTTCGTAAGCTTTGGATTAGTGCTTATTTTACCCCTCAAGAAACAAGACGAAAGCTGGTACTGTCTCTAGTCTTACCCCTCATAACATATGCTGAGTTGGTCTACAGAGCAGTCTTGACTCTTCGTCCGAGCCAAAACTGCAAGCTGCCTTCAATGATGCTGTGCGTTATGTTTATGGCATACGTAGATGTAACCATATTTCTGTGTTTGCTAGGGGTTTGCTTGGTTGTACTCTGGAACAATATATCAACGCTTGGAATTGTATGTTTTTTCTCAAAATGATTATTATTGGAAACCCGCCTTACTTATATAACAGACTTAATTTTACTCGCTCCTCAAGAACCATCAACCTCATTCCCTACCGTTACAATTACCTTAACTCATCACGCTTGTGTTCTGAAGATTTGTTCTATGAACACACTGCGAGAAGTACGTTGTTGTTGATTTTGTAGCTGTAAAATAGCGTTGTTAACTGTACTGTTTTCCACTTGGGGAGAGAAATCGACTTCTTCTTCTGAGGGAAATTTTGTTTAATCTAATGATTTTATATAATCTATTGATTAGTACCTTTAGATGGAAGTTGGCCCTTAAAATCGATGGCCAAGTTGTGCAAAACTGCCAATACTATTATAGTCGTTTTGGCATTTTCTAGTGAACACCTCATACCTGTTAGTAAAATTCTAAACCTCCGCTTCCAAACTCCAAAGCCCCTCTCTACTGTGTTTCGAGTTGCTATGTGTGCAACGTTATATCGAACATCGGCTTCAGTACGCGGATTCAAAAGAGGGGTGAGCAATATACTGCTACAAGGCTATCCTCCATCCCCAAGTAGACGACCTTTGAACTCACCATTTTCGAAGCGTTGTTTTATTCGACTTTCCCTGAAAATGCGTGAGTCGTGTGTGCTTCCTCTCCAACGACAGACAATGCCACTGAGGGAAAAACTGTGTCCGATATTTAAATGGGAAGGCATTAAAAATACAGTTGTTGGCTGTTAAAGCAACACATTAAAATTGAATTGAAAGTATAGCTATATAGTTTCAAATACAAAGTGCTTTTGCGAAAGCAGATAAGTAACTTTGGCTTTTGAATTGAGTAGTTCATTTCATTGATTCAAAATCTTACTTTTTCAAATTTAGATAAAAAAAACGTATTAAAAATAGACGAGAAAACGCTTCAATTTTTGAAAAAAGGACTGCATTTGCATTTTCGTTATTAAAATACTTTAAAATTAAAGTAAAAACACATTTGAAGCAAACGAAAACGCTTTTCTATACCAATTGTTGAACTTCATAGGAGTTTTCTTTGTTGAAATTTGTATAGCAGCATTCGCGTATTGGTGATAAAAGAGTCAAGTTCTGTAAACGAGCGAAGTGAAGTGAAATTTATGGTGAGTATTGTTCCTTTTTATTACTTTTACCACAATATCTTAGTAACTATTGCAATTTATTTTTAGAGTATTATTTTAAGATTTATTTTATGACTGTTCATTGTTTTCTATACGATGAGCTAATCCACACTACTGCTAAAACCCATTTTAAAAATTTTTGTCCTATGATCATTTTTCAGGTGATATTTTTTTGTTGCCCTACTTTTATGATCTAATACACCCTCTACAGACTCAGACTCAATCAATGCATTTCAGCATTCGACGAATTGCTTTCAAATTTTCTTTTCCGTCAATGAAAACAAATTACCGAAGAGATATTTTCAAGCTACCTAATTTGTATTTGTGCTGTGACATATATTGTTCTTTGTTCTTCTGTTTTTTGGTAAACTTTTATAATATGTAACCATATTTTATTGCTCAAGTTTTATTGCCGGTACAATACTTCCCACTACACTGCACAGCACACTTATACTAAATAACGTTTTCGACAATATGGTTATCGACATAACCCTTCACTCTTGCCAAGTGAGTATTTGACTCTTTGTTGAATATAACAATTGAGCACATCAATCTAAAGGAACACACCTAAACCAATGAACATGTACTCATCATCGAACAGACCCAATTTCGAATTCGAAGTCAAACATCTTCTGTATAATCTGTAATGTTTATTGTCTCTCTCATTTTAATTACTCGACATTAATCATCTTCTTTTTGTTCTGGCTGGCGGGCTTTTCTAAAAGTTCCGGCTTAAATAAAATCTTTTCATGTTGTAAAACTATATATTTTGTAGTAATCTTTTTCTTTTAAATTGTCTTTTTATTCAACACTCTTTCGCTTAAAGTTTAAATGGTTCCAAACACCAACAAGCTCGACGAAAAGGATCGCCTTTACTTCTGTGGTTAAAATTTTTCAGCGCTGTGGCTTATCTTCCTTTCTTTCGTCACTAAAGTGTTGAGTAAGAAAGACGTGTGCTGTGGCTTAAAAAAAACGAGGTAGAAATTTGTTTAAAGAATTATTGAAGTTTAAAAGTTTTAAACCAAAAATGGATCTCAATAATTGAATAGATTTGGACAATGCCATTTTAAACTCATTGGTTCCGACAATAACGTAAGAGTTCTGGAAATTTTTCAGCCTTCAGGCGACTTTGAAAAGTTAGCATATCTGCTTAAGGATTTTAATCTTGAGATCCTTCTGGAAGATCTCAAAGGTAAGAACTATTTTGTAACCAAGTGAGTCTGTCAAAAGTGAAAAACGAAAACTTAAAGAAAATATCTATAGATTTTTGGTTAATTATTAAAGGGTGGCAGAAGGGTTAAACAAATATATATACTCTCTCGACCAACAATATGTGCGAAAAAATTTACTTATTGAATGTTTGTCACCAAATTATTCGTACCAAAGTTAAATTTTTTCTCTTTAAAATATAATTCATACGTGCATAATGTATACTTATATTTAGACTAGCAAGTAACATACCGCAGCTTACAATAATTATCGAAAGAGGACATCAGAGATGCTATCCCAAATATTGGACTAAGAGCAGAATTTCGAAAAAATACTTTTTTGTGGAGAAAGCAGCAGGTTATATTGGCTTGTACTATTTTAAAAGGCATTTCTTAAATTTTTTCTTTATTTGATCTTAGTTTGATGATAACGACTTTTCGGCAGATTCGTAAACTGATGATTTTCAAAAGAACACTGTTGATGAGAGGGATCCGGTTTCAAGATCTGTGTGCTCTAAAATCGTATGTAATAGGAAACAAAGTTGCTAACTAAATAAAATATGAAATTGTAAATATTCAAATCTTTTATAGCATCTTCAAAACTTGTTAAGTTCAACATCAAGGGGAGGGGTTTACTTCAAGTATATGAGAACAACAAGCGCTTTGAGATTACCCACCGGAAAGGACTAGTGCAATTGATAATTGAAGAAGCCTTATGTCCAAACATGCTTAAAACCAACTGAATTTAAATCCATTGTTGACGAAATTATAACCCACTTCAGTCTCTTGCAATTAAAGTTTCTTTACAACTTTCCAATTTTCTAACTCGTTAAAAAAATGGAACCAAACCATGTTTCGATGTCAGCCTTTCCAAAAGCGATAGTATTTCTAGTAAAGATTATATTCAACAAATCGATTTTGAAATATCAGAACTACTAAGTATTAAAACAGGGAGTTGTGTGACCTACAAAGGAATTTCGTACAAAACTAATTTTCATTTAGCCGATTTTCATTCCAATTTTATATAAAATAGTTGATATAATTTATAAAAATAATTTAATATACATATATCGTATGCCACCAGTTGAAAATTAAGCAATTCAATAAACATTTCCAAGCTTTTGAAGTTGGGGAAATAATAAACAGAATCCGTCTAAAGGATATTGACAACTTTACTAGTCCACTCCTCCATCTTAATCAGCAAAACAACGGCAAAGCATTATTTGTTAGAAATAAGTATTTTTAAGTTTTAGGAATAATGTTTAATAATTAATCAATTACACTTTTTTTAAAATAAATAAAATATGTCACTTTAATTGATTAAATTTGTTATTTTATTTAAATTTTTTTAATTTATCTAGTTTGGTAGTAGGTACTGAAAATTACCAAACGTGCGATTACTAATTGAAAACATATTTGATTCAAATCGAATACGACCCTTATTTAATTTAAGTTTGTGAAGTATTAAGAGCAAAAGGTGTCTCTTTTGAAGCAAATGCATGCATACTTAAATAAAAGCAGCGTGCGCAATAGGTTGAATGAATCAAAGTTTTGATTTCAGAGTATTTCGATTGAAATTCAAGGAAGAATTTCATTTAGAAATAATGCAAATTGTCTTTCACTTATTTTCATTAAGCATTTAAAAGAAAAGCTATCCATAATTAAATCAGAGCTAATAGTCTTTAAAATTACAGCTCTTCTGTAGTTTAAATCTTTGTCAAAAAGCATTTATTTCAAATGGAATTTTTATTAAATTTTAAGTCAAAAGCGTTGCAGCTTTGACTCTAAGAAAAACAGCTTCGGACCCAAATTGTTGCCTTTTTTCTTTCATTCAAAGCCTTTTTTTTGATTTGGTTAAGTTTTTTGGCTCAGTGGTCAGTAATTTTCAGAGATGCGTTGCAAACTACTTGAGTATTTAACGAATAATATCCCTTTCTGTTTATATAGAATTGACCTCAAGGCCCACTGATTTTTTGAATTCGCATGTGGGTGCAGTCAATTGCGCCAATGACTTGTGGAAATCCACGTATGCTAAAAAACATGTTTATGTCTTTAATCTGTGCAGATACGGTTGTTGGCATTGTGACATAAATAGGCCTTTTGGATGCAAACGCTTTTGCATAACTGACCAATAGTGGGTTGGCTAAAACCATGGATATCCGCTCCATCGTATTAGACTTTTGAATAATGGAATGAATGTCAGATAAAGTTCATATGCTATAAATAATTGTACCTCATTGCGTCCCCAATATCATATTGCTGCCATAACTTGTAAATCGATTGGAATATGTCCTCCTTTCTTGTCATATGGTTATCAATTGTTTCATATTTTCTTTCGAAAATCGATACTTCGACCTAAAATCTCCATCAAAATCGAAATAATTTTCCATTTCTGCTCCAAAAATTTGGACAATTATTTCTTTTACATTTTATTGCTCAAAATGACATATAGACTTCAATACGACCTAACTCCGGCTTTAATATTCATATGAACCAGTTTAAGCTTACTCCGCCTCTAAAACTGGTGTATTTTTTTTATATAAATAAGGTTTGCAGTATTAAAAACGTACTAGATTCGTATAGTAGGTAACTCTAATCCGCCGATAATACTAGTTTATAAATAAAGCTGAATGTGTTTGAGAAAAAAATGCATTTTATAGTCGGAGATCTCCATATCTCTTATTATCACATGACAATACCAATTGAGCAGTTAGTGCTCTATTTTTTCTCAGATGGTACTTTTGACGTGAAAACTTGAACGGATCTTGGCATTTCAAAAACGATCAAGCTTTTTTACTCATGCTGTTATATGGAGCATCTTCATCTCAGCTACGGTCTACTCACTCTAATGCACTTCGTACATTGGGCTTCTTTTTTCTGTCACAAAAGATGGCGTAGTTTTCTAGTCAATTTAACTAATTTAAATTTTTCACACTAGGGAAGCACATTTCCATTCAAATAAAAACTCTGTCTGGATCAGATCACGAACAACGCGGTCTTTTTGAACTGATAAGATTTCTTCTTTTGCTTTATACAATAAGTAAAGTGTTTGTTGCATTGATGCACAATACGCAAGTTCTCCGAAGAATCATATTTTATCCGTTGTTGACTTGCCCACGACAAGCCTGCCAGAAAACTCAGTGCATTTCCGCAGTCGTTTAACTTCTAGCCACTTAAGATCTTCAAAGTGTGGGTTCGAATCAGGGTTGCAAAGGCTTAAATCATTTTTTACTTAACTCTTCACTTTAATTCATAAGCTAGTCGCTGACTTTTGAGTTAAATAAATCATAACTCATAAGTTAGCAAGTGACTTATGAATTAAATAAAAAATATTCTCAAACTGGTTAGTGACTTTTGAACTCAGAATAATTTTATTCACAGCCTTAAGATTAAGAAACTATATGTCATTAGCTAGTAAGTGACTTATGAATTAAAAACTTTTAGTACATGAGTAGCTGGTGACTTGGTGGCGACATAAATACTAAATATTAACATTTAGTAGGTACTCGCCAAGGCATGCAAAGATTTTTTATTAGCACACGTAAACTTAAAGTTTTTCTTCAAAATTCTACAGTGCAGAGGCATTTTAAGGTATAATCTAGAACATTAGTAGGTTTTCTTTGGAAATGAATACTCATTGCGGTGAAATTGTAACTCACTGCGGCAAGGTAGCACGGGTCACCAAACCCAATTTTTCGAAAAAAAAATGTTTGCCCCTATCTCGTAAATGACAATAGCTACAAAAAAATGTGTTCTACAAAAAATTTTGTACTAAATGTTAATATTAAGGGTTGATGAGTTTTGTAGTTGAGATAATTAGATATTATATGTATTATTATATTAAAGGGCTCAAATTTTGAGGGAATTTTTTTTGGTATATTTCACAAAATTTCGGGATGGGAGTGAAAAAAATAAATACACAATGGCATCAAAAGATAAAAAGGTAATGCTTACCGTTAGTGATCTGGATAGAAACCAACAGTAGGTAATAAAAGAAGGAAGAAATTTGAAATAATTTTTTTACTATATTTAGGTATATTTAACAAGGAGTTTAATATATAAACAAATTGATGAAACAAATTTAAGAGCAAACCAACCAATTTATGTAAAAATGTGATGAGATCACAAATAAAAATTACATGTGTATAGGTAGGTATTTCAAAAATAAAAAAAAAAAAAAAAAATTCATCAAACAACAACATTTAGTTAAACTTTTCCTGGAAGTTTGCTTTGCATATAACACTCATTTCGAATTTTTTTTCGTTAATTCTATTGTTCCTTGGCAGATCAAGTATGGTGACATAGGAAAAAAAATTTCCACAGGGGCGGAAGACGATCGATCTCACCATAGGAAAATTCCTTAAGTCCTCTAAATTAGAGCATGTGCTAACTAAAAACTTCTTGAGTTAGGTTTCCTCAGATTCTGGTGGGATTAAGGATGTTATAACGGTGTTGTTGCTAACATCGCTGAAATCAAAAAAATCGTCCGGTTGCTGATTTCTTTCTTGGGCTTCGGGGCTAGGCCTATTTGTAAGGCTTTCCATAACAGCTTTTACTTTTAGCTGTTTGGCTTCGGCCAGCAGATTAATCCAACGCAGTTTTAATCTTGGGTGAGTAATGGCAGCTATTAATTCAAAATCACCCTTATCTATTATTTCAAAATAGTCGCGAAAGCGTGACAGTAGTGAAATATTTAACTTCTCAATGATGGGAGCACAAAACTTTAGCTGGTTCCTGGGTTTCGCATTTTTTCATTACACCGAAGTGTATGGATTCGAGTGTTGGATTGTCATTAATGACCTTCTGTACATCCTTACTTGCGATTAAATTTAGAGTATGACTGGCACATCGCAAGTGATGAGATAGGTACAAGTCAACAGATTCATTTTCTATTTCTACAAGCAGTTCGTGTTCTTCATTGTCAGCATTGTCATCATCATTAATTAGCATTGCATTGTAATTTTCCTCATAGTCATCAGTTGGAAGTGGAGATGATATATCCTTTGGAAGCATATTTTTTTTAAATTTATATGCCTTTCAAAGTTTCAAAAAAAGAGCCTATTTCACAATAATTAGCTAAGAAACACTAAACTGACTTCGAATGTGAGCTAGAGCATTGTGTGTATCACCTACATTGCTTGTGCAGAGTGTCACCAGCTATAAGCTTAGAGATGAGAATGAAGAGCCAGTTAAGCCCTAAGATCTTTTTCCAATACTCATAATGTATCTCTACTGGCCCAGAGCCTTTGTCTTTGTTGGAGTTCTTTATTGTCTCACAGACTTCTTTGACTGTGATGTAGGGCATTTCTGTTGAGTAAAAGGGAAACGTTTAACTTTTTATAAGCCAATAAAGAATTTTCGTCAACGCCTACAGGAAGCTGTCCTTGAGCTTAGTTAGTTAATTTCGGCAAGCAGGTTGCCTGAGCGTTTTTCCTCCTTTGAGCAGCAGTTTGTTTTTTCTTTCGTACTGTGCTTAGAGCAAGCCCATTTGTACGAACTTATCTATCATAAATAATAAAATATATATATATTTTGAAGATATTAGGGGTTTATTGAAGTTGTTTTGACGTTTTTCATGAATAGCTTGGCTTACATCAGCAGCCAAGGCAGACATTTCCTCCTTCTCCTGATATTTTCCGTTTGTTTCAATGCACCTTTTCTAAGCTTCTTTCTTGCAACTTTTGCATTTCACTTCGATCTGAGCCTTTTCATCTGTTTTATTTGGCAGGTATTTTGCGAACTCTTGTCGTGATGGTTAGCATGCGCTGTTCACCAAGAGGTTCGTGGTTCGAATCCCCAAAGAGTACTGCCTTTCGCGAGGAATCGGAAAGTCCTCCGCTAGTATATTCATTGCCATGAAAAGCGCTTTCTCCATCAGGCTTTCGGAACTGGAAGAAAATTATTGTCCTATCTATTCCCTTACAAGGCATGGCTGTGATAAATGCACTAAGCCTTGGGGCTCCTTGCTCTGTTGCACAACCCTAATGTTTTTTTTCTGACCATGCCTTGAGAACCGCTTTTCTCTTTCATATTACTACTCTAGCTTCATCATTCCACCGTAATTTTCTTTGGCTTGTTGATAATATCCCTTTGAAAGCCCTAGCAATGATTTGGCTCTCTTTAGGTTAATTTCGTGCAGGCAATATCACAAACTTTTTGTTTCACTCCGTGTTAAAAGTGTTACAAAGTTAAGCTCATATCATTTCCTTATATAGTTTGTCCGTCTGTATGATTAGATTTTAAGTTCTACGCAACGGATTTGGATGCGTTTTTGAAGGGAAACTTCCTAGAACCTGATGTGAAAACTGACATAGGCTATATTTCTTTGTGCTATTCCTTCGGAAACGGGAACAAAGAACAGTGAGCTTAGAAAATACTGTAATGATTTCAAAAATTCATTAACTTTAAAAGTACCTACCTACTTCATAATCCCTCATAAGCACTAACTATAACATTAATTTACATATATCATCTTCATATTCCTTTAGAAACGGGAACGGAAAATCAAAAACCACTGAATCGATTTTAATTATTTTCCTTCTATTACCATAAGGTGTTAGGCTAGTTTATTGATTTACTCCATTCGATCACCGGCACCGTAGGGCCGTACGCCAGACGGATCAAATATTTCATAGTGCATTTTTCTCTGTCCATATTTTCCACCTGATTTTCTCCGCAACCCTAGTTAACATGATTTTCTTCAATGCCTCCATTCAAAATTCTGCGAGTAGAGGAAGTTGTTGCTAGGTTACAGCTTCAGGGAATATCACTTGTTAGTCTTTTGTCCTATGTTTCATAAATTCGGCTGTCAAAATGTGGTTCCTTCCCATAGCTGCTGTAACTGATAATGTGCTGGATTTGTTTGATGAACATAGTATTTAATACAATTAGACCATGTGACTAGGACATACTTAAGATATCTACACCAAGTGCCTTTACTCCCACGACAGTTTTCAAAGTCCTCGCTTGTATTCTAAAGATGTCCGTTAAGTTCCCAACCAGTTAACTAAAAATGCTAATTTTTGGCATGCCCTTTAGTAGAATACGCTGCCATCCCTCGCAAGTATGATACTATTCTTTTCTACCCTGATCCGTTCCGTTGTCTTCGCATCTAAAAAAACGGGCCCTGTTTCCAATACTCCGCCATTGCGTATCTTAGGCACACAAGATGTCTTCTCGCCTCTTTCTCATCATCTCCAACATTCTAACTCTCGACTCTTAAGCTGCGTTCAATAGTGCCATTTTTTAACTGCCGGAATCCATGTGGCCCTGACCCGAGCATTTCTACTCGGTCCAGGATCAGTGCCATTCGGAGCAGGTAGTACCTGACGACGCAGTGCCATTACCTACTATTGCGAAAAGTATTTTCATTTGTCGACGCATGTTTTGTATAGTAGAAGTTATTCTGATACATGTCCTGGACTAATTTAACTATTGGTACTAGTGCTTCAGTTCATATCCGGATCTTCAAACTATCCGGATATCCGGATATCCTAACAGGAATGTTTTGAGACAGCTGATATTCGGATATCCGGATAAATCCGAATAGTTGGATATCCGGATAATTCGAATATCCGGATATCCAGACCTAAACTGAAAAATTATTTTCTTTTAGCATTTGAATACATCTTTGTTATTCACACTGACTTATACATTGAAAAATCTACACGTCGCCTTTAAGTCTCTAACCAGACGGTTTTCAAAGACTTTTGGGGCTGACAAAGAAAAAATTTTAATGGCGCAGCTAAAAATCGTATCAAATATCACTTAACTTTTGCAAACTACATAAAAGGTATAGAAGTCTGTATATGTATCGATTTATTTTGAAATCCGGATATCCGGATACCGAGAAGTATTCGGATATCCGACACCATCCGGATATCCGGATATCCGACACTATCCGGATATCCTATACTATCCGAATAGGTCGGATAACGGATCCTGGATCCGGATCTGTTTCGGATATCGAAATATCCGGATACTTTGAAGCACTAATTGGTACCATTATTCGAAGTTTTTTCTTCGTTTTTTCAATGACAACATAAGGAACATACATAATATACTTCGTTCTACCTTTGTACATAACGAAACCCATTCTTGTCTCCTCCAATTTACAAACCCTTACAAGCACCCGGAAAATTATTTGAAAAACTGTTAGCGCGGAAATGAATTGTTTTACTCCAGTGAAACCGATACACATACTCGTTTACATGCATCTTGCACATAATATGCAAATTTTTTATTCCATCTGTTTTCTGCACAACTGAAACTCAAATTTAATTGTTTACGACCATTTGGAATACAATTCAATACCTGTATAAATCGAATATGAACAGAAAGAAAACACTGCCAAAAGCACACGCAATCCACTAATAGCGCCAATGGAAAAATGCAAGCCTTTCATGATCCCATTGCATGTGAGATGAAATGTTGTTTCTCTTGTGTACGTGATTTCGCATTGGAATCATCTAATTATTTACGATTTATCCATCATCCATATCACAAACACATTTAAAAGAAGTATAAACAAAAAGAAATCCGTCGGTTTCAAAAACTCAATGAAAAACACAATTATTGGAGGTTAAATGTAAAAAACTATAACCCACCGCCATGTATTTTGTTTCTGTGTATGAATTTTATTGGGTAACTTTTTCAATTCAGTGATGACAAGAATTTCAATGAATTTTTAGAAATCATTCAAATGGGAAAACTAATGCAAGACACACCTTAAGCTGCGGGCAGAGGGCATATAAATAGACGCAAACGATTGTGACTCTGGTGTCACGTAAGAAGTTGAAAATGTTTCTACCTCAAGTAGTGCTTGCATAGCGCACACTGACATATAAAGGTGTTAACACGAAAGGCAGAATCTTTGGCAAATGAGAGTGAGTTGCGCATAAGATAATTGTTCAATACCGATTACCGATCGACCTGCAAATGCACACATCGCTGAGCGAAACGGCGATAGCACTTTGTTTGTTTCGAAGATGGATCCCCAAAGTATTTTCCCGGTGCAGTGCAATAAGGCCCGCGGCAATAAGACCCGTAGGTCTTATTTCCTCTTTGTTTTGAAAGTGAGGCCCACGGGGGTTATTTCCATGATGAAGTGGCAGTAAGAGCCGCGGGCTTTAGTTCCTTTTTCAGAGAACTCAAATACAATTTGGTAATGGAAAGAAGTCTCATCGTTTGCCCTTTAACTTATTTTCGATGTGAATAAACTGGCATATGGACGTAACTCCACTAGACATAAGTACATGCATTGTGGATTATGACATACCAAAGACGAACACACGTCCATAAGAAATATCTATGGAACTTTGTATTATACTATGTGTTTAGTGCGATCGATTCGCCCGAACTTTTTAAATTCAACCGCAAGTCCGTATTACCCGATGGGAAATTTCGTTAGCTTCGATTCGCTTTTTACTCACGAATAGAATAATGAAGCTCAAAGCGTAAAAATAAAAGTTCGCGCGAAGGAGTACTGAGGCTAACAACAATCTCAAAATTAGATTTATTCTTTTGTTTCAAGAATTTCCTCAGTTTTCTAAACTTGCTACATTCTCATTCTAAGATTTTGAGCTTAATTGAAGAGTAGGTCCAAAAAGCTAAACTTGTGTTTTGAAATAAGCTTCTTATGAACTTGTTTAAAGAATTTCCTTCTTATTTGAAGACTGCTTCATTCTCATTCGAGCTAAGTAAGCTTAGCAAGCATAAAATAATTTTTTTTTTAATAATAACGATCTCAGAACAAGAATTTTGTGCTTGGTTAAAGATTTTCTAAGGTTACCACGATTTTGTGACCGGACTTTCCTTACTGTCAGGTCAGTGACCAAACTTTCACCATCCGTTCAATGACCGAGTGCCCGGGTACCCACGTGCACATACGCAGACATGCTTATAATGAGCCCTATGGCTCTCGTACAGTCTTGGAATTTAGAATGTTCCGTTGCTTCAGATGGATATAACACAATAGAAGAATACGACTCATTCGTAACGTTAGAAGCGTAGTGAACAGTCTTTAAATATCTGTGCAACAACTTACAAATTTAAAAAATGAGTTTTCAACGGTAAGTAAAAACTAATTTCTTTTATTTTTGAGTAAATTGTTTCGTATTTGTAACGATATCCGATATGATAAAGAAAAAGATCTTTTAGCCAGCCATCTTGACAACGACTGCGAATCGTCAAAGAAAAGTGGATAGATCGGTAAAGTGAAAATAGCGGGACCGGGTTAGGTAAGGAAAACACTCTGTACTAAAAACTATAAAATAAAGATTTTGGTAGATTTTCAACAGTTTTTCAAACATTCAAAAAATATCAAATAACAAAGTGAAAACTCTATAAGAATCACTCGCTCTCGGAGAACAAGGGAATGTGGGGATACATTCGAAGCTGAAGTAGCTGACGATAAGCACGTATCGGATAGTGAAGACGATGAATATTTTCCCCCGGGTGAGGCTGCAGGTTCAGATTGTGATGATACAGGTAATAACCATTTCTGTTTCTTATTATGTATGCCAATGACTTAATTGTACCGTGTTTTATCATATTTTATAAATTTTGTATGTTTTTCGGAACACCACCTGATGAAATTGCACTGACGATGAAGAAAGTGAGGATGAAGAAAATGGAGTTGAAAATGAAGAAAGTCATGTAGAAGGAACGGGATCAGGAATGACGTGAAAGGATGGTACACATTGGGCTGCATCACCACCAAATGAACATCAAATTGGTACACATGATATTTTGCGAGAGAGCAGAGAGATGTGGGCCTAACAGGAACACCAAAAGCTGTCAGTTCTCAAAATCTCCAAACTAATTTTTACATCGGGGATGGCAGATATCATTTTACGCCATAAATAGCAATTTCAGCTTATACAACGTATAATGAAAAAAGTCTAAAGAAGAAACCACTAGTTTGGAAGAACCTTGAGCTCCAGGAATTATATGCATTCTATGCTATATTGATTACCTCTGGCGCCAACAACTCAAATACTGATAATGTAACGAATATGTGCGGCAGTCGTATTCATATCCATTATATCGTGTAGCAATAGGGATAAATCGCTTCTGGAACATCATTCGTTTTAGTCTATTTGATGCTGCCGATACTCAAGCTCAGCGTAAATAGACTGATAAAGCTGCTCGAATATGACACATCTGCACAATGTTAATACCAATCTAACAAAACACTCTCAGCCAACAGAATACCTGACAATAGACGAGCAACTTATTCATACCGTAGTCGAACTTAATTCACTCAATGCATTCCATCAAAGCCAGCTGAATATGAAATCAAAGTATGGAGGATATGTGATGCTGAAAATTCGTAGATATCTACTTACTGGACAGCTTCATACTGGGAAATCGAGTGAAGGTCGTAAGAGAAACGTTGGGGAGCAAGTTTACAAGGGCTTAATAGTACCGTACAAAGGATTCAATAGATACATTACAGTGGACAATCATTTCACTATTCTTCCCTTCGCAAAATCTCTACTGTCCTGGAACTTGACAATTTTTAGCACTTTGAAGAAAAATAAGGCATACCTATATTTCACCAGCAGTGTTTGAATTGAAAACCAGCGAAGAATTGTCCACTGAGTTTGGCTTTCACGAAAAATGTGCAGTGATTATACAATCGGCAATGCATCGTGAAGCAAAAATTTGTGAAATACCAAAGAAAAAACCAGCAATAATTGAATTTTATAACTGGTCAAAACCTGGAGTTCACACAATGGATCAAATGCTTGGTAGATATACATACTACAAAAGTGTTTTTCAAAATATTCCCGATGTCGCTGCCTTGCAGCACATATTTTGTATTATGAGAATAATAAGATTTGAATTTAAAAGTCGGCGATTATTTTTTAGACAATTGGGCAGAGAACTTACCACTCCATTCATTGGAAACCGTTTGCAAAATGTACAAACCATGAGGCATTTACAACGAAAGTGGAAATTGAATTCTATCTTGATCGACCTATCAATTCAGCCACAACATCTGGATCATCAATACCCCAGGCACAGCTCGATCCAACCGGGAGGAGAAAAATTACTGGGTGCAGATTCCCCAACTGTGAGTTTTTATTCTGTACACGAAAAATTTTGTACAATCTTTTATTTTTATTTTTTAGAGCGTGAACCTTCGGAGGGCCTTGAGTGTGAGTTTTTAAACTAAGTGTTGCGGAATCTCGCCCCTGTGCTGTGGTATCCTAAACATGTCTTCAGAGTGAATTTAAAAAACGTCGAAAAGCGAGAAAAATATGTTCGGTATGCGAAAAACCTATCTGTGATAAATATTGTTTTACTACCGAGACATGTAAAGAGTGTCCCTAAAAATTAATTGCAGATATGTACCTAATTGAGTTTTTGGGAACTGAAATTTTATTATAAAAAATTAACAATATAAATCAATAAATGTTCGAAAGGAAAAAATCTTTCTAAAAAAGATACAAACTAAACTGTTGTCTAGCAAATTAACAAATTTTAAGCAATAAATTTATGCCAGCATAAACGATTTTAAAGCGAGCAAATTTTGGCCTAAGGTAAGCAAATAATATTAGAAACACATGCAACATTTACATTTGACTTCTGTATTGAGACTAACTCTAAATACCTATACAACAGTTTTGAAAGATGGTACAAGTAACTAGGTTGTTCGTTTTGTAGTAATTAGATCAACGGTGTTTTATTATATGTATATATCAAAAAACAAATTTTATTTCCAATAATCTACGAATTTTTAGCTTTGATGCTCAAAATAAAGTTCGTGTAATGGCTGACAAAAGAACAAGAACCAGCAAAGTTTGGGAGCATTTCAACGAAGTCGACTCCAGAAAGGTAAAATGCAACTATTGCAGCCAAATAATTTCGTATTCTTCTGGAAGTTTGGGAAACCCAGGCAGGCATCTCAATAGACATCATCCTGGGATTTCATTAAAACCCTTAGAGCGCCAGCTGCAGGCAGTACCAATTCCAGATGTGATTGATGATTGATGCACAACCATCCGAAAGTGACGCTGCATCTCTTCGCACACCTATGGTCTATGGATATTGAAATCGTTCCTGAACCGCAAACTTCCAGTTCCCATGCTAAGCAGAACAAAAATTTATAAATTTGCTGAATCCACCAGACCCATTGCGCAACAGAAAAGGGATAAAATTGATAACCATCAGCTGGTAGGATGATAGCGAAAGAGTATCACCCTCTCCAACTAGTGGAGGAGCCAGAATTTGGCAAATTTGTGGCTTTGCTTTGTCCTTCTTACAAATTGCTAACACGAAATACCTTGTCAGAGAAGCTACTACCCCAAATTTGCTTAAAATTATAAGAAGAAGTTAGTTTAAAACTGGCAAAGTCTTCCGAAATATGCCTTACGACCGATGCATGGACGTCTATAAACAGTCTGAGTTTTATTGCAGTAACAGCACACTATATAGACGGAGCCAATGCTAATCTTTGCTCCGATCTTCTTTGCTACATAGAGTACGAAGAGCGGCATACTAGTGAGAATTTATGCAGTTTCCTAAAGGAACAGTTAGGAAAATGGGAAATTGACTACAAAGTTGGGGAAGTCGTTAGTGACAATGTCAGAAATATAGCTTCAGCAGTACAGCTCCCAACACTAAATTTAATAGTGCAATCAGGTCTGGAGGAAATCTCCAGACCGGTTCAGAAAGCCAAGAGCATTTTAGAGTTTTTCAAGAGAAGCACACAGAGTCTATACAAGCTGCACGAAATTCAAAAGCAAATGGATTTGCCGATTCTTAAGTTGAAGCAAGACGTTCCAACTAGATGGAACTCCACCTTCAATATGCTCGATCGTATTTCAAAAGTAAAGAATGCAGTTATCGCAACGTTAGCATTAACTAAAAATGACCTTTCTTTGAATGAAAAAGACTGGGAGGTTTTTGAGAGGATGGTCCCAATCTTAGAGGTTATTGATGATATCACAGTCGAAATTTCAAGCGAGAGAAATGTAAGCCCTTCAAAAGTGAAAAGATTGCAAACTTTTAAGGCAAAATGTCGGTCAATATTTATTGACCATGATCCAGAGAAGCAGGCACCCAGTTGTGTTGAAAAGCTGCTAAAAACACTAACGGCCAATTTCTTCACACAGAACTAACGATAGATCTGCTACTAGTCCTAAAAATAACAAACAAATCGGTATCAACTCATTTCTTCACATCAAAAATTAAATAAGTTCTGTCAGTTTGAAACCGAGTACTACTTAGGACCCGGTATTAACTAGCTCTTCAAAAACAACAAAAAATATATTATTATACCAGTCATTAGTACTCAAATGAGTATCAACTCATTTCTTGACAAAACATAAACACACAAGTTCTGTCAAATTGATACGATAAATTAAATAGTACCCGACCAAAATTAGAACCAAAAAGTTGGGGGTCTAGTATACAAAATCAAGTTGTTTTGTTAGAGAAAAATTTTAAAGTTTTTTGCTTTAAATCGATTGGGTACAGTTTTTTGAATATGTTTCCTTTTATTGGAATTAATTTATACTTTTCGTATTGTACACTTTTTTTGGTGGTTTTTTAGATTAACAAAACCAACACTTCAATTTGGTCTTCCATTAGTTACAGAAGAATTAGCAAACATGCAAACATGGTATTGTAAATATTATCTATAGAGCATTAAAGCTAATTTAGAACTGGATTTTACATAGATCTCGTTTTATATCCCCGGAACAGCAACTTCTCGTTACTTTGCGTTTCATGGCATGTGGATCAATGCAGGTAGCAGTTGCTGATTTCATGCATGTGTCAGCCTCTTGCGTTTGTCGCATATTACTAAAAGTCTGCATGGCATTAATATGACATTTGAACCATTAACAATCCGGATATGAGTCAAAACCAACAAATGCAAAATAACCAGAGGCGAATCATTCGTAACAGAAATGTTGTTGAGAGGCAGTATTGGGTATGGAAACGCAGATTTCCTGTACAATATTGCATAATATATGCAATCAATGCTAACGACCCGCAGCCATTTTAAGTAGATCAATTGAAAGCAATTCCGCCTCAATGGGAATAGATCTAAACAACAGAAATTGTGCTGCCAGAGAAAGTATCATCCTACAATTGCAATAATTAAACTTAAACTCATTTTTTTTAGTTTTTTTATTTAAAATAAAACAAAAAAAAATACTAGTTATATAAAAGTGCCTAACCAAAATTAAAAAAGAGGATCTAACGACATAGTTGGGCATGGTTTAAGGTATCTTCTATTAATTCTGTTACTTGACTTGTTTCTTGAGGGATTTTTAGTCTTTTCTTCCACCCCAGGGCGCAGGGCTCTATATGTATGTATGTATATTTAAAATAAACTTTATGTATATACAATTATACGTTCTATTCCTTGTAAAAAACAAACTACATACATAAATACGACGGTACTTACCAGATCATTCACATACATATCTAATTAACTCAACAATCAGTTCATAAAGTCAAACCAACTGTAACGACAAAAATTTTCAAAAAAAAAACTGAGAAATTTGAATTTCAATTCAAATTTATAATTTTAATTGTCAATCAAATGTCGTAAAAAGGATTAGACCAGTTTTAGACCTATCAAGTCACTAGTACTGCAGCATGAATTTAGATCTCTTATCAATGATGTGAAGAAATGGAGAAGTACTAAGTTTTATGTAGGACCAGGTATTAGAGCTAGTACCTGGTCTAGCTAGACCGGGTAATAGACCGCCTTAGTACTAATGTGAAGAAATCGACCGTAAGCGATCAAATTCAAAAAGATCCACCTCCTTGAAAAAAATTTTCTCTATGCGAGATCCACTATTTTGGATCCCAGATTCAAGAGCAGAGGTTTTCGACACTACCACAACTTTAAAACAGCTTTTGAAAGCCTTAAATACAAAGTAGCAAATAGATGCATATGGCTCGAACAACAGAACCCACAGCCTCTGCTTTTGTTTCGGAAGAAGTACTTCCATCAACTTCTTCAGGGAAAAGGAAACGGATTTGGGATGAGTTTGACTCGGAATCGGAAAGGTTAGTTCCCCGTAATACATCGGCGGCTGGAATCGATGAGCTCCAGCATTATTTGAATGAGCCTTTTATAAATCGTTCGGAAGATCCTTTGCTATGGTGGAATACGAGAAAAAAATGTCTACCCGATTCTGTATAAATACATGCTTAAAAGATTGAACCTTGTTGCGGCCTCAGTTCCCTGCGTGCGCATTTTTTCAAAAGCTGGGTTGATACAAATCGAAGTCGATTATCATCGAAAAAAGTGTCAATTTAACGTAATTGCATAATTAATAGGAGATGTATCTGCATCCTTTTCAGCTGAAAGTGCAAATTTTCTGAAAAATTGGTTTCTTAAAACTTCTATCTTATAAATTTGTTGTTTTTGTTTAAAATTGTTTCATGTTTTAAATTGGTTTAGCAAATAGTTCTTAAGAAATTGAATTTTCAATTTGAATTAGAAAGTATAGCAACTCCGTTCCTTTTTTAAGTTTTTTGTTCGTTTATTGATGTTTTGAGACTGAATTCTATACAAACTCTTAAGTTCTAGTTAAACTAAAAACTAAATATAATGAATTAAATAAACATACAATTTTTTTTTTTATATTTCTTTTAGAACAAAATATACTATTAGTGCTATTTTTTAGTATTTATGTTTTTGTTATGTTAACTTCACTTGTTACTGATTGAAAGTTTTTTGTTAAATGTCTTAAGTGTTTGTTAAAATTGCAATGAATTCAAAATATTTTTAAAATTTTGTCTTTATTTATTCAAAGTAAAACAGATTCACGGCAATGAAAAGAAATGTTATTCAATTTTGACAAAAGTAGTGCAAGGCAAGAGTTTTAAAGACCATTCAAAATTCCAACAGGGCTCGATCAACAAAAAAATTTATTTTTAAGTGGATAAACTCTTATTTTTGTTCCTAAAATTAAAGCAATAGAGAAAAGAAATTTTTTCGCTACAAGAGCTGTATCGGATCGGGTAATCCTATTTCAATTCGATGTAGGTATACACTGGCACTAATGCGAATTGAAGTGTGATTCAATTCTAAGTGGAAACGAGGTAAATGAACAGTTGAAACTTAAAGATTTATCCGGTGCAGAGAGAGTTCTCTTTCGTTTAAAATTATAGTTTATCATTCGAAAGAAACATTTATGAGTTGTAAGCTTTTCTTTAGCCCATAGTTTCAACTTAATATTGTAAGCTCGCGTTGCCGTTTGTGTTTTTTGGTATTGATAAAATAAATACGTATAAAACGTAATATTGCAAAAGATGAAGTCCCTACACTGTGTTCTTCTTACCTACTACCTTTGTTATTGCTTATAGCTAGAAATGTTTAAATAATAAAAGTTTCAAACCACATTGTTTATTATTTATTTAAAAGTCAAATAACCACAATAGCCGTATTTTATTATCACAAGATTAGATTTAGATTAGATTAGATTAAGATTTTTATTTCACAATAGAAAAATCTACAAAAACCTTATGGATACATTAAAATGTCGTAAGTTAGTATGAAACTAAATCTTTAAAGGCATTACCTAATGGGCCGTCAGCCAGATGATAGCTTTATAAAAACAAAAAAGTGTGTTGGAAGTTAATTGAGTTTTGATATAATTTTGAATTGAGAAGTCGTCTCGTATTATTCTTTTTCTATAAGTTAGAGCTGTTTTAACGAAATGCTCGGAAAAGGTTCGATATCATTTCAGTGCTAAAGCGGTCCTTGATGTAGTTTTTGTCGCCTAGGTCGTACTGCAGCTTCGAATAGATTTCCCTACAAAGTGAACTTCAAGCCTATTCCAAATAGTCTTCTCTTACTTTGGAATGTAGCTTTTCATTTAAGTTGTCAAGGAATGGTTTCTACTCTGGCAAATTATCCAAAGTAAGGTGGAAATTGAGTTCACACATGTCCGAAAATTTTTTCCGTTCTTCAAACCATGAGGGTTGGGACAATATTATTGAAACTGCAACCTTTCTTGCTATTTTTTCATTGCTGCTGTTCATAAGTTTGACAATGTAGTTAAAGTGGAGCTTTAGAGATGTGAAGTACGGTGGTGATAGGACAGTTTCTATCATCAGCATATAATTGGGTGTAGTGTCTGGCAGCCGAAATTGACGTTTTAAGAAGAACTTCAACAGTTTTTTTATCACAATGATCCAGATCGGATCATTGATTTACATGCATTAAAAAAACGAAGCAAGATCCTGCTTTTTGGTTGGATCTATTTTTGTGATCCAAAAATTAGTTCTTTTATTTCACACAAGAGGTTAACAACTCAATACGAAAACGCAGAAAACTGTACCACAGGTGGAAAGTCAACTAATCATCGTATTTCTGGAAGCTTTACTATGAGGCTCGAAATTAAACAACTGCTTTGATTCGAAGAGCCAAATAACAATTTTACCTGTCGAAGCTTAGTATAGATCAGCCTTCAAAAAAATTTTGGTCAAATTTGCGATCATTAGAAATTGGAAATTGGTATTCGCTAAGCAATATACCGGATCCTAAAGATCTCAACAATGCCTTTACGTTGAGCACTGTAAGCGATACCTGTTATGTATCTGATGATGTGAATGTGTTTGTGCGAGGTGTTGAATTTAATTTTGAAACTGTATGTGAATTGGATGTTGTGGAAATTGTTGGCGATATTAGATCTAATGCTATAAGCGAAGATGTGATTCCCATTTCATTTATAAAAATGATTTTGTATCTTATCTTGAGTTCTCTTACACATATAATCAACTCTTGTATAATGTTTTCTTCATTACCTGACAGCTGGTAAGTGGTCAAGGTTGTGCCTGTAGATAAGAAAGCAAATCCCAGAACCTGCAATGATTTCCGACCCATTAGCATTTTACCAAGTTTTTGAAAAATTTTTGGTTAAGCAAATGAGTACTCATCTTGACCGGTATAGCCTTTTGTCTCCATAACAATCGGGTGATGATGTGTAAATTTTTCTATCCAGGCCGATCGGTCTGGTAGAGGACTTAGTATGACGTATTAATGAAGACTTATGCGCAATTTTAAAATGTTCTATTACAAATGGACTTTCTTTAAATCCTAAAAAGTGTCAAGCCATGACTATATCTAAGAAAAAGTACAATCCTGACACCAAGTTTTCGCCCGAAGATGGACTAAGTCCGAAACCATAATTATAACCTTTCTCATTTGTGAAAATTATTATGTCAAATATAAATCTATAATCTAAAAATTATTGTGTATTTCATTGTGCAAAAATATTTCATGGTAAAATTCAATCCTGATAATATTCCGCCGGTTTACTTAGGAAGCTCTCGGATTCACTCTGTTGACAAGATAACAAACTTGGGTTTCAAAATAAATTGCACCTTATCGGCTAGTGATCACATTAATTGTGTTATTGGGCAAATTTATTGTGGACTACGAAATTTTTGGCTGTGTGCTAGGCTTCCCCACGAAAATACGAAGCTTAGGGTGATAAAAGTCCTCTTGTTGCCTCTTATTAGTTATGGAACAGTTGTATGTATATTGTAAACCAGACTCCCAGTCGTATCATTAACTGTTAGTGGCCTTTAATGATATGTTGAGATATGTCTTTGGACTGCGACGTCATGACCAAATGACCATATATCGTGCACTCATTATAAAGTCCTTGGGTGCTCATTTCAACAATTTTTAAACATTAAGTGTAGTACTTTCATGCACAAACTATTAAGAACCCAAACTCCATCCTACCTCTTTGAAAAAATACTACATTCTAACTCTCCTAGAACATTAAACCTCATCCCACCACTAACAATATCCTTAAATTCTTCGCGTTTATTCTTTGTTCATGCTACCAGACTTTGGAACAGTCTACCTTTTACAATTAAACAAATTATTTCTAGTCATAAATTTAAGAATGCAATGTTCAATCACTTTCTAGACAGCAATATGCAACAGTCTTAAGGCCGATTCTCTGTTTTTAAAAATATTACTTTTTTGGCAGTTATATTTCATTTTTAATTACAAAAAAGGAGATGTAAAATTCATACATTAAGGTCAATCGTAATATTGTCGTACTTTATATTATTTATTTATTATCATATTATTTTGTCGTATTATTTATTTTATCATTCATGTACGTTAAGTCCTCAGTCCTATTATTTATTTTTTGTACTATGAAAGACTTTCTAGTCTTACTTGTACTCCCATATGTTCAATAAACTAAACTAAACTAAAACTAAACTAAGAGGAGATTTTCCATTGAAAACGTTTGGTATCATTTCCACTAGTTCTAATAACAATAGTATTACCACTTGAACATTTTTATCTGTGTGAAATGAAATATATTTTACATAAATAGCGAGAAGCTTCATATCTATTTATTTTAATATGATTCATGACATAATGAAAATGTTTTACAAAACAAAACATATATTCGTGAAATTCATAAGAATAAGTGCAAAAAATGTATATTTCACAAAATGCATGAGTATCATTTTTCCCTAAAAAAAATAACAAAAAATTAATCATTGAAAATAATGTTCGTAGGGCAACTCTGAAATTCTTTTGAAATGTCATTTGCAAGAACGAATTTCACACAGCTACCAACTTCAAATAATAAAAAATATGATGATCTTAAGCTGTTTTATTATCAAGATCCGATCCGGATTGGAACATTGTGATAACAAAACCCGGCTAATATTTCAATTAACAGTCTCTTTAGTGTGTGAATAACCGTATTTTAATACACAATAGCTTAAGTGGGTACCCGGATGCCTGGTTATTGAACTAAGAAGCTATCAAGTTTGACAATCAAAAATTAATGTTATATTTGGTGCGGTTTTTTAAAGCCAGTAGCTAGTACAGCATTCGAATTTAAAAAAAACGCTATATCCACAGTATTTTCAACAATGTGCTCAATTCGAAATTTGGATTTTTATGGTAGAATTTTTACATATATCTTTCTCTTTGGATCATATTCTACTGCTTTGACAATGTCAATAAAAAGTTATTATTCTGGTAAAGATATGAATATCAGTCGTGTTTATGAATACTTATCATTAATAAGCCAGAGCGAGAATGCAAACATTTATTGTGTTTTTTTAGCTTGCATTGGCGATACTTTTCAGTTAACAATTCGCGTGAAAAGCATTGAGCGTCAGCAAAAAGGAATTAGTGCAAAATCTGGTGATATATAAACAAGCCATTGAATAACAGAACGAAAATTCAATTCGAATATAGCTTTTATTTCTTTAATTTTAATAAAGTGAAAAGAAAATTCGTTGCAAATATGTATCACGTTGCTTGCGACCACGTCAAACATGTGTTTTTATGAACGTAGAGAAAGAACTAGAAACTATTTATACATATGTATCTACGGGAATGCCATCCCTGTTTTACTGTGGTAAATTACGACAATAAAATGCTTTGTTGTTCCCCAAGAGAAATTTTTACTGTATCTACTAAAAAAAAGTTGATTATAAACAAATTTTACAAAAAGTGAGTACTACAATACTTCCTTTCTGGGGATCTCTACGGCTTTTGAATTTTTGTGGAGAAGTTAATAATAGGCGCGTTTTTTTTTCTCAGGCTTATCTATAGGGACTTGATCAAATAGAGAAAAAAAACATGGTTTAGCAATTTGTTGTACTGTTTTTTGCATATGATTTTTCGGTGCAAGCCTTAAAATAATTAAATAAAAAATAAAATTTGAAACGGCCATTATAGAGCTGGGTCAATCGTTCATTTAAAATGACCGAATCAATCATTCATTTGAAAGATTCGGTCATTTCAATCAATCGTTCAATCAATCACACCGTTATATGTATTTCTCCCCACGTGTATTGACTTCGTTCAGAGCATTGTGTATTGAATGTAGAGTAGCAGCACGACGGGGAACATTTCATTTATTCCATTTCCATTAGTTCTGGTCACATTGAATTATAAACCTATGAATATACATGCAACCTGTAATATGTTCTGAGCGCGTTCAAGGTAATTTTCTTTTTCAGAATGAATTTAAAACCTTATTCAATTTTCAATGAAAGGTTACCTAAATTTAATGTGAAATTAAATAGAACTAGGAGTAACTGGAAAACATAAAAAAATAAACATGAGCAGGCCAAAAACCCGCTATATAGATATACCTATAAGAATTTTTTAACAATAGAAAACTTATCGAATGTTAAAAAGTAATAAGCACGATGGAACTAGAAAATTAGAATTAGAATTAATAAAAAAGTAGAATGGGTGATTTATCACTGGTGCTTTAATTTTCATTTAAAAACCTTATTCAAACTTCTATTTCTAGTATGAAAAAGATAAACAAACCACCGCGTCTTCATTTGTTGTAATATCAATTCTGAAAGATATTGAACCTCTGTGAGGTTCTTTGATAATCCACATGTCGCTGTGCATGAGTCCCAATAGGTTTGATTCTTTTCACCATTGGAAAACTCCAAACTTTGCGTAGGACGAACTCATTGAATTTAAAAAACAGCGGTACCTAGTTCAATTCCACTGGAGAAATTTCTTAATATGAAACAAACGTTTCTCATTTTGAAATTGTCCTACGTTTCGTTTAAAGTTCTTTGAGTGAAACTGTGTCCAAACGAAATTTTTCCTTTTTTCCATGTAAAGAGCTTTTATTGAGAATTTACTGTAAATTTTTAACAAAATTGATTTCTGGTAAGATATAGCACATTTTGGGCGTTTAATTTTCTTTTTTAATTATATGACTTACATTATTAGCCTGTGAAGAAAAATGTCTACGACCGAACGCGTAAACTTGGGTAGAAAACGAAGTGATGTGTGGGCTTACTTCTCCCAAGCAGCTGATGGGAATAAAAATTGCCATAAAATTGTGAGCTTCGCCGGTGGAGCGATAAAGTCACAGCATGTGGGCATCCAAATTGAACTTGCCCGATTTCGAGCAAAGCCTGTGACTGAGAGGCCTACGTCATCCTCTAATTTTGCCAGCTTTCGTCCAATTTCTGAACCAACAGCAACTTACTATTCCTGCACAAAGTTCCTTGTCAGATGCCTCATCCTCCGTTCGCAACATTCCGCGACAGCAATCGATAACAAGCTTCGTCGAAAAGCCAGTATCGATGTCAATGTCCAAAAAATTGGACGAAAAACTAGCAAAGTTTGTGGTAAAAAACTATCATCCGTTTTCGATTGTCGAAGAGACAGAGTTCAAGGACTTTCTTCATACACTTTGTCCAAACTATCAACTACCGACACGAAAAACTTTGTCAAACTCGCTGTTTCCCAGGATGTACGAGGACACAAAAGAAAAAGTACGGGAGATGCTAGCTAACGTTGAAGCAGTATGCGTCACGACAGAGACGGTTGACATCGTTGACCCAGCAGAGCTACATCGGAATAACTGCCCACTTCGTTAAAGAAGAGCATGAAAAACCAGCCTTCAAGTCGTGCCTTCTAGGATGCGATCCGTATGACGAAAGACACACCATACCGAACTTGGGCAGTTTGCTGAGGTCAGAGCTCAACAGCTGAAATTTGGGAGACAAGGTGTCTGTTGTTGTGACGGATAATGTTTACAATATAGTGGGAGCAGTGAAGGCAAACCACTGGAGTCATATCCCTTGCTTTGCCCATTCCTTGAACCTGGTTGTTGGTGAAGGCATGAAGAAGATTTCGACTCAAATTGGAAAAGCAAAGGCAATTGTTGCTTTTTTTAAAACTAGTTCCAGAGCCACCGTTAAGCTTTCAAGCATGCAAAAGGAGCTCAATGTTCCAGAGCTAAAGTTGAAGCAATCCTGCGACACGCGTTGGAATTCAACTTTTTTAATGACGAAGCGCATTTTGCTGGTGAAGTCCGCCGTTTTATCAGTTCTTGCTTTAGAGAACCCGGAGTTGAGCTCCTTATCAACAAGCGAGTGGGTGCTATTAGAAAAAACGGCAGAGGTTTTTGAAATTTTCTTTGACATGACGGAGGAACTATCAGCCGAGAAAAACGTCACAGTGTCAAAAATGATGTTGATGGTTGCGGCGATAAAGTCCGATTTGAGAAAGCTTTCCACCCAAAATAATGGCCAGATCCCTGAACTAGGCTTGGTTCTTGACACACTTCATGCCGCTGCAAGCAGTCGGTTCAAAAACTTGGACACATTCGTCGACGATAAAGTGGCACAAGCAACTCTGTTGGACCCAAGGTTAAAAAAATTCGGGTTTCACAACAAAACTCTTTACGAAAGGTGTGTGATGGACTTGAAAGCTAAGGTGTTGACAATACCAACAAGTTCAACCCAACCATCAAGTGAACATACCTCAGAGGAAACTAGACCACGCCAAATCGTCCTCTTATTTGGAGAGATTTCGATTCAGCGGTTGACCCAATATGCGCAAACCCAAACCCGCACGCAGCCAGCATTATTGAGGTCGACAAGTATATTGACGGATTGACGCTCAACTGATAAAGAGAGAAGAGGATCCCCTAAAATGGTGGTATGAGCATAAGCATACTTACCCAAGGCTCTACAGACTTGCTCTTCGAAGGTTGTGCATTATGTCCACCAGCGTTCTTTGCGAACGAGTATTTTCGAAGGCGGGCCTTACCATTGAAAGTAGACGCAGCATCCATGTGAGGAAAACGTCACAGTGTCAAAAATGATGTTGATGGTTGCGGCGATAAAGTCCCATTTGAGAAAACTTTCCACCCAAAATAATGGCCAGATCCCTGGACTAGGCTTGGTTCTTGACAAACTTAATGCCGCAGGAAGCAGTTGGTTCAAAAACTTGGACACATTCGTTGACGATAAAGTTGCACAAGCGACTCTGTCGGACCCAAGTTTCAAAAAATTCGGGTTTCCCAACAAAACTCTCTACGAAAGTTGTGCATTATGTCCACCAGCGTTCCTTGCGAACGAGTATTTTCGATGGCGGGCCTTACCATTGAAAGTAGACGCAGCAGCTTAAAGCCGTCCAAGGCATCCATGTGCTTATTTTTAAATTATAATTTGTAAATTTTTTCTTAAATTGTTTTGTGTTTTTTTGTACGTTATTTGAAAACATTATTTATGTAAATCTGTTAATAAGTTGTTTATTTTTTGGATTACTGTTGCTTTCCTTGCAGTTTATAGTTTTCATTATTTTGAAAAATATATACAGGGTGATTTGCATAAGGTGTGACAAAAAGATAGGGTGTGTAGGTTGGACTTAGACAAGCAAAACATCGTATGGGAGGGGGGGTCCATTTTCCCCCGTTTAGGCGGAAGGGGCAATTTAAGAAAAAAATCACTAAAAATGGAAAAAAGTTATTAAAAAATAACGGTAATACCTACAGAGTCGTGCTATACTATTTTGAAAAGCCAAAAACCTATACATTAATTTAAATTAAAAAATAAGTTGTTCAAATGAATAGTTTTTGAAATATTAATTTTCAAAGTCAAAATTTTGGAAAAAAAACATAATTTTTTTTTTTCAAACCATTTTTTTTTTTTAATTTGACGTACCTAATAGTAGTATTTTTCTGGCTTATTTTTAATGCTCTTATTTATTTTTGATCAAACACAAAAAACCGGATGTGAAAATAACCTGTAGTTTTGAGAAAACCAAAAATTACAAAAACTACTTTTTAAAATTTTTTTTTTTTAAAAGTTTTTTTTTCGTTATATGAATTCTTACATATAAAGTTATGGACAAAGAAATAGCACACTATTAAGAAAAATCATAAATTCAAAATTTCCGTTACGTGAAATGGTTGTGATGTTTCTTTTTCTTCGGGTATGTAGATTTGATAAACAAATGCAGTCTATCAAGCCTAAAAAGTATCGCAATTTTTGCATCGTCCAAAGTGCGAAGCGTACAATCCTAAGTATACTTTAAAGACGGTGAAACATGGAGTGGGAAGATTAATGGTCTGGGCGCGTTTTCCTGGCATGGGGTGGGACCATTGGTGAGGATTGATGTCAAAATGGAAAAATTCGCTTATCTTGCTATACTGAAGAATACAACGTAACAATATTCCTTTGAGTTCATGCCAATTAAGTGGATATTTCTGCATGCCAATTACCCCAAACACGCATCAAATATAGTAAGAGCTTGGCTCGTGGATGAACAAATCGATGTCCTAACCTGGCCAGCTAAAAGTCCCGATCTTAATCCCATAGAACACTTATGGAATGAGGTTAAAGTCAAAATTGCGCAGACAAAATTTAAAAATTCAAACGATCTTTGGGCCGGAATCAAAGAAGCTTTGTACTCTATCCCGCAAAGTAGATGCCAGGCGCTAGTTGAAAGCTTACCAAGAAGGTGCCAAGCAACTTTAAAAAACCGTGGTCAACCAACTAAGAACTAACTTGGTAATACCAAAATTTATGAAAAAATAAATATTTTCACTAAAAATAATTTTTTTTACGATTATAGGTATGTGATGTGCTATTTTCTTGTCCACAAGAAATTTGATCATCACTGCAAAATATATTTTTAAAAATTGAATTGTAAAGAAATAATTCCCTATTACTAATTATTATTTTTAATCCTTAGAAGTCACTTCATGTCATAAAATAGGAAATAAAATATTTGAGTTCAAAAGGATAAAATAAATGCAGTTTTCATAAGAAAATGAATGAGTGTGCTATTTCTATGTATATTGCATATAGTGTAAATATCATACAAAAGAATACAAAGAATATAAAGTCGCAATTATTTGTTGTTGAAGAAATTGAAGAGCTAGCTTTACAAATTAGATTAGATTAGATTAGATTAGAAAAGATTTTTATTTAAATTTCATATAATATCAATAAACAAATTTGAGCAAAAATCTTAATAATGTAATAATACAATATTATGACATAACACATGTTGTTGTCTGTCAGATTGGTATCGCAATCAAAAATGAATCTCAAAAAAATTACATCAATAATTAATTATTTTTCTTTTACAAAATATTCAATTTAGTATTACAGCAGCATATTAGCATATAATTCACAATTTATATAAAATAGCAATGATAAAGAGACAAAATTTTAGTTTATCAATTACGATTATTACAATTATGCTACTATGACCTTTTATTCAGATTTTTCTTTATTCAGTTAAATTTAATATCACAAATCTTACATCAGTATCTGACTTTAATATATAATGTACATACTTATTATTTAAAAATATTCATTTATTAACATATTCCTGTATTTAAGACAATTTACTAAATAATTGTAAAGGGATAAGAAGTTGTTTCCATTTAGTTCGGCGTATAGTTCTTCTATCGACAATGATTCTTTATTAAAACAAGAAATTCTGATATTATTATAAATTGGGCATTTACCAATTAGGTGATGTACATTTTCAACTTCATCCAGGTTACATATTGTACAAATACCAACTGTATCTTTTTTGAATGCTCTAGCATTTATATTTGACAGACCACCTCTTGCTTTAAAAATTAAACTGACTAGGTGGGCGGAGTTTTCATTGGTGAAGTATGGAGTTATTTCATAACTAAGGTGAGGATACACATCATGGAATTGAGAGCTACTAGCATCGGAAATATGGTTTTCATGTTCTTTAGTTTCAAGAGCCGTCAAAATATTTTTATGTAGACTCCGGAAAGAAGCCATATACAGATCTATATCAATATTAAGCATTTGACCCAAATTTACCCAGTCCACGACCCAAAAAGTTTTAAGAGCGATTGTCTCTTGAGCTAGTTTACGTGGTAATCTGTTTCTAGGAAATTCCAGTACTTTATCAATATAGTCAAAGTGAAGGGATAGTGTTCGGAGGTATTGGGTTTTCAAGCCAGTTTCCAAATGCAGCATATAATTTGGGGTGTTGCTAGGCAGATTTAACATCTTTTTCATAAAAAATCTGAAAAGTCTTTCAACTTGGTCAAATTTCTTAGATCCCCAAATTTGTGCACCGTAAAGCATAATCGACCTAGCTGCAGTATCAAAAATTTTTAGCTTATTGGAGAAATTGATATTAGGGTGATGAATATATTTCGACCATGTTGACATAATTGCGCTTTTAGACGTTGAGAGCTTTAAATCTAAATGTTTATTAAAAGATAGGTTATAATTGAGGGTTACTCCTAGATACTTGTAATCATTAACTACATCAATCGGATTGGAACCATAGTTCCAACTAAGGTTGTTCGAAATTCTTGTACCCTTCCTGAACACCAAAATTTTGGATTTGTTTAGATTTACTTTTAAACCCCATAATAAGCAGTAGCTAAACAATGAGTCAATCATACGTTGAAGTTCAATTGGCGAATCGGAAACAATAACAAGGTCGACAAAAGTACTTTTACAACCGTATCTGCAACACTAATTCCTCCTGGTAAATGTTTATGTAGGTCATTTAGATAGAGGCTAAATAGGATTGGGCTTAGAAAACATCCTTGTTTTACACCAACATTTACTTCAAAGGGCTCCGAAAGAAAGATTCCATCCCACACTTGACAAGTTGTATCCGTATTAAGGAGTTGTAATATTTGTATTATCTTTGAAGGCACCCCCCGAGGAGAGCTTAAAGAAAAGTGAATTACGTGGGATCAGATCAAAGGCACTACGAAAAGAGACTGGAACCTCGCCAGTTAAAAATATTCTGTTAAACAGAATGAGAACTTCATCTAAAAAACAAGCCGGGACATTTTTGTAGATGATCTCACCCCTCTTCGTCTGGAAATCGAACAACTTCGAAATGAGAATGCGATACTCAAGGAAGACCTGAATATGATGAAAAGTAGGCTTGAGATCATTGATAAAACGACTAGGCGTTCGAATATAGTCGTAAGAGGCTTGCAAAACACAAATTTAAAGCAAGCAGCCGACGAATTCAATGAAATCTGCTCAAGTGTTCTAAAAACCAATAGCCTCGTCGTTGAATCCCGACAAATAAAAACAAAAAATGGAACATCTTTTGTTTTCACAATGGGATCTGCGCTGCATGTGAGTAATATTCTGTCTGTTAAAAAAAGACTTGATGGATCCGCTGTATACATCAAAAAAGATTACACTGCAGATGAAAGAGAGAGGAGATTTAACCTTCGACAATTGGGTAAAGCAATTTCCAAATGCGATAAGAAAACTAAAATTCGCTTTGGAGAAACGTCGATTTACATAAATGACAAGATCTTTAACTGGAGCAATGGGAGTTTCGTAGCAAAACAACAAAATGATGCCGAATTCCTAAGAAGACTAACGATGAAATCGAACTTTGTGTGCAACGTAATCGTCAGGGATATACATCGCTCAACTTTAAAGGAAGCACAGACTGCATCCGCGGCCTGGAGTACAAGCCAAAACTAGCAACCAGATGTCTGTCAATTGGTATCATATAATGTAGCGAATTTAAAAAGTAAGCTTAGTTTCTGTAATTTTTTTGCATATATAAATAAGTTTGATATTTTCTTTTTGTTTGAAACAAATGTATTGCATGATAAGAAACCTGAATTTGCTCATTTCTTTGATGATTATATGTTGTACTGGGAAGATGCTGAAAAGTTCCACGGCGAGCGGTGGTTGTTTGTTTGGCTATAAAAAATCTATTCAAAATAAATATAATTTAAGATTTACTACTTTTTCTGGTAATTTTACTCTTTCTGCTAAATTCGGTGATGTTAATTTTTGCTTTATACCACGTTATTTGAATTGCACTAGGTGGTCGAGCGATTTCAAAAAATTTGAAGAGTTTTTATGTGGCATGGGTTTTGAATCTTTTTGCATAGTTGGTGATTTAAATGCTCGAACAGGTAATGGTCAATTCATTGATGGACACATGCTTAGAGGGCTGCCTCATATACATCAACAGAGGCAATCTAAAGATCAAATAGCAGATGCGAAAGGAAAGAAATGTCTGAAATTGTTTGAAAATATTGGAGGTATTATTTTGAATGGGAGAGTGATTGGTGATGAAGATGGTGAATTGACTTTTTGTGGTGCGATGGGTAGCTCTATTATTGACTACTGTATATGCTCTTTTGATTTTTTGGGGTTGATAAACAATTTCACCGTTCAAAGTAAACCATACTCGGATCATTTGCCTTTAACTTTGTGTTTCTCTCCGCCTTTATCAAAACCAGCAAAAGTATGTCCCTTGTCGCTTGATAAAAAAATAAACTGGTGTAATAGTATGGCTACTAAGTACACTGAAGGGTTAATTCGCCTATCTAGTTATGATTACATCCATTCTGATAAATCTATCGAAGAGAAAACAACAACATTAATTAATAAATTAAGGTCAGCAGCTAGTTTATGTAGTAAAAGAAAACAATTTGTACCCAAGCAGAAGTGGTTTGATTTTCAATGTCTGCGAGCAAGAAATAAAATGTATAAGCTTCTTCGACTCTCTCGAGTCCATAATAGGAGTCTTTATAGAATACGTTATATTCGCAGCAGATCGCAATACATACAAATCTGCAAAAATAAAAAGTTACTTCATCAACATGATAATATAAAAAAACTGAATAGTGTTAGAAATGTTAGCGATTGGTGGAAACTGGCAAATAACTTGAAACAGATCTCACCGAAAAAAAGAAGCAGTCTCCAAATTGATGACTTTTACAATCATTTTAGGACTTTACTCGCACCTCCTGACTGTGAACTCGCGATTGCCTGGACTTTACCATATGTAACAGATCCTTTCCTTGACTCCCCTTTTGAGTTGTGGGAGCTATCTCATGTATTGCAAAGGGCAAAACTTAAGAAAGCACCAGGCAAGCACAGAATCAGTTATGAGTTCTACAAAAATGTCCCGGCTTGTTTTTTAGATGAAGTTCTCATTCTGTTAAAATCCTCATTCTGTTAAGTTTTGCTCTTTGCAATACATGAGATTTTTAAATCACCAACTATGCAAAAAGATTCAAAACCCATGCCACATAAAAACTCTTCAAATTTTTTGAAATCGCTCGACCACCTAGTGCAATTCAAATAACGTGGTATAAAGCAAAAATTAACATCACCGAATTTAGCAGAAAGAGTAAAATTACCAGAAAAAGTAGTAAATCTTAAATTATATTTATTTTGAATAGATTTTTTATAGCCAAACAAACAACCACCGCTCGCCCTACCCGCATTGTGGAACTTTTCAGCATCTTCCCAGTACAACATATAATCATCAAAGAAATGAGCAAATTCAGGTTTCTTATCATGCAATACATTTGTTTCAAACAAAAAGAAAATATCAAACTTATTTATATATGCAAAAAAATTACAGAAACTAAGCTTACTTTTTAAATTCGCTACATTATATGATACCAATTGACAGACATCTGGTTGCTAGTTTTGGCTTGTACTCCAGGCCGCGGATGCAGTCTGTGCTTCCTTTAAAGTTGAGCGATGTATATCCCTGACGATTACGTTGTACACAAAGTTCGATTTCATCGTTAGTCTTCTTAGGAATTCGGCATCATTTTGTTGTTTTGCTACGAAACTCCCATTGCTCCAGTTAAAGATCTTGTCATTTATGTAAATCGACGTTTCTCCAAATAGTGCAGTCAATGAAGCATTTTAGGTCCGAATTTTTTTACTGTGAACCGATTTGCATGAAATTTTGGAATTAGGCTCATCTTACCCTTAAATTCAAAAGTGAAAATGATTTGCACACCGCCACCACCCTGGAGGTGGTTGCCACCCCTTCTCGGGGGTGAATTTTTTTTTTTTTGAAATAACCTCGGATATCGATAGAAGGCCTAATTTTAAGCAAAAAAACAAATATAAAGTTTTTTGTTAAGTCCAATACTTTTCGAGTTATTGGCAATTGAAATTTCGCAATTTGTTCACGTTTTTCATCTATTTATTGCAAATATCTCCAAAACTATACGTTTTATCGAAAATTTTATAAAAAACAAAATTGTAGCAAGTAAAACAATGAACAATTTGGTTTTTTATAAAGTATTCTAAGAACAATATTAAGCTAGATATAAAAGATCAAAGCCATTTTTTATTTTGTCTGAAATTCAATCGTTGTGGTCAATGCCATTTAGCGGCGAGCAGATGCATTTTATGCATTCTAATACAAGAGGATGTTTTGTAGTGCTTGAAAAAAGCTTTAAAATGAGCACAATTAAAAGTCTTTTGCACGTAAAATAAGTGAGCTGTAGTGCAAATAAGGGGAGCATCTAATGTTTTTTTCCTTTAAATCAATGAGTTTTTGGACCATAGCTCCTTTAATTTTTATGCTATCACAATTTGTAAGAAACCATTGTAAAGGTAATTAAGATAGCTAAAACATCCTTGATTGCAATATATAGTAAACAACGTTTTGCTAAAACGGTGAAGGGTTATAGGACTTAAGAGAGGCTGTGATTGCGCTGCCACGCGCTCTTTAAACAATCATATCTCCGTCAATTTTTGTTTGACAGAAAAAACTAAAAAACCAAATTGTTTGTCAAAAAACTACCAAAATTTTTTATTCTTACACTATTATACGTATCTGTCGTCATTTTTGAGATATTATGAAAAAAAGTAGGGTTTTTTAAAATTTGAAAATTGGTTGTTTTTTTTTAATCGTGACTTTTTTGAAAAATATGTGTTCAAAAGCAGCCAAACTGATACTATCTGTCAAACTCTTCATAACAAACTTAATTTTAGGCGGAATACGATTAAATTTAATTTTGGTGGAAATGGCACTTATGAAAGCCATTGATTTAAAAGAAAAAACATTAGATGCTCCCCTTATTTGCACTACAGCTCACTTATTTTACTTGCAAAAGACTTTTAATATTGCTCATTTTAAAGCTTATTTCAAGCACTACAAAACATCCTCTTGTATTAGAATGCATAAAATGCATCTGCTCGCCGCTAAATGGCATTGACTACAACCATTAAATTTCAGACAAAATAAAAAATGGCTTTGATCTTTTATATCTAGCTTAATATTGTTCTTAGAATACTTTATAAAAAACCAAATTGTTCATTGTTTTACTTGCTACAATTTTGTTTTTTATAAAATTTTCGATAAAACGTATAGTTTTGGAGATATTTGCAATAAATAGATGAAAAACGTGAACAAATTGCGAATTTTCAATTGCCAATAACTCGAAAAGTATTGGACTTAACAAAAAACTTTATATTTGTTTTTTTGCTTAAAATTAGGCCTTCTATCGATATCTGAGGTTATTTCAAAAAAAAAAATTCACCCCCGAGAAGGGGTGGCAACCACCCCCAGGGTGGTGGCGGTGTGCAAATCATTTTCACTTTTGAATTTAAGGGTAAGATGAGCCTAATTCCAAAATTTCATGCAAATCGGTTCACAGTAAAAAAATTCGGAGGTTGGGCCCTATTTTTCGCTTCATTGACTGCACTAAAAGCGAATTTTAGTTTTCTTATCGCATTTGGAAATTGCTTTACCCAATTGTCGAAGGTTAAATCTCCTCTCTCTTTCATCTGCAGTGTAATCTTTTTTGATGTATACAGCGGATCCATCAAGTCTTTTTTTAACAGACAGAATATTACTCACATGCAGCGCAGATCCCATTGTGAAAACAAAAGATGTTCCATTTTTTGTTTTTATTTGTCGGGATTCAACGACGAGGCTATTGGTTTTTAGAACACTTGAGCAGATTTCATTGAATTCGTCGGCTGCTTGCTTTAAATTTGTGTTTTGCAAGCCTCTTACGACTATATTCGAACGCCTAGTCGTTTTATCAATGATCTCATGCCTACTTTTCATCATATTCAGGTCTTCCTTGAGTATCGCATTCTCATTTCGAAGTTGTTCTATTTCCAGACGAAGAGGGGTGAGATCATCTTTTTTAGCAACATCCTCCAGCTTCTTGTCTAGAATATTACCAAGTTTTTGTTCAAACATATCCCAAGAGAAGATGTCACAAGTGGAAGTACCACCACAATTGGTAGAAACAGCAGCAGCAGCCACAGCGTCCACAGGAGTAGCAAGAACAGCAGTAGTCGGTAGTGGGGTTGTGAAAGGGCCGGAGTTATTTCCATTACTTGTTGTTCCAAACATTGCTGATTTAGATGATGGTTTTTTTGCGTTCATTTTTTCACTTTGATCAGGAGAAGTTAAATGAAAAGCTCTCTTATTTTGTGTGCCCATATATTTGTACTTTATGTTGCTTTCATAGAAAGTATAGCACAGATTTTGTTCAATATATAGAACTTATGAATGTGATTTGACTTAAGCGCGGAGCAAATTCAATTTAGATGAGTTTAGTGAAACAATTATGAATTAACAGCTGATGTTTCAATTTATAATTGGCGGGCAAAAAATAATTAGGTGTTTGACGTTTCGAGTCAGTGCTGCCAATCTTTATTTTACAAATTATAATCATCACAATACAGAAAATTATCCAGCTTTAATTTTTTGTCTTACTCATTTCACGTGGAATTTGAGTGAGAAATGTCATTTGGTGCAATCTGCAATGGATGTGTTCGGTGAGTTAACAAATTGCACTTTGTTACTAACTTAATTTTTGTCAAGGAACATGAAATTGTTCACAATTGTTAGCATAATAATACGAGTTTGTGTCTACACCAAACAAACCCAACGACAGCTTTTGCCATTTTCGATAACATACCCAAGAAATAGTTTGTTTTTTTGCTATCGCGGGCTAAGGATAAATGACAGACTAAAATATGAGGCTAAGGAAGACTCAGAGAGTTAAATGTTTGTTGTATTTGGCACGTGAATTTTTCTATGCCGCAACGGATAAAAAAAACACACCTACCATCTACCTTTGAAACCGTTTCAATTGGCAATATTTTTTTTTTTAGTATCCCTGCAGTCTTTTACATATTCTTCAATTGGTTTCATTTCCAACATTGGCCCCGTGTACGGACGTCATGCGGTAAGTAATCGTTATTTATTACGTGAAAATAACAGCATTTGCGTTTTTTGCCCTCTACACTGGGCATTAGAATAAGTGTCTTGTTTTTGTGAGGTTCGATGATTTACTAGCGAATTATTTAACATAAACACACCTAATAGCAAATGAAATCACAGTGACTAAGTTTTTTTTATTAGTCGCTTTAAATTGTGTAGACTTTAAAGTTCGCCCGATGACTCAGGAACGAGCAGAGATCACCAACAGGAACACATTACATCTGCTTATTTGGATAGCTGATGTTATTTTTTGATAGCTAGTTTAATATGATTTATAGCCCAGAAAAGAAGTAACCAGTCTTGAGTCTTATCACAGTGGGCAGAAAAACAGAATTATTCAGGGAGCTCTGAGCTCTGACAATAGTCATGTGAAATAAAAAAATTCTTCTGCAAACAAATAAAATAAAGGTTGGTTGCTGCTTTATTATAAAGCATCAATGCCCACATTAGTCTTTTATAGACGTAATAAACAAGCTACTCAAAGCGTTAGTTGTCAAATAAAATAGAAAAGGTTAAAAAATAGAAACAAAACAATAAGTTAGTTGATGAGTTTTTTAGTTGAGATATTCCACGATATTCCAGAATAAATTCCTGACTTTTGAAGTTGGTCAATTTTATCCTTAGATCCTCCAATCAGATTTTTTATTTTTATTTCGCTGCACTCACTCATACGGATATTATATTTATTAAAGATTGGTTTTATCTTAGATGTTATTTCAGGATAGAAATAAAATTTTGAATATTTCTTTTCTTCATTTCCTTCATTCCTTATTAGATCAAAATTTTATTTCTATCCAGAAATAACATCTAAGATAAAACCAATCTTTAATAAATATAATATCCGTATGAGTGAGTGCAGCGAAATAAAAATAAAAAATCTTATTGGAGGATCTAAGGATAAAATTGACCAACTTCAAAAGTCAGGAATTTATTCTATCGGATGTAATGATTGTGCAAAAGAATATATAGGACAGACAAGAAGACCTATTCTAAAAAGATTTAAAGAACATTTTGCACATCTTAAATATAATGAAAAAGAAAAGTCAAGTGTTGCAGAACATATGCTAGAAAATAGTCATAGCTTTAGTTTGCAAAATTTAAAACTAATAAGAAATGTAAATAGCAATTATGAATTAGATGCTTTTGAATCATTTTACATATTTAAAAACAAAAATAATCTAATGAATAGTGATGATGGACCAATCAAAGATTCAATATTCAAAAAATTTTTTAATAGATTCAACTCAACTCAACTGTAATTTTGTTTAGAAACATTTTTGTTTATTATTAGTTTTTTGACAAATAATTTAATTTAATTTAATTTTATAAATCTCACTGACGATGGAAGCATTGCTTCTAAAATGTACATCTGAGGAAATAAAATAAGTGTTTTAACTGTTAAAAACTTTACTAATCTTTTCATTTAATAAGTTAGTCACAATCATCAAGATTATGTAAGCATTTTTTTACGACAATTGACAAAACAAATTGCGCTTTGCAAATTTTTTAATAAAATAAATTTTTTTTTTTTTTTAAATACAGGAAGAAGCTAAGGTTCCCATCCAAATTCGAACTCGGGGGAAGAAAGCAGCAACCCTTGCCGAGAAGTTGGTTAATTATCTTGATTGCATCATATCTAATATATAAAATTTCCATGTCACAATGTTAGTTACCGTTCTCCTCCGAAACGGTTATACCGATTTTTAACAAATTTTATATGCGTATTCAGTAGGTCTGAGAATCGGCTAGTATCTATTTTCCATACCCCTAAGTGATCTACCCTTAACATGGTTTTTTTAATTTACACTGTGACACGAGAATTTTATATATTAGATTTTACAGTCTCAGTGTAAATGTCATATCAACTATATTCTCAAGTAAATTCATTATTATTTTGCTGGACAAAAATTATTTATTCTATTTATTTAAATTATTTATTCTATTATTATTTATAAGTGCAGTTTGCATGATTAATTAAGTTAATTAAGTGATTTATTACACAACCTCAAAAGTACTCAACACGTGCCACTAGCTTCCGAAAAAAACGGCTAGATAGTGTGTTGTAAGTATTAATTATTCTTAATCTTAATTTTGTTTCCTTCTAACGCCCGTAATTTTCAACAGATTCTGATGGATCTTATTTTAATATGTTGTTAACTACTGTGAGACGGCAATAGGCTCTTTGAATTGTAATACCTAATAATTTTTGGGCTCTAGAACCACAAATGCGACAAACCAGCTTGGTAACGCAGACTTCAAGGCTAAAATGAACTTCATCACTCAAGATGATTTTTCGACGAAATTCATGACAATTTTGATGCTTTTCAAAGACCCAATCATAGCAAGGATACGAAATTTACCGCCTTTGTTTTTGAACTCTAAGAACCTGAAGAACTACTTTGCCCAAATTTTTAAAGTCGACGAAAATGGGACAAGCCTGGATTTTCTACAACAGTATGGTCTACAACAGCAATGCTCTTGAGCGTTGTGGACGAGTTTGATTCTTGAGATCACTTGATTTTCCCAATTACCCAAATGTTCCCACCAGTTTCACAATATCGCAGTTCATACTGTACAATTAGTTGGACAGACTTTGGTCTGAACGAACTTACTCAAAAGAAATACTTTAGATGTGCTAGAATCCATTATAAAACAATAAGAGAAGCTACTGTAAGCATTTTACATAATAAAAGCAAAACTTTGGGATCTTTCAACTGGTCGGTGTTCAACATAAACCATTTACGAATTCTAGTATACGTACCTTTCTACTCTCCAAAAAGTTTCAAACTAATCCATACAAAATGCCCGCAAATCTAACTGAAAAGTTTAGAAGCAAGTACCTATGCATACTGTAGGTACTTATACTTCAAAAGTTCTTGCTCATCTCATAGATATGGCTATTGTCTAAGTGTGTTTTTATTTTAATGTAAAACCCCAGCTACAGCGTTTGTAGTGTGAACCTTTGAAAGAAGGTCGCTTCCGCACTAGAGACAAACAACGTATTGGACTTTATCCCTCAGTACGAATATAATATAACAGTCATAATTGTGATTGAATGTTATCTGAAGTTTTATTTTTTATTGAACTTAACCTTTATGATAACAAATTAAAGTAGACACCTATAAACATATGTGAACAAAAAAATCAAATGGAAAAAGGTATGATTAGTTGCATTGTGCATGACTTTGTAGATTGTAGCTAAAAGTTTTTATTCTATTTTGCTTTTTCAGGTGCGTTTTGAGTGCTGTGGTTGCTAGGTATTGTTTACAAACATTATCATTTTTTTTTTTAGTTTGCTTATCAAATTGCAAATACTTGCAAATACTTGCTCAATGAACAATGAGAATGAAATCTCATTAATTGTTAGAACTAGTCAATTGAGAAAGATACCAGAGTTTCATTCTGTAGGTTGCAAAATATTGCACTAATAAGTTGAAAGTTGTAGTTGTAGAAAGGCTTTTAGATCAACTGTCGGCGAGACTTGTTTTTTTTTATATTTTTATATTCACCAGAGAATTTATGGGATGGGGAAAAAACTAATTAATACTTCAGCACAGTCCAAAATGCAAGGACCATAGCCTAAAGTAGGTAAGATGGAAATATAAATTCCTTGAAAGAGAGCCAAATCGTTAAAAAATTTTTCGTTTTTTTTTTTTTTTGGCTTCATGTATCGGTACTTGAAAACGAAGTGAGCTTTCGAAAATTTTTATTGAACTTTTTAGCTTTATTTTGGCCTAACTAAGCCAAACTCAATGTAGTCCAATCATTTTAGCTATTTTAAACCCCAATCTGCGGAAAAATTCCTAGAGAGCTGAATTTTTATATACACCTTTATTACGGCATTGTAATGAAGATGTGAAAAATCGACATTGATATCTTGCCGGCTAAAAAAGTTATAAAGGTCAAAAGGTCACGAAAACTGTTTTTCGCAAATATCTCGCGATCTATTGCTCAGAGGTCAATAACGGTCATTATAAAAATTGCTTGTCGTGAAATTGTCTACAAAAAGTGTCTGTTGCATTTTTCTGTAGAATTAACCGTTTTCGGAGTAGAGCGCCGAGAAAGGTACTATATTATAACGATGTACTCGTTTCCTCACCACCTTCGAGGTAGAATGCATAAAAAATTATGTACTAAGGTTTATTTTTCTGTATTTTCCTGTATTCAAATAAAAAGTTATTCACTCGTAAATAAAATAAACCTCTTATTACATATTATGGATTATGCCTACGGGGGAAATATAATATAAAAAAATATATATTATACATATAAAAAAAAACACGCCCTGCATTCTACCTCGAAGGTGGTGAGGAAACGAGTACATCGTTATAATATAGTAGCTTTCTCGGCCGAGGTTGTCCTCTTCACGAGACGTAGAAAATTAACTGGTCTGACCCAACTTACGCTTAAAGGCGTCAACATCCCCTTTTCAAACGAAGTCAAACATCTTGGAGTAATCCTAGATAACAAACTTCTTTGGTCTAAACATGTCGAGTCTAAAACTACTAAAGCACTGTCAGTTTTCTGGCAATGTAAATTAGCCTTTGGCAAGACATGGGGTCTTTCACCGAAAAGGGTTTTTTGGATCTATACGGCTATGATAAGATCAATCATCTCCTATGCGTCTGTTGTTTGGTGGACGCTCTCGACGCACTGCTGAACCTTCCTCCCCTTGATACCTACATCATGGGGTGTACTCTCAAGACCATTTCTCGTTTAAAGCGATGTGGTCTCTGGCACAATTCGCACTGGAGCTTTGAGGAGCTCGCAAGCAGCATATCTTTTGACTCACGTCTAATGGATATGCCGTCTGACACGATGATCCCAAGGCTCAAACTGCGTCAAAATTACTCAGTCAACTTTCCTTCGGTTCAGGACTGGTTCGCTCCTGAATCTGAGCCAGGAAAGAAATGTTATCGTATCTTCACAGATGGCTCCAAAACCGACGAGGGGTCTGGTGCTGGTGCCTTTGTGGAGAACGACGACATACGACTGCACACCTCTTTAGCATCATATGCACCCGATTTCCAGGCGGAGGCGTTCTGTGTTTGCAGTGACAGCCAAGCAGTGCTTAAGGCCCTTCTTAGCCCTCTTACTACTTCGAATGATCCAGGAATGCAAGAGCTCTCTAAATGCGGTCGGAAGGTTGAATTCTTTGAGTCTCATTTGAGTTCCAGGTCATCAAGGCATAGCTGGAAATGAGATCGCCGATGAACTTGCGAGGTAAGGATCTCCGACAGCTTTTTCAAGACCTGAGCCGTCGCTTGGTCTGCCAGGGTCCTCAATGATGGCTTCAATCAACGATTGGATCTGCATAGAAAACAACCGTAGATTATGCCTCCATTGGATGCAGACACACCAAACGTATGCTCCCCAGCGTTAATAAGAAGACTGCAGCATTTTTGCTATCTCGTAGCAGAAATGACCGTAGAAAGCTTATTGTCGCTGCCAGTGGGCACTTCTTTTTTGCCAAGCATTTAAACGTGTTAGGCTTAAGTGATACCAAATTCTGTGAATCTTGTGGAGAAGATGAGGACACTGCAGAGCACTTCCTCTGTGAATGTCCTGCTTTTATAGCATGAGGTTACAGATACTCGGCGCAGACATGGTGAGAGCTGGTAACTTAGGCTCCTTATCATGGCAGGTCTTTTGGCTTTTCTCCGAACTTCCGGAAAGCTATAACAAATAGAAGGTTGCTAACTGGTAGTACAATGGACCGGTATTTTGGTCTGAGTGCTCCAGCTGGTATTTTAAAAACCTCCAACAGAAAAAAAGCTTTCTCGGCGCTCTACTCCGAAAACGGTTAATTCTACAGAAAAATGCAACAGACACTTTTTGTAGACAATTTCACGACAAGCAATTTTTATAATGACCTTTATTGACCTCTGAGCAATAGATCGCGAGATATTTGCGAAAAACAGTTTTCGTGACCTTTTGACCTTTATAACTTTTTTAGCCGGCACGATATCAATGTCGATTTTTCACATCTTCATTACAATGCCGTAATAAAGGTGTATACAAAAATTCAGCTCTCTAGGAATTTTTCCGCAGATAAAACCTAAAATGACTGGACTAATGTCAGATTGCGGCGCCACGGATATCGTAGTGTCCCAAAAATGAAAACGATTTTATTGGTGTAAACACGTAAGTTTATATATATATGTATATAAACGACCCCGCAAATTAGTCTTTTCTCAAAACAATTGTCAATCAATTTAAACTGATCAAAATAATTTATCGCACAAAACCACTTCTGCTTTACTGTGCGCCGGCCGTTACATCCTTAAGCGACACTGTTTTGCTCCCTGAAGTCTCGAGACATTGGCTTTACTTTAAAAAGTACACCTTATTCCTTACACCCATGTACGGCGCGGCGTACAGACAAAGATCAGTGCCAAAACTGGCACTGCCGTTTTGGTGAACTCTTTTTCCTCAAAGCCGTGGTCAGAATGCAAGGTTTGGTTACATTTAAAGCATTGTATAAAGAAACTATAGTAAAACCATGGCGGGGAAATCGCTGGTATCGCCATTTTCAGTCTCCAAGGGTAGGACAACATCTTACTGATGAGCCCATTGCGCAAATTTTAAAAGTTTGACTCAAAGGAAAACTCTGATTTCCACTTTTTTTGGATTGAAGCAATATGATTAATCGAATTGATATTTTTAACATTCGGTTTCGATTAACAAAGGTCGCAGTGCCACAAAAGTTAATAAAACGAGGACAATTTTTTTTAACAAATTCTTAAATTCGAAGATTAAGAAGCAAAAAAGAAGAAAAGTAATCTATGTAAATGCTTTCAAAGAAGAAGCACGCACCTACTTCTATCACAAATAGTGTTTGGCTTCATTTCGAGGAAGACTTTAGTTCTGTACAAGGCTGAGTAGATGAGAATAGTTTGCCTCAAGGCAAACCAAAAAAGCCTTTAAAGAAAGCTCGCCTAAAACCAAGAGCAGACGTATTGCAGATATCGTTGACGTCGTTGATGAAGATATTGCTTCTGATTTAAAAAAATGCCAGTCCAAAGAAAACGTTCAACTTAATAAGAATTATGCTTTGAAGCTTTTGGCTGAGCCAAATTGTCAAAACATCAGTATCAAGCCATTAGGAACTTGGTTAACCAAAAAACTGAAGTCGACGTTTTCCTAAGCTATTTAAAGGTTGTTATAGCGAAACAAGAATGTTACCCAGCATTTTAAACAATTAAAATATAGTACGATTTTAGTAATAAAAAAACAAGATTTTGTGTTGCATTGTTAATCTTGTCGCCTCAGTTTTTAGTTGTGTTAATAGACAAGGCTCAAAGAGCATTTCAACTGCATCAAAAACAGGCAAGTGAACCGGTCACCTGTGGCTCCTCATGTGTTTGCTGAAGACCCACCGCATACCATCGGACCGTTTGAAGAGAGCGTACGGTTACGGTCTAAAATCTATACCAAATACACGAAAACTTGATGCCTATGAGTCGCTGACAATAATAAATAAAACGAAAGAGAAGATGAACACAGATGGTGGAAACATTTCGTCTCATTTGTTTGCACCAGTTTAATACAATTATGTAAATGTAATGTTTTTATATTGCTTTACTTTGTTGTAAATTTTAACTTTGTTTCTTTCATTTCTCTTTCGTTCAAATTTAATAGTTTAATGTAAGTAGACGTTGTTAACATTGCTGATGATGAGTTGCATGTTAACTTGAAATGCACACGAATAAATAATTATTTCAAAGTAAAAAAGAAAATTGGTGTTTTTGTTTTTATTTTGATTTTCTTTTAATTGTTGTGGTCAGTAAAGGTAAGTATCATTTTCAAATTTCATCTTTAAATAACATCGACCACACCAACACAACATCAACACTTTCAACATTAAATTTTCGGCACTGCTCGCAATTTGTTGATTTAACAGTTGTATCAAAATTTTGTCTTAAAGAGACAATATGAGCTCACTAAAAATCAATTTTTACCCTTTCCTTTTTTCATTTTCACATTAGGAAGTTTCACTTCTTCCGCGCGGAGGAACTCCAAGCACTATTTTTTTGTTGCAATCGATAACTTCAGTTGCCAATCTAATAGTGTTGATCGTCTAAGTCTAAACAAAATCTCATAAGGTGGAAAGGTATAAATAAAGGGTTTTCCATTAAGAGCTATCCATTTTATTTTTTAAATAAAAACGCCAGCCATTTGAGATATCAAAAAAACATTTATTTCATATTAAAATACACCCAATACCATTACGAATGGAACTCTACTTCGTTCATACATATGTCCTCCAAGGGCGCGCTTGCAGCGATCGATACGTTGAACCCAATTTTCGACCACTCTCTCGCACATATCGACCGGTATTGGGGCAATTTCGCGTTCAATATTGGCTTGAAGCTCCTCCAAAGTCTCTGGCCAGTTGGCGTAGACCAACGACTTGACATAGCCCCAAAGAAAGAAATCCAAAGGTGTCAAATCACACGAGCGCGGCGGCCAATTGATCGGTCCATTTCTTGAGATAACACGTTGACCAAATTTCCTCTTCAAAATGCTGATGGTTGCATGAGCTGTATGGGCTGTAGCTCCATCCTTCTGGAACCACATGTCACTAATATCCAACATTCCACGCAACTGACGCCAAAAAAAAACGGCGTATCATGGCCCGATACCGGTCGCAATTGACAGTGACATGTTGGCCTTGGTCGCCGAAGAAAAAATATGGCCCAATGATGCCGCCGGCATGAAATTCGCACCAAGCAGTCAATTTTTTGGGATGAAGTTGTGTCTCGTGCAACACATGTGGGTTTGTATCCGACCAATAGCGCATATTTTGCTTATTGACAAAGCCATTCAACCAGAAATGCGCTTCATCGCTGAAGATGATTTTGCGATGAAAATCCGGATCAGCTTCAAGCATTTCCAGGGCCCAATCTGAGAATGTGCGGCGCTTAAAATGGTCAAGTGGCTTTATTTCTTGAGTCAACTTTATTTTATACGGGTGCAGGCCAAGATCCTTGCGCAAAATACGCCACAATGTGGTTTGTGCGATGCCCAATTCCTGTGAACGGTGTGGAATTGACTAATTTGGGTCGTTCTGAACGGATGCACTTACGGCCGCGATATTTTCAGCACTCCGTCCTAATCTTTGTCTCACTGGCACGGGAATATTGTGCAGCGAAAACGTGGATTCAAATTTGTGCACTAAACTAAGAATTGCGGCACGGGTGGGACGATTATAACGACCAAAAATCGGAGTTAGCGCTCTTAAAGTTGCAGCGACTGACTCAAAATTTTGATAGTACGCTTTAATAATTTGGAAAAGTTGTTGATTCGTGTAACTCACCATGATGAAATGGTAGACCTTAATGAGCAATCTGACGTTTACAGAATGTCAAAAGACCTTAAGGGCGCGTTTACATTAAAGAAACAAAATGGATAGTCCCCAATGGAAAACCCGTTACAAACAAAGAACATCTAATGAATTCAGCGATTCGGATATGTTTATAACATCAATTGCTCCAACAACAACTTTTTTCGCCAAAGGGCTCTGAGTTTGAAAAGAAAATTGTATGGCAAAATCCTCGGCCATGATCAACTGGACACTGTTGACCCACACGTTTTCAATTAAAAAAAGAAACGCCAGACTTGAGCAGAGCTGAGCAAGAATATATACAGAACAGAGCCAAATAACCGAACTCAATGAAACTATTATTAATATATCTGACCGTTTTATAAGCGTAAAACTAAGGTACACTTAAATTGGCTTCACAACAAGTGTGCTATACTTGTGGAGGAAAACCAAGTGATATGAATGATCTTCGAAGCTCCATAGAAAGAACCATCAATGAAGAATTGAAGATTTTCTAGATTTCGGCATATCTCCACTGCATGCAAGGATAAGATTCTTTGAATTCTTCATTCATTCAGCTTATAAATTGAATTTCAAAAAATGTGATGTTGATGTAAACTAACTTTGGTTAAAATAAGGTGGCGCTACATGCCACAAAGCCAAGAAAATAGTCAATTTATTGAATTAAAGTTTTGGAGAGCGCACTCTCTCGCGTGTCGTGGGCCTGTAACGTGGCTTCCTAGATTATGCAATTTATCGCCGCTGGACTATTTTTTGTGAGGTTATGTGATTTCGCTCTACGCAGATAAATTTGAGACGATTGACACCTTATAAGAGAATATTATACGTCCTCAAATGCTGCAAAAAGTGGTTGAAAATGTTGCTTCTCGACTAAATTTTATTTGATAATGGCAACGCTTATCTTTAAAACAAAGCTAAGTTTTTGGACATAACATTAAATTTTATGCGTTTTATATCTTCTTAAGACGCACACGTCCAAAAAAACCCTTTACTTGTCTTTTCTATGGAGTTTTACCCTTTCATTTATCATAAGATATTGTATCTCAGGCAAACAAAATAGATTTGAAATTAATAACATTGAAATTCACAAACCAGGTTGAATTATCTCCAATTAACTTTCAATTTTTATTCTGGTTATTATTTCCACGGCCATCACAATCTGCTGTTCCGCATAATTTAAATGAAAATCAGTAAATATAATTGCCCTGGATCGTATTCAAAAAAGGAAATTACATACATAAGTATCCAGTGGTCTAATAGCATGATAGATACTATTATTTTATCATTATGATACAAGTTATGTAGATAGCACATTTATGTAGTCAAATTTAAAAGGGAATAACAATAACAAAATTATATTTTTATTCTAGTCTATTAGGTACCTATATTCTGTTGTATGTATTACCAGTTGGGTATCATAAGTATGTATTTGTATTCGTACACTTCAACTGCCTGTATTGAAGATACCTCAAGACTCAAGTGTTGGACAAACGCTACTTTGGAATATTTCTACAGCTAATGCCCATCCAATCACACAATATTATCTTTCCTTATTATACAGGTGGAATAAATATGATTTTTATTATGCTCTGAAGAAAATAAACCATTCAATGAGAAAGGAATTAAAATTGTTTTTTTTTCGATGAGTTCTTATTACGCAATACTTTAATTTGTTGTAAACAAACACATATTACGTGTATTACAGAGCTGTTTGATTCCTTTTCTTTGGAATATGAAAGCTTTTGAAGAAAAAAGTCGGGATTCTTATGTCGGAAGCTGAATATGAAGCCAAAAGTAGTCATTCATTTTTATCTCTATTGAAAACAGTAACACGACGATTAAGTATCAAGACTACTTTTAGTCTTCATTTAAATTTTGATATGATTTAGAGAAGCATGAAGGCATTTCACAAGAAGGATGAGTTCGATTGTTGGCCTAAGCGATAGCGTGCAGAGTAATAAATGATCCTTGGTCGCCTTCGACTTATTGATTGACATTGAAACTGTCGATGTAATTGGGTATAGCAACTCTGTGGGAAAGATAGAAATGTGTGGATTTTGCCACTCAAATTGATTTTAGATTAGATAAGATTAGATTATATTTTGTTCATGATAACAATTTACAATTTTACAATTAAATCATTGAGAAACATTGAATAATAAAAAGGCATGACATACCTATATGTCGTCTGCCCGAGTAGCAACTATTCGATAAATTTAGCAAAGTTTTATTACAAAATGATGGTTGCTTTATATTGTAATGCATCAATTTAAAAAAATGCTAGTATACGCATTTTTGCGTCTGGCAAGCAGTAGGCTGAAACTAAATCGTCTGGGACCGACTTTTTTGTAATCAGGGGAATTTTTCGGATTTTTTGATGTATCATTTATGTGGTTATCACTTCGACCTCAAAATCTGAAAAACTATCATTTTCGAACGCCCACCCCCGCCCCCAGCTGAAAAATAAACCTGCCAGACGGTTGAATCTGATATAATGGTTGTCACTCCACTCCAAAAATTTGCTTCCAGCTCTTATAGACTATAATGACTTACTTTCTTTCCCTCGTTTATTTTCCCTCGATCTGCGTTCGGCGCTTTGAAGAAAGCAGTTAACTCTGCCAGCGATGCTTGGATAAGAAGTCACCCATAGGAAAGACAATGTCAATATATGACATTCCCGGGATTATGGCATCTGCTATGCCACTTGCTCTGACCTCATCAAACATTCAAGCCGTCTTTCATAAGACTAGAATTTATGCCTTCAATAGACATCTGTTCACAGAGCTGGATTTCGCTCCGTCTTTTGTAACGGATAGGCCACCACCTGAAAATCCAACCGATATAGATGTTATTGTCATACCACCAGAAAATGAAACGCATCAATAGAAATTCCGCTTCAAGAAGAGGCTTTGGACAATTCTATAATCAGTGGAACCGAAGAAGAATATAATATTGAGACACTTAAAAAACACCACCTACACGTGACAGCAGCAAACCTTCCCCAAGTGCCCAACATTTTACTCCTATAGTTCAACAAAAAAAATCTAACAAAGCGCGAAAAACTAGGAAGTCTACCATCTACACTGACACTCTGGAGAAAGAACAAATAAGAGGGGAATATGAAACAAGGAAAAAAAGACTGGGTGGAGAAAAAAAGAAAAAAAATATCGAGAATAAGAAAACAAAAAGACACGAGGATCCAGTATTATCTGAAGATGAGGAAAGCTTCTGCCTTGTTTGCATTTCTCCCTATTCAGAAAGCAGATCTGGAGAAAAATGAATACGATGCACTGTTTGTAAACTGTGAGCTGACGAAGAGTGCGCAGGAGGTGGAAAATCATATGTGTGCCACAATTGCGACTTGGAATATTAAGTTTGTCTGGTTTGGTAAATATGTGGATTATTTATTAATTTATTTTCGTTATTTCTTAAATACTTTTGTTTTTTTGATTGTTATTTTTCTTAATTATTTAATAAATATCATGTTAATTCGAATAACGAAATAGATATGTGATAAGCATTGTCAAATAGTGTAATAATAATACTGAACAATACAAACAATAAAAAAATGATTTTAACGTATTAACACTTCTAATATACATATATTTATTATTTACACTTTTTTCAACTGACCCCAATCGCTGTTTCAACCGGGTATGGGTACGGTTGAAACAAATTTGCTTTTTTTTAATTTAATATTCTAGAAATAGATATGCACGGCTCATTAAAAAAGCACTCTCTATTTGTAGATGAAAACCCACTTTTTCAATGAACAAGAACATGCCTTCTTCATCGCTTGGATTACGTAAATCAATGTTATGGATGAATTTAGCTAAACTGTCTCAACCGTACCCAGTCTACTCTACTAACGAATCCCCGTTCACTCTTGATGAGAAATATTTTTGCCAGAATTTCGTTCGTCCGATTGTTGCTTATGGTGGTGGATCAATCAAGGTTTGGGCGCCGTTTCGCGCTAGCGCGAAAACTCGAAACCAAATTTTGAGACCAATTGCACTGTGCAGACGACAACATCAAAGGACGTTAATTCTTATGCAAGATAATGCACGTCCACACACAGCCAACATCAGCAGACGCTTTTTTAAACGATATGACCTCTCGTTGCTGCAGCATCCACCAATTTGTCCAGAGCTTAACCCCATCGAGCATGTTTGAGACATAATGGGTCGTCGTTTGCGCAGAGAGTATCCAAATTTGCAGGACTTAGTCACATTAGAGCATGCGTTCTGCAACCTCAGATTGCCCGCTGCATCAATATGGCTGAACGCTTGACAGTCGTTGTTGAGAACAGGGGTGGTAATATCTGCTTCTGTCCACACATAAAAACCCTCTAACACACAAACACACACCCTGATGTTGGCGGTAGTTTTTGAATAACAATTTTTCCCAAATTTTTAAACCATAAGTTTAAACTTTTTGGCAATAAAACATTGCATTTTGTCAAGATTATAATCATTTGAAGATGAAATTATGAGCCTTTGATTTTGTTTCCAAAAATTTTATGGAATAAAACAAAAAACGGTTGAGTGTACTGAATCGAAACTTTGTGTGGTTTTTGTGGGCATATCAAACTCTAAAAGACACGTTCAAAATGACCGAATTTCTTGACAGATCCAACTTATCTCCTGATTATCCCAAAACCCACCAAAAGCACAATTTTCTCAATTTTTTAAATTAATCTAGAGAATAGAAAAAAAAAAAAATTTTAAAAAAGCGAAAATTAGTTTTGTCGGAATTTTATTCAAGATTTTAAAAACCTTCTTGTTTTTCTTGTGCAATCAGCCAGCGGTTCTTGAGATATTGATGGTTAAAGAAAAACAGATCCTTTTCAATTCAAAAATCGATATGTTAGTGAGAAGAGGTCGTATCGAACTTTTCAAACAAATAAATTCAAGGTACAACAAACAAATACCAACAAACAAGCTATCCAATCCATATAGTAGTGAGAATGGGAAAAAAAATTCCAAGTTCATCGACCAAAAAAGAACCAAAAAATTCGATTCTCTAACTGGATTGTGGAGTGCCAGAAAATTTGCCAATTCCTCCAGATTTCGTGGGATGTCCCGAATTTAAGGGCATTTCGGCCCGTACCGCAGAGAACCCATGTGGAACCCTTTTTATCCCGTAAATAGAAAAAATTGATTCATTCCTTTGAATAAATCTTTAAACTCAGCTATGTACCGCATATAAAGTTATGTTAGAATGCACAAATTAACATCGTCACCATTCTTCTCTCTATTATTCTAAAGTTGCTCTATTGAGACGTGTGAAAAAAATTTCAAGATTCAGTTCCATGAGTTCTAAAGAAAAGCGTCCCTTCCGTTTTCACCAAACAAACACACACAAAACAAGACTGTCGGTCCTTTAGAAAAGTATAACTACTTGAATGTTTAGATAAATGGAACGATAAATGACAACGCTATAGACATTATGCCTGCCTTAACCAAATTTTTATTACACAAATAGGTAGGTGTTCTCATAAGCTATGACCACAGAATAAGCAAGCAAAAAAGAAATGCATTCGTTACTCAACCAAAACAAAAACAAAACAAAATTCACTGAGGTTATTCATTCACTTTCGTTTTCCATCCTCATTATTCTAACAAAGTGCGGGTGCATAAATTAACATGACTTACCATCAAAACAATATGTTAAACTCCTATCAAATATCATATCAAAATAAAAGAAATAAGCACAAGCACCTTATTAACATTCCACCGGTTGCGTAAACTCCAAAAACGATTTCGATTAAATTACAAAACAAGATAAAATGGGCTTTAGAGCAGGTTTACTGGTTGGAAAGCGGAATATTATAGAGAAAGAAAAGTCACACATTTTAATCATATTGCATTTGCTCAAACCGAACTAGGTAAATACTCTCGTTGAAAATGAGACGCAAAGATCATTCAACTCTCAACTTCATTAATTAGTATGTTCCAATCAATTGCAGATTTACTCACTTGAAGGTCAGTTTTACGATATCCAGGAAACTTAATGCCGACATTTTAGTAGGTGTTCAGTAGGTACCTACAGCAAAAATTGCTCAAAACTCAACGTTAATTGCGCGACAGAAAATATTTATAAAAAAAAATAAAACCAAACAAAAACAGAAAAAAAACACTTGAATAACAGACACAAACAACTCAAAACGAAAGAAAAAACACTACGCACTGATTAATTCAACGTGCTTCGAATGAAACTCGGCGGAAACTAAAGCGCATGAAAAAGAAGAAAGTCCAACAAGCTCTGAAAAGTGTGGATGTGGTCACTGGTCATTGACAACGCTGCCACTTTACTCCTTTAGCAGTAGATCTACTGCGTTTAGGCCAAAATGAAAATCTACTACGCAGCAAAACGAATCTGCTCCTCTTTACAGAAGAAGCAAACTATATTACATTGAAGGTTTTTGCTTCGCTGAATATAAATATGAGCTTAAAATCTACCTTACAGCTCGCGTTTTTGAGATATTAAGCGTTCAAGATCGAAAAAATCCAGTTTTTGTAATCTTTCAGCCTCTGTTTTAAAATGATAAATAAAACATTGATTACTTGACCATATGCTGGCTATAATCTCAGGAACTTAATGAGATAGAGCAATTCTATGACTGAATTTGAATTCAGCACATCCAAAACCGTTTTAGGTATGTTTTCTGACTCTAATTTCCTTTCGAGACTGCACCTAGGTTTCAAAGTAATGCATGACCGAGTATTGTAACTTTTGAAGCCAAATATCTCAAAAATCTGATGTATGTATTAGAGCCATTTTGAGACCAGATATGGATTCATCGGCAAAGCAATGGTTTGTTTTTGGATTAACATATTTTTCATGTTAAAACAGAGGCTGAGAGATAACAAAAACTGAATCTTTTCGATCTTGAGCGCTTAATATCTCAAAAACGCGCTCTGTTAGGTAGATTCTAAGCTCATATCAGCTATTCAGAGAAGCAAAAATTTTCAAAGTAATATAGTTTGCTTCTGGAAACAATCAAAAAGCTCAATTTTGTAGACCAGTGTTATTTAACATGAAGGTGTCAATACCAATATATTTTCGAATTGTGATTTTTGTTAATTTGATTTATAGAATTTTTTTTTTTTCTTGTTACTGTTGAGTTCGTTTACTAAAGGCGATATTACACTATCATATAAATATGGCAAGTTGACAGAAAAAATATGGCACAACATCGTCATATAAGTGTGATAGTCATATATATATGGCAGTATTTGTATGTCTCCATATATATGACAATGATTCTAGAGCCATATATATATGGTGTAGTGTAATACCAAATCATAATTGTCTCCATATAAGTATGTTCGTCTTGTGTCAAGTCGTGTAGAAATAAAGGCATATTTCTTCTTTTTTTTTTTTCATTGTTATCTCTGTCACTTTTTATTGAAATTTACATCTATGTACGAGTATACATGTGTAATAAATGATTTTACATAAGCACTCTGTGCATTCAACGTACAAATTGAATTAAAGAAATAACTACAAATAGAGAAATAAAAATAAAAAACATAGGATGCCGATTGTATGACAAGCGCAAGTCATATAAAATCAATCGATTTTTATATGGCTAGTTCCTTATATTCATGCTTGCCATACTTTATATGGCACAGGCTGCCATATAAGTGTAATAGCGATACTTTTGTTTGTCATATAATTATTGTTTGCCATACAAATTGTCCATATATATATGGCATAGTGTAATAGCACTTGCAATATTTACAGAAAATGTGCCATACATTATATGACAACTTTGTTCATATATATATGATAGTGTAATACCGCCTTAAGTCATTTTTGATACGAATATTTATGAGAAATTAAAATTGTTCATTTTAACATGTGATTTTTTGTTAATTAAACTGATTGAACTTCTATTTTGTGTTTTGTTTTTGTTGAGTTCCTTTTAAAGTTTGTTTTTTCAAATGAAATACATTTAAAGTGGATTGTACTTAATTTTTATATAATTTGTTATATTTTGTAAAATCTACTGCGCTCTTGTTGAATCTACTGCGCTTTTGTCACATATATACTGCGCTCAACCGTCTATTAAGTGGCAGCGCTGGCTCATAGACATTACACAGTGAAGGTATAGCAGCAAGCTGCGAAAGTGGGATTGTGTGGTGAGAGTGTGATCGTCGATCTCTCATAAGTCTCACCTCTCAAGTCTCAACGTAGATAAAAACTACCTTTTCTATTGGCCAGTGCTGTCTCATTTAAAAAGTAGGTTTTTCAGTGCTTTCACCGTTATTTGGAAAACACTACATAACTGTTTTCTTAAACCAGTGGATAGTGCTAAAAGAATTTCGAATACAGATAATTCTTTCGCTACTTTTAGAAAAAACCAGGGACGGGTACACTGCGAATAAAAAGTTTTTAGTATCAAAATAAGTAGATGCATAATGCAACGGGAAATTCCCGTGCCGTCGTTCCGCAAATTCCAAGAGTAACCATTTTCACAAATCTTTTCGGACGTTGAGGAGCCATGCTTAATACGAACTTAGAATGATGAAATAATAGTAGTGGCAACAAAGAAAAAATTGCAAATTATTATTTTAAAGCTTTTTTTTTTACAGAATAAGAACTTCAGTCTTATCATAGTTAGAACGTTAGATAGGTACTTAAAAGTATTTAAATTAATATTTGGTTCTGCTTATTAAAATAAAAGTTAATACGTTGAGATCCTAACTAACAGAGATAGGAAAAAATTATTACTTTTTGTAACGAATTACAGGTTCAACTAAATTTACAAGTAATGGTAATTGAAATTTTTTCAAAATAAGGTAACATGTAAAAAGTAAAGGCAAATACCTGCTGTTAAATCAGATTCTTTATCACCTTAGACAAAAATATTTATTGTTGCTGGTGTTGGTTAAGATACCTTTTCCGAACTAGAAATGTGCATGGTTGTCTGGCGTTTTCAACAATATCTATAATTCAACTATTTTATAAATATCTGCTGCTGTCTTCCCAGACATTCTAGACAAAACTTTCAACCAATTAGTAAGCTAAATGGTGGGAAACAGAGGCGACGCATTATTAGCTTCTTCTGATAATTCAATAAGATGCTTGAAACGATAGAAGAGCTTCACCTGCATATATTTTGCGACATCGTTCAGGAATACTAAGCGGTCGATGTTAATAATTCTATCGATTTTGACCTTTAAAGCTGCCAAAGATGGAATCAGCATACCAAAGCAAATTCCTCAAAAAACTACTTTGCGTATTTTTCTTAATTTTTGCGTACTCTCGATTCCCCTTTTTTTTCTTTTTTTTTTTTTTGAAAATGCAACTTTGTCACGCTGTATCTCAGTTATTTTTTGTTGTGTATAAAATCCGAGCATACAGAAATGAAGCCAATTTTGTGTTTTAAAAAAAATATATTTATAAAATTATTTCAGAATCTACATTTTGACCGAGATAATTACAAAATCGCACTATATTCTCCGATTTTCTGACAGTTTTTCACCAGCAACTATGTATTGCAAGGAGTTGCCAAAAATGATCCACAACAATGGTTTGATCAAATGTAATTGATCAAAGTAGGTGATCAATTACATTTTTGTATAACGATTACTGAAAAAGTAATCATTACAACATTTTTAGAATTACTTGGGCTTTCAATTACATATGTAATTGAATTACAAGTAATTGACACTTTTGAATTAAAAGTAATGGGTAATTGATTCTTTCAATTACTTTTGGGTATAATGGAAAATGTTATGTAAAATTTCAATTACAAGTAGTTGTAATTGAAATTTTTTTGTAATCATTACTTCCCCACTCTGCTAACTAAATTCACTTTACCCTGATTTTTTTAAAGAAATACCTTTTTGAGTAAATAAAAAGTTAAGACTTCATAAACTAAGGAACATTTGAAAGAAAAAAAAGCAAAAATCAGTTTTTTCACTGTTGTTTTTTGTATTTTGAGATCAAAGTCTTTGATAGCTCCCACTTTTCAACGTAATCGTCGCTTAATAGTTCTTTTGCCATTAAAATCGCATTCACTGTTTCAATGTTAAGGCAGTTTCGTTTCTTATCTTTTAGTAGTAATCATTATTTTCAACTTTGATAGCAAACAAACAAAAAACAAGCGTTTGTTTTTGTAGTGAATTATGGTTCTAGTTTGGGGAAACGTTTTTACACACATGGGGATCACGGTAGCCATTTACTCGACAAAGGGGCCAAATGTTACTACAGTTAGCAGTGTACGGGAATACTGCACTTTTAAAGAAATACGGTTATTGTGTTGCATTTTCTCAACTTAAACTTAAGCTTGACTAGATCGAACCAGAGTTGCGAGTTTGTGAATTAAGAAATCCTTAAGTCATAAGTTAGTAAGTTATTTATGAATTAAATAAATCATAAAGCAAGTGACTTATGAATTAAATAAAATGTAAGTCAGCCGCGGATTCAAGGGGGGGGTCACAGGGGTCATGACCCCCCCCAAAACAGCTATAGCATTTCAAAAAATAGAGCTAAACCAATCGAAACTGAAACTGAAAATCGAAAAAAAATAACCGAACAAAATCTAACTTTTGTAAACTTGAAAAACGGAAACTAACCAAGCGACCAAAATCAACTTACTTTATTGCACTATGGAAAATTTGCAATCAAAAAATGGCTGACTCAACATGACTGACTCAAAATTGAATAAATTTCTCACACAATACTGACTTTTGTATCAATTTCTCTATATTTGGATAGTAGCTTTACTTAATATCTTAACATTTGATTACAAGTTTTAAGTAAAAACAATTTATAACACAAAATCCAATCTTCTATTTTGTTTCGCAAATCTGTTGATGATCGCATCGATGTCCAATTCAATGTCGCGATGAATGTGTAGCAATGCAAGACTGGTGAGTCTGTCTTCTGCCATAGTCGATCTCAACCAAGTTTTGAGGCGACGGAGAGTTGAAAAGCTCCTTTCTGCAGTGGCTGCAGTAACAGGAAGCGTCACCAAAATCCAAAGCAGGGTATGAATAGCCGGATACATTACTCTATCACACGCATCAAGGGCGGCAGAAACCGAATCAGGAAGTTCACCGCCTTTTTCAACAATTCGGTTCCATTTTGCTACCCACAACTCAAATTCTGCAATAACGCTTGCAGGAGGAGTGTTATTCAGAAGCTTCTGGTACATGACTGCTACGAGATTAACTTCTTCAATGTCCTCCTCTGTATAAGAAGTCCGAGGCAGAAAAACTTGAATTTTGAAATCACTCTGATGAAGCTACATGATCTTGCGTTGACAATGTTGTTTCGTATACAGTTGTGCAAATATTTACCGTAATATCTTCGCTGAATCTAAACTTATAATTTTGCTCGTTATATACACTTAGAACCAGAATTTTCAACCGAAGAACCAATGCACACATCAAATAGAAAATGTTAGAAAAACTGAAACAAACAAAACGAAAAAAACATTTCATTTCAGAAATTGAACTAATTTGGCCACATGATATTTTGATTTTGCTGCTTATAAGTATACAACTGTAGAAATATTCCGGTTTCTTCTTTGTTTATCGCAAAACACAATGAAAACTATCATGATTTCAACGACACTGAAATCAACAATGGACTGTTGTTCTTTCAATGTTTTGATTGCAAACTGATGTGAAGTTAGCCACGATGCCATAAATGGCGCGAAGCCATTTGAAAACACACGAGGAAACGTTTCAGAAAAAAATTTATTGGCTAAGACATTTCTTACTTTTAAAAGTACATTTTTTATATAAGGTGTGTTTAATGAAAAAAGAGCAGAGCAGCGCAGCTCAGAGCAGAGCAAGAAACATGAAAAATGTCAGGCAACTTATGTCGATTTCCTTTCACCAATTTGCAGTCGACTGCAGTCGCTACTAAATTCGATTCTTTTTTGGGTATTTAGGAAATTAAAAGAGTAGCGATTTTTTTTTTATGAATGTGTGTGTGTCCAACTGGCTAATGTAGAAAAACAAGCACCATGGAACAAAACAATTACATTCATATTGTTAAGCACACAATTTTTATATTTTTTATCACCAAATGTTTTCCAAATTCCCAACTAAATACAAAACAATTCTGCTTCCTTTAATTTTTTTCATATGCTGATGTTGTTGTTTGCCGTTTTCGATCTGTCAAAATTGTTGTGTGTGTGAAAATCTGTGTGCAAATCCGTCTCAAAAAAGAGATCGACGGCAAGTCGATTTTTTTCCTCCTAAATGAATTCCTTTCAAAAAAAAAATTGTCGATTTTTTTTTGAAAGGAATTCGACATTAGAGCAGAGTCAGCTGGTGGCAAAAGTCAGCTGATAAGAAAGCAACATACATTTTGTGACCTTTGCTGGTTTGCAAAATTATGTTTGGTATCCTATTATAATAAAAATATATATTCGGAAACATTGGAATCAAAACTAAACTAACATGCGATGTTAATTCAACTGATTTTAAGTTAAATTCGATTCCAAATAGATTGCAAAACGCAAAATATAAACAAAAATATTTGAATCAAATGTCAACAGCTGATTTTGACACTTTGCTCCACTCTACTCTTACTCAAAAGTAAGTGCAGAAAATGCTGCTCTAAAAGCTCTAGAGCAGGTCATTAAACACAAAAAGTTCTTGCTCGGAGTAGAACAATTGTCATTAAACACCAAAAAGCTGCTTTTTTCTGCTCTAGATCGATCTAGAGCAGGTCATTAAACACACTTATAAACAATTTATAATTTGATATAAACAACAGTTTATTTTTGTTATATTTGATTTTTTTTTATCCCGTGACCCCCCCCGGAAAAAAATTCTAGATCCGCGCCTGATGTAAGTCATAAGTTAGCAAGTGACTTATGAATTAAATAAGTCACAAGTCATAAGTCAGCAAGTGACTTATGAATTAAATAAGTCATAAGTCATAAGTTTGCAAGTGACTTACGAATTAAGTAAAGCTGGTAAGTGACTTATGAATTAATTTAAAAAAAATTTAAGCCGGTAAGTGACTTATGAACTGAGAATAATTTTATTCATAGCCCAGTAAGTGACTTACAGATTAAGAAACTATAAGTCATTAGCTAGTAAGTGACTTATGAATTAAAAACCTTTAGTACATGAGCTACTAATTTTTTTTCTTCAAAATTCTACAGTTCAGAGGCATTTTATGGTATAGTCTAGAACATTAGTAGGTTTTCTTTAAATTGAATACTCTACGAAAGTGCTCATTGCGGTGAAGTCGTAACTCACACCGGCGAGGTAGCACGGTGCACGGGTCACCAAACCCAATTTTTTATTAAATTTTTTGTTTTGCCCCTATCTCGTAAATGACAATAGCTACAAAATAAAATGAATTATACGAACTTCTAGGAAATTTAGTTTCCTACAAAATCTTCTCAAAATCAAATTGTTAACATCGATATTTATCGAGATATTGAGCTTTTCAGACTGACTTTGGTAGGAAATTAAATTTCCTACGAGTTTGTACATTACATTTTTTTTGTAGCTATTGTCATTTACGAGATAGGGGCAAAACAAAAAATTTAACGAAAAAATTGGGTTTGGTTCTTAGGAAATGAATTACATTTTCCGTCTCTCTGAGGTTGCAAAGTGAGGAAGATGTTTTTATCAATACGCTAACGAAGAAACTCTCGACAACACTGTTGGCCGGTAGCCAGTGAGTAATTAGAATTATGCAATGGTCAAGCCAGGTGTTGTGCAACAAACCCTAATCACATATTGCTATATCTCTTCCCGTTAAGAGGCTAGAGTTCTTAAAAAAGATGTATACTTTGAGGCAAAATCAGTGAAGCTGAGGTCTTCTAGGCGCTTTCGATAGTCAATTAATTCATTGCCTTTTTTGAGGCGCTATTGAGCTCCTAAGCAAAGATTTAGCTAATAACAAAACTATATACTATCAGCCTTATTCATAATCGCATTTTAAAGATAATCAGATGATAAAACAGAATTTCTTATTCATAATAGATAATCAGCCTGATAATATGGCAGGAGGGGAAAAAGCATTATGAATAGGAAGCTGATTAAAAAGATAGTCAGTGTGTATCTAGTCAGCCGATCATCAGTGTATTATCTTTTTATTATGAATAAGGCTGTATATTATTACGTGTTAGGAAAAATATAATGATATCTATTCAAATATTGCAGGCAATGCAGCCAAACTAAAATAGAATGGTTTAATGGAAGATCTGGATTCTGGACATGGACAGCGACTTGGATAGTGAAATCTTGTAATGAGGGTTTAGTCATTGCAGCAAAGCAAGGCTTTTTAGAGTAGTAATTCCATCAAATACGGAAAAAGAATTCGTTATAAGATAAGTAGTACTGTTTAACAACTTTTATTTGAAACCGGATTTAGTTAGGGTATTGACTATTGAGGTATCTAAAAAGCCAAAATTAACGGGCCGAATGCTATTTTTAGTTTTTTTCACTTTTGACCGGATTTTAAAGTCCAATACTCCTCTGTGCGTCGTCAGAATACATTTGAACAGTTGACTCAGAGACAGTTTGTAAAAGTTCATTGATATAAAGGAAAAATAGAAAATGACCGAGAATCGAGCCTTATGGCACAGCCTGAAGAGTTTTTTACAAAGGCCAGAATGGTCTACCGTATCAAAGGCTTAAAAGAAATCTAAAAGTACTAGGAATGTCATATTTGCAATACATAAGGTGGCGCAACAGAGCGGAGAACCACGAGTGTTATATTAGGTAGCTTCTTTCTTTAACTTTTTGATCATTTCTTTTTAATATTTCTAAATCTGAACTACATCGAAACACAAAGTAAAAAATTTGTTAAAAAAGTCAAATGATATTCCAAACTCCTCTATCAAAGACAAATTTGTATCTCTTCCTCTCAGTTTTAAAAAGTGTGTTTGAAAAAAGCTCGCACATATCGAAGTTTTAACTTTAGGCAATTTTTTGAAAACAAACACAATCAAACGAATTTGTTTGTTTTTTCTGAAAGGTAGCGCTTTCATCACTTAAGGGCCCAAACCATAGAACGCGTTGCGCGCGTGCGGCACCGCTTCCTACTGGCAGCTCGATTAAATACACACGTTCTTATGAGAGGACACCCATAAAGCCTTGTGCAAACCAATGCGGTGAGATCGTACGATGCGATTGCGATAAGTCAAATCCCTATGCATTAAGTCAAACGTTTATGGACGTTTGACTTAATGCATAGGGATTTGACTTATCGCAATCACATCGTACGATCTCACCGCGTTGGTTTGGCCAAGGCTTAAGACTGCTATTATACGGTGAAATTTATTGCACGAAACTACTTCGAATTCTTCTTTGTTCTGTCATCCCGTGTCGCAAGTGTTATTACACGATGAAATCCAGTTTCATGAAACTAGTTTCACATTTCTCTTTATCTTTCATTCGGTGTTTTTATTTTTGGGGAAAAATAGTTATCTAGTAGTGCCGGGTTGCTTCAAAACCTCTTTTATTGGCAATTGAAAAACAAAAAAGTCATTATTATTAGTATTATTACTTATTATTGAACCAAATGGAACAGAATAAACAAAAACACGAACAAGAACAAAGAGAAACGTCAAAGCTGTTTCACGAAACAATAACACATGCGACACAGGGCAGCTCAATTTCCATCTCTCTTTTTTGAACTTTCGTTTTCTTTTGCACTTATCGTGTTCGAACAGTTTCGTGCAACAAATTTCACCGTATAATAGCAGTCTAAGCACCGCGAGCAACGCGCCGAACGCGCCGAGTAGCCCAACTTTCTACTTTACCGCGGCTCTCACGCGGTGACATTAGCTGTTACAACCAAATTGAAGTTCTCTCTTGTTGCTAGTGATGAGATAGGACAAACTGATACTTCAGAGATGTGACTCAACTGTGGTTGCTACTGCTGCTAAAATAACAGTCTAAGTAGCATTTTCAATCAGATTTTATTGTCAAACTATTTTAAATGTTGAAAATAGGTTAGTAAAGCCATAAAGATCAATTTTCGTTTTGAAAATAATGAAACAAAAGCATTTTAAAGTTTGACAACAGCAAAAAAAGTATTAAAAAACGTATTTTTTGTTATATTTTACTGTAGTCTCAATTTAAAAAGCTTGTGTTTTATTTGTTTCAAAAAAATTAATTCTTTGAAGTCAAATGCCAATATTAACAGCAAATTTAATAAAATATCTACAAAATACAATGGTTCTTATATATATAATATGTGAATATATGAACTTATATGGCTTATAGTCTATTCCCACTGGGACAAAACGTGGTTTTTGTAATAATTCCCAAATAATAACAAATTTTCACATAAATTTTTCTAGAACCTCATGTTTTCAGTAGCGAGATGTTTTCAAGAAGCTATTTTATATTCTAAACTTGTTCAACATAAGCAAATGTTATAACAAATGTTTTCTTTTCACTTCTAACACATAATTTTTTTAATGTTATATGATATAAATTTATTTGTGTTTGACTCAATCTTTCCATGCTATAATAAAAGAGTGTAACAATACAATAACATTAATAAAGGCGATTTTTATAAAAACATTAAGTGCAAAATGGAGAAGCGTCAAACAAAAACTGTTAAGGAACGGTTCACTCCTTTTTGTAAATGAATTGCGTTTTTGTCCCAGTGAGAGTAGGCTATTTAGAGATTTCCCAAACCGAAGCATTTTTTTTTGTTGTGAAGGCAACAGTTTCACATACAAAATTTAACTTTTATCAAGAGCACGTAAGTAACCACACAAACATGACGAAATATTGGGACAACAGCAAAATTGCAGCGTCAGTGGCGTAGCTTTATAGTGTTTTTTTTTTTTCAAAGCCAGAAGCTGGTAAAGTATTTCAGTTAAAAAAAAACTTTCAAAATCTATGGTGCGTTATTCTCATTTTAAAATTACAAACTTTGTAATAACAGTGAAATTATACTGTTTTCAACATAAATTAATATGTTGAATAAAATTATTCAAAGTAAAGACACCCCTGTTTTTCCTGTGATAAATAAAGTAAGTAGATTACTTAAGTTATGTTTTTTTTTTTTTTCAATCCAGTACTAAGCAAAGTATTCGAACTCAAAAAAAGGTAGGGAAAATGCTGGTATCACCACCTATATCCACAATTTCACGAACAACTTTTTCAAATCAGAAAAGGCGAATCGTAAAACCAGTGGAACGCATAACTTTATAATTTTTTACAAAGGCAGCATTGTTTCGTAAACAAGCTTTAGTTTTTAACGTATCATAAAAAGGTATAACCTGACTTTAGTTCGATCTGAAACAGGATTCAATCCTAAGTGGAAATGAGGTATTTGAAGCATTCAAGAAAATATAATCCGTGTACCAGTGAAAACCTCACCCATCTCTAGTTTTAGTGAATTATCGACTCATCCCTAGTTCGTTTGACGTTTGTGTTGCCTATTGAAAAATAATTTTAGCAAATAAACAATTGTCAAAACACCGCCCCGAGTTCATTGGGTCACCCCTATAAGTTGCGTGCGGCAGACCCCACCGTATCAGTTGCCGCGCCGCTCCCACCACACGCAACGCGTTCTATGGGCTGGGACCTTTAATTTCTGTCGTTTTCATAACAAAAGCTGTTTCAAAATGTCAAACGAATTCCTTAAATATCAAAGAAAAATAAATGTCAGTTGTGTTTTTAAATTTGAACTTGAATTTGCAACGTCTTTATTAAAATGGAAAATCATATTGATTGGAGTGGTATGTTTGGTTTAGTAAATAAATTATTTTGCAGTTACATTTTCCCTTTTTAGCAGAATCTGCTGATTAATCATTGATTTCAATAGCTCGAGAAAATCCCACATTATGGGACAGAAAACGGAACGATTTTAGGGATTCTAAAAAAAAACAAAGAATTTTCGTCCAAATAGCCGAATATTTTCCGGGATTCTCCGCAAGCGAAATAGAAAAAAGATTTGTAGCTATAAAAGAAAAATTAAGAAGAGAAAAGAAAAAAGAAGACGTCCGCATAAGATCTGGTGCAGGCAGGTGCAAGCAGATGTAAATCATGGTATTTGCTGCCCAAATTAGAATTTTTATGGCAAACCATGAATACGTACCGTACTACTATAAGTTCTGATATTATCATTCCAAGCCCAAGCCAAGAATCAACAACATCTTTAGTTGATACCACCTACAGCAAATGAAAATGTATTTCCAAATGTTGCAGCCTATGAGAAATGCCTACAGACCAAAACTGTTAAGACTGCATCAAAGTTATTTTATGAGGAAAGTCGGGAAGCTATAAGAAAAATTGCAGAAAATGCTTCAAAAATATCTCATGAAAATCAAACACAATCTCAAACCTTAACTACTTGTACCTTATCTGAATCAGAAGAATTGAAACGAAATCATTTTAAGACATTTGATTACATGGCAAGAGAAGCTGTGAAAATGGACAATGCCGTTAAGAATAAATTTGTAAAAAAAAGTCTGTGATTTTTTTTGGTATAATACAAATTGAGTTTGCCATAATCCAAACCTATCTATGTTTGTATCATCCTACAACGTCTTCTATAACTTACCTAGTCTGTAAAAAAAATAAATAAAAACAACAGCTTTTAAAAACAATGCATTTAAATGTATGTATTTAATTTGTTAGTTGTCATATATCCAGTCTTTTAAATAATCTCTATATCCCAAAGCAGTTGTTCTAGCATTTCGTTGGCCTAAACGTAATGTTGGTGGAATTTCATTCAGTTGTGATGTGGTTATATTGTTCTTAGAGCTTCCATTAACCCAAATTCCGTCCCTTTCGTTTTGTCTAATGTCTATCAACGAAGGTACTCGGAGCATACCTATCGTCGGTCGGCTGAGTTCTATCTTGTTCAATAGGCCATTTTTCACGAAATTGAGTTAGGTATGCAGTCTTCATAATTTGGGGGCGCTCTTTCGTTTGGCGCAAGCCATTTTGTCCTATCTCTTTTGGTTTTTAAGTTATGGAAAACTGCTTTGTTCAATAGTACCTACAATTTTCTAACTGTTTTTTTGTTCAATAAACACTTATTGACTCATTTTCTATTATGTTGTACATTTTCTTTCTATCTTGTTCAATGTTCAGTTCTACTTTGTTCAATTATACTTACAAAATGATTTCCAACTTGTCATTGCTCCATACAAAATTGTTCAATATCCAAAACGACTTCCTTATTGATTTTAATTTATAACTTTTTTAAAAGAAAAGAAAAACATCTAGTGTGACTTGTTTTAAAACTAAAATTGTTTACGTTTGCAGAAAACATATAACATAAACCAAACAATAATCTTCAAATATAATAAAAAAATTTCGATCTGAACCTTAAAAATCGATTTCCTAACATTTTGAAAAATGGACATTGAACAAGATAGAACTCAGCCGACGCTATGTCTGCTGCTGTCACATAACATGTTATGCAAAACAACAATAGCTTTTATAATGCTGTCAACAGTGTTAGGCTCTGCAATTATGGTTCTATGGTAGATATATTCACCACCTAGAAGCCAACACTTCAAAAGCGTTTTCTACCACGCGACGAGCCCTTGATAACCTATTATTGAAATACGATTTACTTTCTTCTAGATATCTGCCACTAAAAGGTGTCAGTGGTAAAGCATATTGGTTATGATAAGAGCTATGAATTTAAATCATACCTCCATGTAAAGAGCAAGGTCTTAGTAAATTCATACTTGAATTTTCCATTAACATCCCAAGTGGACTATCACCGAAAGAAAAACCTTGGTAAAATCAAACATGAAGCTTGTTTGTTTTTGCGTCAAGCACGAACATACTTAACCCTTAAACCCTACCCTGGGGTCCAGTGCCATTGCAAACATACATTTTCTTGAATTTTTTAAAAACTTAGCAACTCACACCAGTGCCACCCGTGGAATTCTCTTGTTATCGCAGCAGACGTCTAAAAATCAGTCATTTATTAATTTTCGAGTGGTGCAGTTGAAAATATTTGAGCTTCAGGGTCCCATAGACCGCAGGGTAGTGATAGTTAAAGTTTTTGAACAGTTTGACAGTGTTTCAAGCTATGTTTTATGGGATCTGAAATATTCTTGGTGTAAATTTGTATGTCCTTCTCAAAATAGCGTCCAATAAAACTCAAATAAGTCGAAATTTCTTAAAAAACTTAGCCTTGGAACTCATTAAACCCCACATGGAGGAGAGGTTTACTTGGCCAACTTTGCCATCCAATCCCAAGGTCCTCATTGGAAATATTTTTAAAAAAAAGTGACCTGTGGCTGAGTCAACATCTTCAGTCACTACAAAAAATAGATGTGCCGTGTGTCCACGAGACAAAGACCGCAAGACCAAAACACGATGCAGCAATTGTCGAAATCCACTTTGTGGCGAACATAGCCGCTCAGTGTGTCATAATTGTCTTGATGTAAACTTTTAAAACATTTTTCATAATTAAACATTCCTATCTTTTATGTTAGTAAATAAAATTTTTGATTAAATTGTTTTTTTTTTATAAAATTGGGGAAAAAACTTTTTGGGGTCTCTAGCAATAGTGTTTCTCCCGGGATGGGTAGGGTTAGGGTTTAAGGGTTAAATTGAACAAGTTGGCATTTTCATTGTATTTATTGAATTGCTACAATTTTCATTGCTTAAATCAACAACGCCATTCTCAATTTCGTGTTTAAACATTGATCAAAAACATTGTTAACTAACAACGGTTGTGATACTAAAAACATACATGTCCATTATACTTTAACAACGTTTGTGTATCTTCAACAATTCTGAATTGTTGGTAGAATATGAACATTGTTGATCAAGTAGTATGTTCGTGAGAATTCAGCCACGTTTTTATTAGCTCAACAGTTTTAATGTAAAATTTCTATGATAAATGCCTGAATTGAAGTTTGACCTGAAGCCCACATAAAGAATAATTAATTATCCCTTAAGATAAAAAGATCACGAAACTTATCATAATGAATTGAATTCCGTTATGCGACCTCACGTTTTCTGTGGGTTTAAGTATGAAAATATTGAAATTCAAAATGTTACTGATACTTTAACTATTCTGTTAAATGATTGATTAAAGAAGTATGAACATTGTTGATCACACATATTGGTAATAGTTCAACAGTGTATTTGGTATTTCAATCACAAACGTGATAGTTTAAATAATTTCCGCTTTAATTGTTAGTTAAAAATGTTTGTTGTTGATCAAGTATGAAATCATCAATCACGTTGTTATTTAAAAATAGGAAAATATTCAAATCAACTTCGAACATACTTAATTTAAAAAATTTTATGATACTTCTCTGAAAAAAAAACTGATCACGGCAGCATATATGATTTGAAAATGCGTTCTTATTTGTATTCATCACGAAACTTGGTTAATTTCACAACTTTAGATGAATTGTTGATTAACACTGAAGCATGTTTAAAACAACCAAGGTTTTTTCTTTCGGTATACCTAAAAACTCCACCATCGCTCTTCGGACCAAAAAGCCTCAATATCAACATATGAAAATTTGTAGTTGGCATCAGCAACTCCCAGTAAAACTATACTGTAATTCTTTTTATAATTAAAAAACAACAAACCACTCTTTCTAGGTGCCTGGATATTGATATGCTTTCCGTCAATTGCACTTAAACAATGTGGAAAGTTCCAAGTCAGCGCCTTGTAGCCAATCAAGAGGTTCTTTTGACGGCAAGTATGTGCTTTAAGAACATTCCAAAGGATATCACAAACTTCAGGGATAATTTCTTGAGCAGTTGACCTGCCAATGGGATATGCATACGCCAGTGAACCGTAACTATCACCAGTTGAAAGAAACCTTGTAAAAAGAAGTTAATTCCAGGTTAACTATTCAGAATATACGTCTGCATAAAATACTCGTTTAAAATCACAAAATGAATACGACTGTTAATGTTTATCTTCAATTTGTATTGCATTTTGAAGAATACAGGATTCGTTGCAGACTCCTTATTATGAACATACTTCGGCGTAACAAAGAGGCGTAATTCCTTTGGCAGACCTAATCTGTTGCTGAATTTTGTTAAATGAGGTTTCACCAAATTAAGCAAGTACTGAAACTGGGGAACTTCCATTCTCGTGTAGTCAAAAAATTTTTCCTGATTAAGTTCATAGATTTCTCTAATTATATTTTCAAAATCTCCTTGTTTGCTTCTATTTTGGTTTATTGGATGAATCCTCCTATTGGATGTTATTGGATTTTCGAAAACCTCCGAAGTAGGTATGTACTATTTTAAAAATTCTGTTTGCCATTTCCTGCAGTTTTATTAAATCAAGTGTCTGAAAATATTGCACAAAATAAACTTAAGCTTAATCAATTTGATTTATTGCACATTTACCGACCATTATCAAAAACTGAAGATTATATTCCTTTATTTATTATTTTTGACAAATTGTTTGACTAGTTTTAAAATATTTAAACGGCAATAAAACTCTTCAGAGTTTTTCTGATATTTCTTATAGGTGTCGCGAAAATATGTGTGTGTTTTGAAAGGTCTAACTTTTTTTAATTTTTGCACTTTTTTTACTTTGTGTTTCGATGTATGTACAAGTACATATATGTATTAGACTGCTTTTTTTTTTGGACAAATTTTTTTTTTCACTCCCATCCCGAAATTTTGTGGAAAATACCTAAAAAAAAATTCACAAAAAATTTGAGCCCTTGATATTAACATTTAGTACTCGACCAAGGCATGCAAAGATTTCCCATATAAAATACACGTAAACTTAAACTTTTTTTCTTAAAAACTCTACAGTTCAGAGGCATTTTATGGTATAGTCTAGGGCGTTAGTGGGTTTTCTTAAGAATTAAATGTTCTACAAAAGCTTTAATTGCGGTGAAAGCGTAACTCACACCGGCGAGGTAGTACGGGTCACCAAACCCATTTTTTCCATTAAATTCTTGTTCTTTTGCCCCTATCTCGTAAATGACAATAGCCACAAAAAAAATGTTGTTGACAAACTTGTAGCAAATTTAATTTTCTACAAAAAAGTTTCGAGAATCAGTATGCTAACATCGATATTTATTGAGATATTGAGGTTTTAAGTTAAGAAAGTATGGAATTTTAATTAATTATTATTATTATTATTATTAATTAAAACTCCATACTTCCTCAACTTAAAAGCTCAATATCTCAATAAATATCGATGTTAGCATACTGATTCTCGAAACTTTTTTGTAGAAAATTAAATTTGCTACAAGTTTGTAAAAAACATTTCTTTTGTAGCTATTGTCCCTTACGAGATAGGGGCAAAAAAAAAAATATTTTACGGAAAAATTGGGTTTGGTGGCCGGTACTAACTCGCCGGTGTGAGTTACGCTTTCACCGCAATAAGAGCTTTTGTAGAACATTTAATTCTAAAGAGAACCCACTAACGCCCTAGACTATACCATAAAATGCCTCTGAACTGTAGAGTTTTTAAGAAAAAAAGTTTAAGTTTACGTGTATTTTATATGGGAAATCTTTGCATGCCTTGGTCGAGTACTAAATGTTAATATCAAGGGCTCAAATTTTTTGTGAATTTTTTTTTAGGTATTTTCCACAAAATTTCGGGATGGGAGTGAAAAAAAAAAATTAGTCCAAAAAAAAAAAAGCAGTCTAATATGTATGTATGTAGTTCAGGCTTTAAAATAAAAAACTTAGTATGCTGTGATATTGATTTCTTTATTTTCTTTATTTTCTTCTACTTTCAACGTCAAAACACCGTGTGTTGATTTCTACTGTGCACACACGCAGTCTCTCTAAATTCTAAGAAAATTAAGCGAAAAGTCAAAACAAATAACTACTCTATTAAAATAAAAAGAAATTAAATAACAAGTGTTCTGACATTCCATTAAACTTTACAGCACACTTGTGTATGTCGACCCTCTATAGAATTACTAGTTTATCTATGTAAGTCCACTTTCTTGTGTTCTGGTTTGTGGTACCCTTGGTATGATGGTTAGCATGTCTGCCTGTTAACCCAGAGGTTCGTGGTTCAAAATCCAACAGAAGCACAAATGTTTTTCCACGTGTATCGTCTTTCGCGAAGAATTGGCAATCGACTCAACCATATGTGTCTTTTCCATATTTTCTTGCCTCGCGTATAGATGGATTTCTCCAGAACCGTTATCCTCTCGTAAAAACCACGACTTCCACGTGCTCTGCATCGTTTTCATGCTCCTCATTTGCTCTGCTAGTATTTTCGTTGTCTTCATGTGCGTATCATTGAGAGACTGTGATACTGGCGCCTTTATCATCCTCACTAAATTTCAACTGTGGGTTAGTATGGCTTTCTCTTAATTTTTTTAGCCTAGTGATTGTCATTATATCCCTATTAATTTCTTCGGTTTGCCTTTTCAAACTTTCCTTATCTTTGTGTTGTCATTCTCAAACTTCTTTTTCTTAAGCGTTACCTCTTGTGTACCCTCAGAATGAGAAAGAGATTCATGGAAAGTGGTAGCTAAAATACAGTCACTCGTTTCAAATGGGTTCACCATCTCCATTGCTGTTCTTTTCCTGTAACTCAATTTGAATGTTATTTTGGTTTCCCTGATCTATGCCTTGGTTTTGAGACACTCTAGAGGCTAGACATGTGACTTTTCTATCCCCACTTTTGACTTGTTTGGGCAAGGTTCTCTTTTGAAAAGCTCTGGTGTTGGTGTTACTCATTGTTTATTTTGTTTTCGTTTTTGTTAAAAGAAGATTCACAAATCCACAAAAAAAAAAAAAAATAAGAATTGATGTCAATAAAAAAACATATATACAATAGATGCATTTAGCATCTTATCGTCGCTGCACAGGTTGTGAAAAACAATACAAAAAAAATGAAAAAGATTTTCATCCCTATCAATCTGCAATAGAAGAGCTGCCGAAACCTTTGTTTGAGGATTCCAGAAGAAATGTTCGATCAAATAGAGTGAGGAACTTAGTTTTTTTACCTTTGTCACGATATGGTGCTATCAAGTACTGAAAGCACGCATATGCAGTCTCTTTTCATATACAGAAGAAAGAAGATTATTGAACATCATATTGTCCGACGAAGATATGAATAAACTTCAGTTGTCAACCTCGAAATTCATTTTCGTGGCACCGGTTGTGCATAATTGTTTTTTTAGTTTCTATTGTTATATTGTTCTGATATATGTAGATAAGAAATCTATAAGTTTACTGTGGTTAAGTTGACTGTCATCACAGGGCTAATGATATAAGATAAAAAGTATTTTTTCTTCAATCCAAATCAGAACTGATAAAGTATAAACAGCGGATGTTTATTTGAGTAGATATTCTCGAGCAATCATTCAGTTCAAACGTTGTTCAAACAACCCCTGGATACACATCCATTCAAAACAAAATACATATAATATGTACCTACGTTAAAAGCAAAATATACTCTTGCTTCGCTTCTCATCTAAAGCTAACAGTGCCCCAAAGGTTTTTGAATTAAGTCTCTGTCTTTGAGCTTGCATAAACTCTTTGAGTGTTCAAAATGTTTCGTATACAACAGTAAATGGGCCCTATAGAATACATTGTAACTCAACTGCTATCTCTTCGTCGAAAATTCGATTAGCTTGTTGCCAAAGTCCTAAGGCTGATTCAATAACTAATCACATTTCAATTGTCTCAGTCAAAGCAGACGATAAAAGCCCTTAAGCCAATATTATCCAATACAACACAGTGGGTTCTCTCATTTGACAAAAGCACATAACTTTACTTAAAAGGGCATCACACATTTCCCCAAACTCACATTATAAAGTAGAATTCAACGAACCTGCAAGACCTACAAACGACAAGTCGACAACTCTTTCCACAGACAAAAAAAAAAAAAGATGTAGGTACATAGATACTTGGAAAATCCCACAATCCCAACAATGGGTAGCGATAAATTAGAAATGAAAATGGATAGGATAATACCAAGTTTAGAAATGTGTTTGAAGACATGGATACTAAGTAGACAAGTTTCTGAGAAGGATAAAGTAAAATTTATTTGTGTGCATAGATTTCTTCTTGTTACTGTCACTGACAAATAATTCATTTCAAAACACTAAGGAACTGTAACTTTTTGTTTCGTAAAACAAATACAACCACATTTTAAAATTCAAAGTGTCTTAATTTTGTGGATTTAAACTTTGATGCATCGGCCTCTTCTCTAGTCAGACATTTTTTCTTTATCTTTAAGTCAATGTCGAAGATAAGGAATTTGTTAAAAGGTGTCCTTCAAATTTTTGCAGAAAGCGGTTTAAAGCTTTAGGCTTGGATCTTATATTAAGGAGGTTTCGTTAATGAAGAAAACTTGAGCCTCGTATTATAATAAGTAAGTATGCTCATTTACTTTAAATTTAAAATTATTATTACTAAAGCATTTGTATTGTATGAATATACTATAGTTAGAACTTAAAAGAAATACCAAGCAGACATAAAAAATATTTGGGAGGTGACATGCGATGACAAGTCTGTACTCCTCCGTACCCTGGTCATCCCATCAAGACATCAAAACCTTCAAACCTATTTACTTAAATTCTAGAAAACAACTTAACCAAACACTAAATGGTGGAATAATTGGAGTGCCATCATTTTTGACTATTAACAAGTAATTTCAGATTTTTTGCTGCAGGACGAAGTTTTTGAGTATTTTGCGAAAAACTAAACAGGACAACATTAAAGAAAGATTTGATCCAATGGACCGAAAAAGAAAATTATAAATAAGGATTTTTATTCATTGACTGAAGTCTGAGCAAATTCTCATTCACTGAGTAACTACTCCGCGTTTTAGCCGTGTTTTAGTGAATATAATAATAACGGCTGGTTGTTTCAAATTTCACTGTATTGTACTGAGCTAGGTAAATCATTCCGCATCCGGGTTGAGGCCAAAACGGATGAGCATTACGACGATGACCAAGAGAATCAACCGATTTAACAATTGAACTGTCACCTATCAATCTTAATGATCTGTTTTGTACTCTATCGAGTAAGCAAAATGATGTTAACGGTGCACTGCATGTGAATTGTACACTAACTTGGGACGGATGTAGGCTTTATAGTAGCCAGATCAGAAGAGGTGAAACACTTCCTGCACCTTTTTAGGAAGCCTAAGTATTTAGCAGCATTTTTAGAGACTTCGAATATGTGATCACTTTAACGAAGATCATCGTTTACAAACATACCGAGTACTGAAAGCTTTTCGGTTTCTTGAATGCAGGTACCATTCATTAGGGGTTTTTCTTTTTTAGTTCCGAACAGAAAAGTGAAAATTCGAAAACGTAAGAGTATTTCTTTTTCAATTCAGCAAAACCTGAACGCTCAAAATGCTTTTCTTTTTTTTCAGAACACTACGCTCGAAATTCTATGATGGGGCATCTAGAGCAAGAGTCTGAGCGCAAGAGTCTGAACACGTTCAGTTCAGAACACGTTCACGCTGTTCGTTCTCAGTTCAGTTCAATGTTCCGAACCAAAAAAGAAAAACCCCTATTGATAATGGCAGTTGGGGATGTTGAGCTTTTTTTTATAATTAGCGCGCACATCAAGGGGTTATGAATACCCATATATTGTTATAGAACACAGTGCGAGCATTCAGGAAAATAGGAGAGGTTTTATTATGAGACACCGATGCATTTCGCTTTGGAACCCTTGCGAATCGTATTGCAGGGGAAATACAGAGCCAGGTAAAGCATTCCACATTCGGGTGGTGCCACTAGAATAAGAATCTCTATACTTTATTTTACGCCCCAAGTTAAGCTCATGGTAGAACAGATGAGCATTGCGAGTGTTGCGGCTAAAATGTTTCAGGAGAGGGATGTAACTAAGCACTGCTTGTGAAAAAAGCGATAAAAGAGACTGAGACAGGTAACGTTTCGACGATGTTCAAGAGAATCAATCGATTCTACAATTGAACTAACACCTATCAATTTTAACGCTCTATTTTGTACCCTATCAAGTAGGCGTAAAGATGTTTGAGGAGCACCTGACCAGATATGGGAGTTATACTCCAGTTTTGGGCAGATGAAGGCCTTATAAATTGTAAATAGATCAGAAAGGATGAAGAACTTCCTGCATCGTCTCAAGAAGCCTAAACATTTAGTAGCGTTTTTGGTGACTTCAAATATGTGGTCATTCCAACGAAGAACATCGTTTACACACATACCAAGTACTGACAGCTTTTCGGTTTCTAGGATGCAGGTACCATTCATGGATAATGGCAATGGGGGAATGATAAGCTTCAACGACAAGAGACAGCATTGAGTTTTCGAAACATTGAATTCTACTCGGTTTTTATTACCCCATGTAACAATGCTGTCAAGGTCAGAATTCAATGAGCTTATCATACGCAACCGTTCCAGTTCCACATCCGAAGAGCAGGGACGCGAATTTGGAAACGAATATGAAAAGCTGAGGGTCGAGTCGGCAGCAAAACAGTTGAGAGGATTATCTAGCAGCTTCAGACAAGAGATCATTTATGGAAATGAGGAATAGAGTCGGGGACAAAACGGATCCCTGGGGCACACCAGCATTTATAAAGTGGGTTTCAGACTTAAAACCATCCAATATCACTTGTATTGAACGGTCGGAAAGGTAGTTTCTAATCCAACGAAGAAGAGACTCATCGCTACCAAAAGCACGCCTGATGCCAAACTCTATCAAATGCTTTAGAAATATCAAGGGCAATAATCTTACTTTCTCCAAAACAATGTAGAGATTGGTTCCACTTTTCGGTGAGATAAGCCATAAAATCACCAGTAGACTGTTTGATGCGAAAGCCGTCATTTAGAAGCTTTCATTCTTCAAGATATTTCATAAGTTGACGGTTTATCAACGTTTCCGTGACCTTAAAAAGAAAGGACGTTAGTGAAAGTGGACGGTAATTGGGCGGGGAGGAAGATTCGCCTTTTTTAGGGACCGGCTGGACAAAAGCAGTTTTCCATCTGCTCGGGAAAATCCCAGCAGAATAGGAAAGATGGAAAAGTTTACGAAGTGGTTTTGCCAGCGTAGAAGAACACCTCTTCAGAATAACGGCGGGGATACCATCTGAATCAGCGGATTTATGTATGTTGAGATCTTTGAGGACTCTCGCAACCGAGCGAGTTCGAAAAAGTATCTGCTTCATCACAGAATTTGCAGACTAGAGCTCAGGTGGAGCCAATATGAGGAAATGTCGGGTTGGTAGCAAATTGAGCTGCTAACAAATTGGCTTTATCGATGGAGCTGACATACGGAGAGTCATTGAAAACGAGCGTTGGGGCCGATAACGTGGTCGAGTTCTTAACGTTCTTAACAATAGACCAAAAGTTTTTGCTTCATTTTGGACACAATAGTATTTTTTGCCTTAATTTTTGTTCATGCAAAAACTGAGCCTTTTGTATTTGAGCATTACAGATATTTCTGGCCTGTTTGAAAAAATTTCGGTTTTCTACAGTAGTGTTATTTTTGAATTTTCGAAAACTACTTTCTCGATCCCTAATCGCCTCTTTACTGCTTGAATCGAACCACGAATGGGGATGATACTTTTTGTTCTGTGAAGAACAAAATTTCTCATGGAGGCCGTTGAGAATTACGTTAGATATCATATCAGCTGATGCGTCAACGTTTCCGTCAAGAAAGCACAATGACCAATTAAAATTTCGAAAGAAATCCCAATTGGCTTTCTCGTATTGCCACACAGTTCTTTTAGGGACTTTTTCTTTTTTACCGTGACGGAAAACGTAAAATCTACCGATATGACACAATGGTCCGATTTGCCTAGAGGAGATGATACTATAACCCATTATTTTTCGGGATGAGAAGTGAGAAATAGGTCAAGAGTGTTGGCCGCATGGCCTTCAATATCTGGAACCCGAGTGGGCTCATCAACAAGTTGAGTTAATTGTTTAAACTCAGCGAAGATCTCAACATATTATCCTTCGGGTGTTGTCTGGCCAGAATGTCGAAGCCAACCTGAATTGTGAACATTGAAATCGCCCGCAATTGCTATTTCAGTGTGAGGATAAAGGGAAACAATTCTTATTATGGAGTCAGATAGCGCATCAAACTCGTTAGAGGTTGAAATGCTATCTAAATTGGGGCTTCTGTAAATAAAACAATAGTGAATGATTTGCTTACGGACGGTGAACTTTAACCAAATGAAATTAAAGTTGGTATTAGAACAAAGGCCGTATTGTAGTAGTAGAATTGGTAAGGAATATCATTTCGAACATAAACGGTGAGGCCATGAGAAGAAAAGAATAATGGCACTAAGCTACTTATATCCAGGCAGGTTGAACTCTGAGGGATCAGAGTCAATACCTATAGTGTTATAGTGAATAGTGTTTCACTCAGTGCCAAAACAGCTGGCCTGCATTTTGCAGTGTGTGCGTACACAGCAAAGAAATTCGATCGCAACCACTTAAAGTTGCTAAAATCGACCCGAAATATAGCCGACATTACAACTCACAAAAACACATAAAACAAAATATTAAACGTAGTTGCTAACGAAGTCGAATCAACAAGTGTATATCTTATTAGAAAACCAAATCAAATTACTAGGGGCGTTATGCCCAGCCAGCACCTTGACTTTTGTTCACCAACGGAATAAACATCGTTGATCGACTGTCCGCCTAACAAAACCACAGCCTCATTGACTGCACACACTGCCCAGATAGATAAGAGATTATCAAATCGAAGAAATGTGTGCAGTCGCTGAGACTACGAGAGTGATATGGGGGAGGAGACGATGGAGAGGTAACGCACTTAGTGTTTGGGCTATTGAATAGTAAATGGGCTTTTTTTTTTTGCTTTTCGTGCGTGGACATTTAGTACGGTTTGCAATGAATTCCCTCAAATTTGCAGATTGAGTTGTTGACATGACATCCCCTAATTGCTTCATATATTCAAATAATTATCGCCTGGTAATAAAAATGTCAGTTTTGGGTCAACCTACAGCTAAAAAAAAAAATTTAAGCACCCAACCTATTCGAGAAGTGTATTATATATCAAAATGTACGGATGATTGTTTCAAAGTTTTTTTGTTGCAATCCGGAAAACGTCAACGATGTTCTTGCACGAATTGTAAAGCGGCCCATACACACGACATAAGTGTGCACACCTTGTTTATAAAATCAGTCTGGCATTCCGCCACACACGAAACACCAAATGGCACACACTTCAGTTGTTCATTTGACTTCGTCAGATTAAGATACCTGTGCCCCTGTTCTGTAACTATCGCCTCGATAAAAGCAGGCGATAAACGGTGGAAAATGGAACGAAATCCTACTAAATTCATAGAATTTCGTTCCATTTTCCACCGTTTATCGCAAGTTGATAGTTACAGAACAGGGACACTGGTAGGATAAAATGGATTTTGAAAAACTGTGCGCACTAGCAATAATTGCTTCATGTGAAGAAAAGAATAAAAAAAAAGCTCTTTAACTTGGAGGAGAATTTCATCGACCGCTTGCTTTGCGTAGATTTGTTGATCATTTTCTAGTTTCCTAAAAACGACGACCCATGTTTCCGACTATATTTCAGCCATTCTCCAAATGATCAACAGCCTTTTCAAAAAATTTTGTTTGCTGGCACTTTTTGATTCTTTTCTTAGGTTGAGTACTTGGTTACTCGTTCTATAAAAAAAAGATACCTAATAAAAAAACCTGAATCTGGTTAATGCAACATGCACTTGTTTTATATTTTTTCTAGATACCAAAATTGAAAGGCATTGGAAGCAAGTTGCTGAAGATTTTGAGAAGCAGTGGAATTTTCCAAATTGCATAGGGGCCATCGATGGCAAACACGTCCAAATAAAAAAGCCAGCAGGATAAGATCATACTTCTTTAATTATAAAAAGACCTTTAGCATCGTCATGATGGCTATATTCAATTCAAACTATGAGTAATGGTTGAGGCCGGAACAAATGAATGAAACGGAGAACTGAATTTACTAGGTTCTGAAAAACTACATTTAAGTGGTGAAGCTCTTCCATTTGTTATAGTTGCTGACAACGCATTTCCTATGATGGAAAATATAATGAAGCAATATAACCATCTATCAGCTACCAAAGAACTTGACTGAGCCAAAGAAAAAGGGCTGAGCGAGTTGTTGAAAATGTTTTCGGTATCCTGGCTAGCAGATTTCGGATTTTGTTACGAACCATAGATTTGTCACCCGAAAAAGCGACGACTGTAGTTCTTGCTTGTTACCTGCACAATTTTTTTGAGAAAGCGCAATCCGAACGTCTGCTTAAAAAACTCCTGTGACGTAGAAAACATTTTCACTGGAGAAATAAGCAATACAACTTGGCATTTGGAGGTTCAACTTGAAAACTTACAGCCATTAAGAGGTAGAAACTCTACTGTTATCATCAAGGATATTCGAAATAAGTTCTGTAATTATTTTAGCTCAGTAGGTTCAGTGTCATGGCAAGACCAGGCAATAAATATGTAAATAAGTATATAAATAAATATGTAAATAGAAATAACCTCTTTAAAATAAAAATGATTTGATTGAAATATGTTGGCACTCTTTGCTATTTTAAGTCGATCTTGGGTCACTCAATAAATACTTTCTTAAGAAAAAGAGACTGCCAAGTATGACGAGATGAATCGAGATGTACCTAGCTCATAGCACTTTCCATTGAATAAAATATCTACTCTTTTGCGATTCTGTAACGACGACAACGAAAACAGCAGACAACACACGGTTGTCAATAAATACAAAACGTTGTTGTTATTGTTTTGGTCGTCGCTTCGGTTTTGGAGAGCCTTAATACTCTGACAGAGATGAATAAATGTTGACCGAAACTCGCAACTTCTAATTGCCATTTCTTTTTCTTTTAATGGTTCGCAGACCTGAGACAGACTCATTGACGTTCGGAACGCAACTGAATACTCCTCGATTGTGTGCGCACTTCCCCATCCACAATCCGCATCCACATAGCACCATACCGAGACCGACACCAAAAATGAAAACTATTTCATTTTGTTCGCACCGTGTGGCAGGTGGCACACCGACACAGTTGTTTTATTCTTCAATTAATGCAATACCACATTCTGCTACAACATTTACTACTGTAAGGTTTTTAAAAATTTAAAATTTTTCTTATAACTTTCATTATTGGGCCGCAGTGTTATATTTATTTCGAGAAAGTCATTCGGTAAAACAAATGTTTCAAAAAGCGTAAATGATTTTTTTCACTTAAACCCTTATTTGAAAATGATTCCAGTTCAATTCCCTCAGTAACATATCGCTTTTTAGAAATAATTGTATAGAGTCTCCTGATTTTTGATAGCTACAGACATTGCTCGCGTTCGTCGCCACTTCGAAATTTTGAAACTAACTGTCAGTTCAAGAATGCTATTTAACGAGAAACGTCAAGTTTTTTTCATAAGTCAAATCAGGTCAATTAATTTGTCGGTTTTACTTGTGTTTTCGCGGCTCAAAAGTAAATTTAAAATAAACAAGAGTTAATATGGATTTTGAAAACGAAATAATGAGTATGATTGAGTGTTTTTTTTCTGTACGACAGGTCAAGTAGCAGCCTATGTATAAAATGATTTAATGGTGTCTTCACTGTTACTGAGCGATCACGAACTGTTTGGCTGCAGAATGAAGCCATTAGGAATCCAAACTTCTACGAGGAAACCATTCCAGCTTATTCCGACGAAGAATTTCGACAAAATTTCCGATTGAGTCGAGAGTGTTAGTGTAAGATTCCTAACAAAAAAAGTTAAGCAAAAATACTAATGTTTCTTTAACAGAATTTTTTGGGGAAAGTTGAAACCGTGACTGAAAAAACAGATTTAGAGAAGAAGCAACTTTTTACTGTTTGTATGTTGGCCAAGCAGGAAAGTTTTTTGTCTGTCGGTGACAGGTTAAATTTTGCAAAAAGCCATGCACATTCTGTTTTCATGGAAATAGTGGAAATCATAAATGATCTCACGGAAGAATATGTTAAGTGGCCTACACGAAACGAATATGAGAACATATCCAAAGTAAGAAATAAAAGATTGATAAATTGATGGGAAAATCTATTGTGTTTATAAAATAACTCTGTTACAGTGCTTCCAAGAAAATCTAATGGAAAGATCCCTGGGATTATTGGAGCTATCGATGGATGCCATATTCAGATGAAGTAACCCAAACATAACCCCGTTGACTACTATAATCGGAAAAACACCCATTCGATTATTTTGCAAGGTAAGAAGATGAGACCAATAAATTGAAACAGAAATTATGAAACCCTTTTTTATAGCTGTTTGTGATGACAGAACAGTTTTCACAGACATTTGCGTTGGAGCACCAGGACGTCTGCATGACGCGAGAGTGTTTAGGAAAAGTGAACTCTGTAGTAGAATAACGGATCTCATTCCACCAGAGTTCCACTTAGTAGGTGATTCTGCTAATACCCGCTTTCCACAAGCCTTCAAAATCCTTTTCGCGACAACGGGCACCTAGCTGCGGCTCAGTCACGTTTCAACACGTCTCTTAGCAGCGCAAGAGTGACCATCGAAAGAGCGTTTGGATTTTTAAAAGGAAGGTTCCGACGTTTGAAGTATTTGGTTGTCGCAACGCCAGATACTGCAGTAAAAATGGTTGTTGCGGCCGTTGTTTTACACAACCATATCATGCTTTATAACGGCGAGGACGAACCTTTAAATGAGCAAGTTGATGGCAACTGCAGACGATTTTGAAACTCCCGAAGTGAGTCTACAAAATGTACCGAGCAGAAGTGCTGGAGAAGTTAAACGGAACGCTTTGCTAAGAGCTTCTTAATGAGCTATGTCCCTGCGCCGGTTTTTCACTAAAACCGATCCAAGCATCCACTGGTGTAACTTATGAAACTATTACTACGCCCCCTTCTGCAGGTGCCATCGGCAGGGTCAGCAGGATTAGTAAAGTTGAAAAGGCTAGAAAAGAAGCCCTGGACATGGATGCAAAAATATTGCATATTGCGGAAGCGATTTTGGAGTCAATAAAAAGGATGGAAAATCTCAGAAAGGAATATAATGCCATCGAGGCAGATAAGTAAGTAAGTAAGTAAGTAAGTTTATTCCATACATTATTACATCACAATAATTAATCTTAAGCTAAGTAAAAATTACAAAAGGAAAGGGATTTAGAGACAATCGGTATTTTCTTACAAGAAGTAAATAGTGATGATGTCACTTCAAAAAATATTCATGCTTCACAAATTAAGTGCTTAATGTGGGGTGGCAATAAATAAAAAAGACATCATTTTAGAAGCAAAAAAGAACAAAAAGAAATTTTATATTTGAATTATGTTAATTACAAAAACAAGAATGATACAGAAAATAACATCGTTAATAATAATAAGTTAAATCAGAACATCAGAAAAAGTTTGAAGCTAGACTTGAAAGGTCAAATTTTAAAAGCCAGACTTTTACTTTGAAACAGTCCAGAAGACGATACTGCTCTAATTGAAGGTAGAAGTATATTAAAAAATCTAACAAAAATATAGAATAAAAATTACGGAACGCAGTTGTCCGGAACAAAGGAACAGTTACCACATTAGACAGATTAACACGTAAATTATAAGAGGAAATGAGCCGAAAATTACGATTACCGGACTTCATATAGAACGACTTCAACACTTTAAAACAATATAGGTGACGAACTGCAAGGATGTTAAGGTAGCAGAACAAAGAGAAACTAGGATGTCTTACATTTTTACGGCACATTTTCCTTAAAATATGCTTCTGCAGCACTAAAAGAGGTTGAATTTTGTTTAAATACGAACCCCAGCAAACAATTCCGTATTGTATGTTGGAATGAAAAATTCCGTAATAGATTTGTTTCATGACAAAATCAGAACACACATTTCTCAGGTACCTAATAAAATAGCCGAAGAGTTGAACGAAAATACATATATGTATAAGGAATCAATATGTTTTGAAAAGCTCATGTTAGAGTCAATAAATAAAAGCCCTAGATATTTAAACTCATTAACTTTCTCAATTTCAAAACAGTTATCACTACATTTATGATGCCTATAGAAGGTGGAAGAAATAGACTGCATATTGCATAAACAGTTATTAGATTTGAATTAAGGGCATTCCGGTGCATGAAAGTGGTCTCCAGATATCAAATTTACTGACTTAGTTAAGCTAAAAAACATTATTTTAGTTTTATTGCTGATTACCAATTTGTGTTCAGCAAACCAAACCCTCAATAAACTCAGATCCCAGTTTATATCAGCAACCAGATCAAGAGGACTATTCGCACCATAAGAATAACCCACATCATCCACAAATGCAGTTGGCAAACCTTTGAACCCGAGCTCCAAGAGAGAGTTTATGTAGACAAGAAATAGGTTTGGACCAAGGACAGATCCTTGACGTACTCCCAAGTTGAAATATTTCAAGTCGCTCCTTACCTCACCAATTTTAAGTCTTTGTGACCTATCTTTAAGACAAGCTTCGAACCAATTCAGAACAAATCCACGAAAACCAGCTTGCTCTTACTTGTTCAATAAAATTTTATGGTTCACCATGTCAAAGGCCTTGGTTATATCAATGAACAACCCCGCTGTACACTTTTTACCATCAAGATTAGACATTATTTGGGAACAAAACTGTAAGAGCGCATCTTCAGTACATCTATTCTTACGAAATCCAAATTGCTTGCAACTAAAAAAACTTGTTTTATTTAAAAAAACCTACAACTTTATCTTTCATAAGCTTCTCGAAAACCTTGCTTAGCACTGGAAGAAGAGAGATAGGCCTAAAATTACAAACATTCAAAGCAGAACCTTTTTTTAAGTAGCGGCATTACATCAGCAGTTTTAAGCTCTGCCGGAAATACTCCTGAAAAAAAAAACACATAAGCTGGCTCTGATGAAGAAGCAATATGATTCCAACAAATAAATTTTTTCTTTTGTTGTTGTTTGTTTTGTAATATTTCTTTTTTGTTCTGTAATGCTTTGATTAATAGACTAAGTTACCAAAAATTTCTTTTACATTGTTTTTTTTTTAATTTTTTATTTAATTTTCATTTTAAAAAGCTCTTAGTAAAGCGTTCCGTTTAACTTCTCCAGCACTTCTGCTCGGTACATTTTGTAGACTCACTTCGGGAGTTTCAAAATCGTCTGCAGTTGCCATCAACTTGCTCATTTAAAGGTTCGTCCTCGCCGTTATAAAGCATGATATGGTTGTGTAAAACAACGGCCGCAACAACCATTTTTACTGCAGTGTCTGGCGTTGCGACATCCAAATACTTCAAACGTCGGAACCTTCCTTTGAAAAATCCAAACGCTCTTTCGATGGTCACTCTTGCGCTGCTAAGAGACGTGTTGAAACGTGACTGAGCCGCAGCTAGGTGCCCGTTATCGCGAAAAGGATTTTGAAGGCTTGTGGAAAGCGGGTATAAGCAGAATCACCTACTAAGTGGAACTCTGGTGGAATAAGATCCGTTATTCTACTACAGAGTTCACTTTTCCTAAACACTCTCGCGTCATGCAGACGTCCTGGTGCTCCAACGCAAATGTCTGTGAAAACTGTTCTGTGATCACAAACAGCTATAAAAAAGGATTTCATAATTTCTGTTTCAATTTATTGGTCTCATCTTCTTACCTTGCAAAATAATCGAATCGGTGTTTTTCCGATTATAGTAGTCAACGGGGTTATGATTGGGTTACTTCATCTGAATATGGCATCCATCGATCTTTCCTTCCTCTCCCGGTAGCAGTTTTTTTGTTGGTGTCGACGATACCGTGGTAGTACTGCTTTTTCAAGAACTGATGCCGCAAAGTTATACACTTTCTTTTTCAGCGCACTTTCAATAAAGTTAAAAATGGTTTTCTTTTTCTTTTTGGAATCTCTCAATTCATCCCTTCGAAGAAGAACCTCATCCAAAATTAATAACGTGCTGCAATTAGTCCGAACACTTTAAGAATCTAAAAATTTAAACAATAATTCAAAGTCAAAGTCTTTTCGGAAAAAATTGTTTCGCTTGCAAGTTAGAATCTGTGCAGAAATGCATTGTTAGAAAATAAGAAATCATTGATCATTCGAAGTCGCTGCACAAAGATCGATTCGGATCCGTGTGCGAACACGACGATTGTCTAGGTGAAAAACCGGCGCAGGGACATAAATCCTCGGAACAGAAGTCCAAAATAGGATTATGAACTTATGTCCCACCGCGGAAGAAGTGTATGGACTTATCTCCCATTTGACATGTTTTGTTTGGGGCAAGTACTGTACCTTTCTAATATTCTTTGTATAAACAAAAACTGTAATTTAATTCTAATTGGTGATATTAATATTGATATATTAGACGTATCTGACAAAGACACTGAAAATTATTTGTTCTTAATGGCTTCGAATGGCCTTAAGAGCAATGTCAATGAGCCGACCCGCGTAACAAGTTCTTCTAGTACTTGCATAGACCACATTTTCACCCGCTTTAAAGTATGTAATAAATCAAATTTTTATGGCAGTGTTCTTGACACGAAAATTACTGATCACAAAATGATTGTTCTAGTGAAAGAACCACATATTGCTTTGAACTCAAATTCAAAAACACAAACAAATGAGCATTTTAACACCGACTACGTCTTATTGCAGAATATTTTGAAGTATGAATTTTGGGATCAGGTTTATTCGGAAGAAGATCCTTCTGCATCATTTGGTATTTTTATCGCAATTTTGCAAAACCACATACAGTCTTGTACTTCTGTGTCCGTAAGAAATTCCAAATTAAAAAAACATCTAAAGCCATGGGTGAATGACCGTCTCCTTAAGCAGATTCAAAATAAAAACAAAGTCAGTTTAAAGTTAAAAAAACATACACACAATAAAAAACTAGAGAAGTATTACCTTTCACTCTGTAAGGCAGTTAACTCAAAAATTGAATTAACTCGCGAAAAGTACTATTTAAATTTGGTAGAAAAAGCGAGAGGTAATGTTAAAGAAGAATGGAGAGCAGTTGACTGCATTCTAGGGAAAACAAAAAAGGCTAACATGATTGAAACTATTGTAGTAAATGATGTTCCCCTAACCGATTTAAGTTCTATATCGAACAAGTTCAATGAATATTTTACTGAAATATCGGAAACATTGAAACCATCTACGAATCCCGTTGGTGATTGTAATTGCTTTAATGAAAATTTACAGTACGCGGAAACTATACAATCTAACAGCTTTGTCTTTAATCCCATCACCTCGTTCGAAACTTATAAAGTAATATTATCGCTCAAAAGTAGAAACTCGTGCACCTCAGATGGAATATCTAGTAACTTCCTTAAAAAAATTGCATTTTATGTATCTGATATTCTGAGTTATATATTTAACTTAAGCGTCGAAAAAGGGTGTTTTCCTGAGCAATTTAAATGTGCTGAAGTAATCCCAATTTTCAAAAAGGGAGATAAAAAAAACATGACTAATTACAGGCCGATTTCTATTCTACCCACTTTTTCAAAGGTTTTTGAAAAAATCATGATCAAAAGAATTAACTCCTTCCTTACGAAAACCAAATTTTTTAGCGAAAACCAATTCGGATTCCGCTCTGGGAAGTCAACCGAAGATGCAATTCTCAGGCTTTGTAGTCAGCTCTATGGCAGCTTAAATAATAATAAATCGACTATGTCTCTTTTCATTGACATGACCAAAGCTTTTGACATGGTTGATCATGATTTATTACTGATGAAAATGTATAATTCAGGTTTTAGAGGAGTTATTTTTCAATGGTTGAAGACATATTTAAAGGCAAGAGTGCAAAAAGTTAATATAAATGGTACACACAGTGGCACTCGTTTTTTAAAAAGTGGGGTACCACAGGGATCTGTTCTCGGCCCCTTATTTTTCCTAGTATATATTAACTCTATTTTTAAACTACCTTTGAACGGTATGTCAACTGCTTTTGCAGATGATATATCATTTACTTATCAGTCTAATTCTGACCATAATTGTGTTCTTCTAATAGAAGAAGACCTCGAACTTTTAAGAACTTGGTTCTCAAACCATAAGTTAATTATTAGTGAAAAAACTAGATTTATGACCTTTAAAACATCTGGTCATTGTTCTTATAACTACAATTTGCTTTTCCATGCTTCCAGCTGTAAACAATTCAGCTTTCCAGTTCATGATTGTGGTAAATCAAATTTCGAACACAACGGTCGTTGTTCAAGTTCCTGTTTTAAAATAGATTCTGTAATGAGCTATAAGCATCTCGGTGTTACAATTGATTCAAACCTTAATTGGAAAGACCATACCAACAATATTAAAAATCATATGATGGTAATTACGAGAAAAATGTACCTTTTGAAACCATTCTGTTCGAAAAAGATTTTGACTTCAATATATTATGGACTTGCGCACTCTAAACTGCAATATGGTTTATCTAGCTGGGGTGGTTCCTATGCAAATACTTTTAGACCTTTACTAATTGCTCAAAAACATCTTATTCGAATTATTTGTAACAAAAGTCGATACACGCACAGTTGGCCTTTATACAAGGAATTACGAATTCTACCTATGAGACATTTATATATTTTTAAAGTACTAAAAGAATTCTTCAAGCAAAGTGGTAATATTGCTAGTAGAACCTCGCAATTATACAACCTAAGAATAAATAATATGCACCTTGTCAATGTACCCTCAGTTCACAAAGCTCATTTCTCTCACTTTTACACCGCCGCAGCACCGAAAATATTTAACAAACTGCCTCTGCCTATCAGAACAACTCCAAATATAAGCTCATTTCTAAAAAAAGTAAAAGACTGGTTATTCACTGTTGACTTAATCTCTATCGAAAACTATTGTTAATATATGAATCCTAATGCTGTAAACTAGAACAAGTTTATCATTCTGCTATATTTTATTTTTTCTTTTTCTCTTCTCAATTTTCAATTAAACATTTATCATTTTACTCTCAGTAGATTTATCATTGTAAGACCCTTTACAATTTTTTAACTTATTTATTGTTTCTTAATTAAATATGTCCTGATTGTCACCCCACATCAGTTATTATCAATATACAATTAATTCAAGAAAGCATCATTCAACACTAACTTTATGTTAAAGAATGATAGCCTTTATTTATTCACTTAAACATCTTTATTGCTGTACTAGTTTTAAGATTTAAATGAATGAATAAACTTTTTAATATCTTAATATCTTATCTTATCTTTCGCGAAATGAAACTTTTCCAAAAAAGTGGCAATCAGAAGAAATTAGACTACATTAAAAGTATGTTTAACGGGTTTTTTCTTTCTAACTACGCGGCAGGGTTGCCATATGTCAAGAACTCAGAATAATGTCATATAGCTAGAAAACCAAAGGTTTTTTAAAATAACCTCCGCTTTTGAAATTTGTAAGAAAAAAGCGATGGAAAAATTTTAATGTTTAAAAAAAAAATTATAACATTTACTTGGCAAGCACAATGCAAACTTTTTTATATAAAACGTCTTTTTTTAGTTAAAACTTATTTAACCCCTTGCAAAATCAAATTTTGTTCAGTTCAATTTTAAAAAACTTCTAGCATGGTATCCCTGATATTGCATTATTCTAACTGAATGTCATGGCTTGGGTTATTTTGCAACAAAGTCATTAATTGTTTTTCTCTTGAATCGCGTACATCGAACAATTCAAAAAACGGACGGTGAAAGTTGTGAAAACATTGAATTCAAGTTTATGCCGAGACTCCGTAATAATAGTAATTTATTACACTTAAAAACGGAAAAACAATAACTTGTTCAGAAAGTTACTTAAAAAAATATAAAGTGTAAAGCGAGTGTTATTTTTGATACCGTGGAAAATAAAATAAAAAGAATTATCGAAGCTGTTCATCCACACCCCAACCAAGAAGAAATGGTTAAAAAAATGCAGCTTCTTAACGCAGTGAAAGAGCAATTTAGCGTCGCTCAAAAACGTGGTTCAACAGCCAAGGACATTTTCAACGCAAAGCGGTAACAAATGCCAGGTGCAGCTCATTTGGTGCAATATGCTTCTGTTAAGCGGAATACGAACAAAATTAAATCTGATATATTGCCAAAATCTCCGAAAAGCTTGAAGGAAATAAAGGAAGCTTTTTTAAATGAAAACGTTATGCTTAATTATGGAATGTCTAAGTATAATGACAAAGCATGTACATTTCTACAGACATACTATCTTAGAAAGTACATTTGGATACACTGTATTTGATGCTGCAAAAATAACAGAGCTTATTGAAACGTTGCCGGTATCAGAGCGACATTACATGATTGACGGTACGTTCAATGTTGTTCCATAGTGCGGGTGCAGGCAGTTGTTAATAGTATATATTGCCCATTCAGAACATGTGAGTAATTTCAAACGAATATAAAATTTTGAAACAAGCATAAAAAATTCAAGGAAAAGAAAAGAAAGCTCAGAGCTTCGAGCACGCATTACGTAGTGGTCTCCACAAAATATTTCCCGACGCGGAAATGAGAGGAAAGCATCAAAAATAAAGAAAAATAGTTTATTTGCTTTGTATATATGAATTTCTTCTATTGAGTTTAGTTTTGTCTCTTTTTGGTATATGATTAATATGGTTTTTTGTTGTCAAACTTAGTGCAGCTATGATTTTTGTCCATTAGATGAAGTGCAAATGCAGAATTTGTACTGGGCTTTGGTTTGTGTTCACTAAAACGGTTTTGAAAAGTTCTGCCTGTTTGTTCAATGTAGAACTTTTCATAATCGTTACATGTTATTTTTGATTCTATGGTCTTTTTGTTTTTATTTTTTAGTAAATGTATCTTGTGTGATGTTATTTGTTCTGAAAGATAAATTTATGTTAAGTTTTTTCAATTTGTGTTTTAAAGTGTGTGATATTAAATTACTGTAGTCAATTGCGATGTATTTTGTGACTTTAGCTTTTTCTTTTGTTTTGCGTATGTTGTTTATTTTCTTTTTTCCTTTTTTTAATTAGATCTTCGATCATGTTGTTGTTGTAACCATTAGCTTCTGCGATCTGTTTTATTGTTTTTATTTCAATTGCGTAGTCAGATTTGTTCATTCGAATATTTATTAAACGTTTGATGAATGTGTTAAAGGCTGCTATTTTTTGTTCATAAGGGTGGAAGCTGGGAGGAATCGTTTTGTGTTTTTGTTTTTGTTAATATTTAGGTCTAAGAAGTCAAAAGAGTTGTTGTTTTCGATTTCTATTGTGAATTTAATTTTTGTGTTGATGTTGTTTATATATTTGTTTAAAGTGTCGATTTGTCTGTTGGTTTCATTAAATATGATAAAAGTATCATCCACATATCTAGTGTAGAATACTATATGTTGTTGTTGTGTATTTAGTTTAGATAAAATGTATTTATTTTCGAAATGATTTAGGTATATGTCTGCCAAAAGTCCACTCAATGAGGAGCCCATCGCGAGGCTTTCATCTTGTCTATAATGTTTGTTGTTAAATGTAAAGTAATTTTGTTTTAGAATTACTTTTAGTAAGTTGATTATTTCTTCTATTTGCTGTATATTGAGTTTTGCTGTTTTGGTTAGGAATATATAAAAAATAGGCTTTGTTTGTAAAAGAAATATACAAATAAGTCCGGAACAGAAAAAAATAAAGCCATTCGAATTTCTATTTAAATCAATTAATAAACTATTACTAACTTACTAGAAACTATCTTTCTGACTGTTCATTAGTTCATAAGTAGTTTTGGATGGCTTCAGGTCTGATACTCACTTCATAAATGCTGACCGTGGTACAACTCCCATATCTGGTCAGGTGCTCCTCAAACATATTTGCGCCTACTTGATAGGGTACAAAATAGAGCGTTAAAATTGATAGGTGATGGTTCAATCGTAGAAACTATTGATTTTCTTCAACATCGTCGAAACGTTACCTGTCTCACTCTGTTTTTTATCGCTTTCTTATACCACTTTCATATTCACAAACAGTGCTCTAGTGAAGTAGCCAGTTGCATTGCTCCGCTGAAACAATTTAGCAGCAACACCCGCTTTGCTAGGAATTCTCATCGGTCTTACCTTGAGCCCAACTTCGGGCGTACAGTCGAGTATAGGGATTCTTATTTTAGTCGCACAGTCGGGAGTTATGACATTAGTTTTGGGTGGTGATACTTGATAGCTAAGTGGAATTTCATACTCAGAAACGATTTCTGACTGTTGACTACAAGTCGTATCTGTAGCAATTGTTGACTGATTACGTAAGAAAGCAGCTCCTCTCAAAACATTACTACTACTAGCCGTAAGTTGATTAAGAACTATAATTATAACCATATACTCGTAGTATATATATATTTTAATATATTATTAATGAAAATATTTTATGTTAAGAGACAAAACTTAAAATACGTATGATTTTGTTATTGTGTTGCACTTATAGTATAATACAATCTTCATAATAATATTATTGTATAAATGATAAATGTATAATTACCATCAACATCAATATCCTTAGTAACTTGGCTTGCTATTTCATTTGAAACATTTGTATCTATAAATCCATAGCGTTTATCAGACTTTTGAGCATTTAAAAATAGTTTTTTATTATCATTTAGTTTTTGCATCAGATTCGACTGAGTTAAATCAAATAATTTTCCACATCCTGCCAAGAATTGGGTGCCGTGACATTGCGCCAAGCGACATTTTGCCAAATGAAGAAATTTGGCACAATGACGCTTTTGCAAAGTGACATTGGGCCAAACATTAGGGTTTGGTATAACGACGCTTTGTAAAAGTGCCATAGGGCCAAATTAGCTAGTGACATTGCGCCAAATGTAGAAATTTGCATCTCTCATCTGTGTTTACAGTCCTTTGCGACATGACTAAAAGGATTATTGGCGTAATGACATCTAAGAAACTCCCACGCTTATCATTCATAGTGTGAAGGTCTGATGTATTCAAATGCTTTGTTTTAGAGCATAAGATAAAGTAATAGTAAGAAATTCGCCTGTGTGTGTAAAAGATGTGTTCTTACTTAGTTCAAGTGATGAATTTAAAAAAAAATCTGCAGCCGCGCGCCGCCGCCTTAAAAACAGAAAAGGAAGCTAAAAGCGAAGCGGAAAAAAAATTGGCAAGGAGAGTATGGGTTTGTGTTCTGAAAATTAAAAACTCGCGCGAATTTTTTTATTTTCAGAACACAAACAAATACTCCCCTTGCCAAATTTTTTTCCGCTTCGCTTTTAGCTTCTTTTTCGGTAGGCTGCAGATTTTTTTTAAGTTCATCACTAATATCTTAAAATTGAACTAAGTAAGAACACATCTTTTACACACACAGGCGAATTTCTTACTATTACTTTATCTTATGCTCAAAAACAAAACATTCGATTGTTTCAAATGATTTTTTAGTTTCTTAATCAAGTCTTTAGTTTATTTTAAGTCAGTTATTTACTTTTTTTTATTAACAAGAGATCTGTATTTTCATAGACTTATCCATTTGTATAGTTCTTATGACTCACAAATCTGAGCAAGTGTATCTTCATTTGTTTCGTTATACATATTGCAAAATCGTAAAAAAGCGGCAGGGTACCAAATTGGCCTAGTGACGCTTTACAAAAGCGACACTGTACCAAACGCTAACCAAAGCGTCATTGTGCCAGATTTCTGCATTTGGCATAATGTCGCTTGGCACAATGTCACGGCACCTGGTGCAACATTTAAATCATTACTTTTTAATTTATTTGGCAGATCATTGAGAATGTAAATTTACCCATTTATATTACCTTTTCTTTTCTCTTACTTTTAATTTTTGCTATCATTATTAATAGTTAGATTTGTACATATACTTACCAGTTATTAAAATTTAATTTCTAATATTATTTTAAAGGCTTTCAACAACTTATAAGACTTCTGTCCTACTTTGTAAGCGATTTGAAATAAATAAATTAAAATTAGAATTAAATTAAATTAAGTGAAGCAATTGTTATTTTTTTGTGATTGTTTTTTTTAGTGTTAAATTTTATTTTATTTGTATGTATTTTAGTAAAAAAAAGCAATAAAAGTTCTTGCGGCCCTTCAGGAGCTCGAAGAGCTTGAGGAATGAAGAAGAAAGAGGAAAACGAAAGCATCGTTTGATGAATCGGTGACTCGTTTTCTCATTTTAAGGGAAGTTTATGACCTGGAGCAACATTTGGTGTAAGATATTTTGTGGGTGAAAGGCAAAAGCTATCAAAATACAAAATTTTTGCAGAAAGTCAAGTCAAAGATAAGTTTGTCGCTGTTCTTACTTTGGTAGGCTTTTAAGCGTTTTTGTTAATTGAATACCTAGTTCAAATTTTTTTTTTGCTGATTGCAGATTTAACCATCCAGCGTCGATACTTTGGTGAAAGCATGTTGCGTACTTCACAATTATCTTTCACAGTGCATAAGTAATGAAACAAATACTGAACCAGTTGAGGAACAACCTTTACCGTCGACGATGACTGGACTGGCGGCGCGGCGGCGCACTGTGGGGCAACTCTATAGAGAGCAGTGCTATAAAGTCCATTTCCAAATTTTTAAGCAACGGAAAAAAATTTTGTTTTTCTCTATTCATACGATATTTTTAATAAGACATGGAAAAACTTTTTTTGGTGGGTCACGTATTCTAGCTTTAACACGCTGTCAAAGTTGATCAAGTTGGTGTGAAAAACTGTTAAAAACAAACTGCTTTCTCTGAGATTTTCTTTTTAAATTTTTTTTTCTTATAAAGTGTGGTGATAAAATTGTCAGGTGATAATTTTAATATTGTTTAAGGTGTGTAGTATATATTTAAAAAAGAAAAAATTGGAAAAACTTTTTTTGATATAGAATGGCGAGGTTACAAAAATTAGTTTTTTTTCTAAGGTCCCACATGAAACTTAGGGTAATATCTTCCGTTTTGGCATTTTTCAACCAGGTATGTAAATGTTGCCAGATTGACAGATACTTAGTGAATATAAATCAAAAAAGAGAAGTGCTTGAAAAATGCCGAAAATATTTTTTTATGATATTTTTTAATGAAAAATTATTAAAACTACTATCATACTATATAATTTTTATGGTTATTTGATTACTTATCATTGACCGTTTTATTTCTGCTTTTTTTAATTCGTGGCTAGATAGTAAATAAGTTTTTCTCTTTATTTTTGACGTTGCTTTTTATGAACTACTACCGTGAATTTTACCCACAAAAGTTTCAATTTTTTTGTGAGGAAACCGCTAGGTATTTTGTTTTTTTATACCCCTGGTATTATATGAGCACTACCGTTTATAAAATTTTGATACATGGCCATCATATTGCCATGAATTGTTTGCTTCCAATTGGCAAACTAAGCGAGGAAGCCTTAGAGCCTAGAAACAGAGATTTCAAAGTTTACCGAGAGCAATACAGCAGAAAATCTTCTAGAAAAGACACTTTATCTGACATTTTTAATCGAATGATGATTTCTTCGGATCCTCCGGTTTCAAATTTACGTAAAAAATTAAATATAAACAAAAAAACATTTCATCCTGAAGCTATTCAAATGTTTGAAGCTGAAAATTTAGTATGTTACGATTCAAATTAAAATTATAAATAAAATAAATAGGGTGGCGCAACAGAGCAAGGAGCCCCTGGGCCTAGCGCATTTCTCACAACCATGCCTTGTGAGGGAATGGAAATTAAAATTAATATAAAATATATTATTAATTTCTCAATTTATCAAAATCTTGTTTTATTTATTGCTCACTTAGATGAAGTAGTGATATCAGAAGGAAGTTATTTTTATTGAATCAAAAATTTGAAAAAAATCAACTTTATAATCAAATGGTGTGATTTTTTTCAAAAATTTAACTTTAATATTTAATTTTTCAAATACTATACACTCAAACAAATTGAATTAGAAATCAAATTAAAGAATGATGTATAAGCTTTCGAAAAAGCTATAGCGGATTACCATGTCAAGTTTAATTAATTTTTAATTTAATTTAATTTAATTTAATGAAAAAATTTCTAAACAATTACTTTTTCAATGAACTAGAAGAATTATCAGACAGTTCAAGAAGCAGCCTGTAAAACTTCATTAAGGCCACAAAATGGTAAAAAACTTAACAAACATAAACTCAGGTTTCTAGGACGTTACAATACACCAGGGTATCACAATGGATCTACATTGATCTAAGTGTGACGGTAATAAGATCAACCATCAGCCCATTCTACCTAACCTAACCTAATGGTGATGTAGGTACCGTATCAGTGGAAAAAAATATTTAACTAAAGAAAAATGTGTGTTTCTGAAAATATTTTGTAAATGAAATAAGAAGCTGTCATAGCACAACAGGTGGTCTTGAAAATGATGAAGAAGGTGTTGTACTCGATCGGAATTGTCCTATTGAAATAAAAAATTCATGATCAAAAGGAAGAAAATCAGAACTAAACAACTCAAACCAATCAAAATTTTACCAGAGTAAATTTGCTCTGCGTCTTTCGCAAGACTATAACGCCATCTAAAAACTTGAAGTCATCGAAGTAATAAAGATAAGGAAAAGCTTCACTGTCTTTTGAAAATGATTGGAAATACTTTCCCACGGTTTTTTAAAGGTCAATCCTTTTATAAAGTTCTTATAGTTCCACAAGCACTCATAGTCCCGATACATATTAATCATTACTTTAACATCAGATATTGAAATTTTCCAATAAGTTAAAATTATATTCAGTAAAAATAATGTTGAGAAAAACTATTTTTAGTCGTATCGTTAGTTCATTTTATAACTAACGATACGACGCGACACTGATGAAAGACGAAAAACTATGAGCAAAAATGACGTTTTCCACTAACACGCACAAAAAAAGGCATCTGTCAAATTTGATGTTAAGTTTTTTCTGTTATAACAAAATCGAAGACAGAGATTGCGACATAACATCAAATGACCCGCCTCCACGTAACATTTGATGTTAAGTCAAGTCGACATAACAAAAATTATTGCAGGTGCTTTTATCAAATGTTAAAGTTTTTCAATTAAGCGTAGTGGATAATATTGGAGTTTCAATAAATAGTAGTGAAATATTCGCGCGAGCACAATTTCGGCATTATTACAATTTGCGCAAAAATATTTCTCTATCTTATTTCACTATGCTTCTATATTATTACCACACCCATTTTGCGAACTTAACAACAAATTCTAGTCGCTTTTATTACCAATTGATGCCTTCGGAATAGTTTCCCACTTTTTACAACATAATGTCGAAAACATGAAATCAATTTTATTTCCACTAGGATAGAAATAAAGTCAAATTATGCCGATTCGACCTTATTACAATCTACCTTATTTCACGTCACCCAATTTCAAAGAAAACTTCACACTTAATATGGTAACAAATTTGGTCTTTTTATACATAATACATTTTATTTAATATATCTACATTATATTTATATTATTGATACACAATATCTTAAGAAAAAAGAGAGTAGGAATTACTATTTAACTTTATTCTTTTAAATAAAGTAAAATTAGTTTGCTAGTACTTTAGGAAATGGTTTACGTTTCTTGTGAAAAGTAAACACATTTCCTGGGAGGTAAGGGTGGGATTTGTTGCGGTAAAATTTACCACAACAAAAACCATCTTACGATAGTTTGTCCGAGAACCTTATTCTTAATTTTGGTCGCAGCTGCATGGTTCTGGGTGAGTTGAGGGCAGCCATGGTTCCATCAACCAGTGGCGTACTCACAGAAAACCCTGCAAAAGCAACCAACCATTTTTGAACAGAACGGGCGGTTCTGCAAAACTCTCTACCCATCCTATTCACTTCCCGATTCCTTTTTACCTACCCCATCTTTCCACCTGGGTTGTCATCAATCGTGTCGAGCCAGCAGGTTGGCTGGAGACTCGCACGCAACAGTGTGTATGAATACAAACATCACATACACAAACCACACGGAGAAACAATATTAGAAACCATTACAATCATCACACACACAAACCTATATTCATACACAAATAGTCATCACACATCCACACATACTTACACTGAGGCAAACAAACCATTCATCCAACACAAATCATCCATCACACATATATAACTACATACACACAAATCCGTCATCACACACATACAATAACACTGATACATAAGTTAATCACCACAAAAACATCAATGGCAAAGTACCCAACGAATACACTTTTCAATGGCCGAGTGCCCAACTTTTAACTTGAACTTTAATTACTAATCGGCACTTAAATTTTGTTGCAGGAAAATCACGTTATTTGTCAGTGCGTCGCGTCGTTACTAGAAAAATTGTCTGCAGACCCGTTCTGCACATAACTTTTTTTACCTTTTAGTTGCACAGAATGGTGCATGTCTTCGATTTATCGCTTTCGCTACAAAAAAAAAAGCACTGAACTCTTCCGTCAGCTGTAAGCCGACCATAATTTCCCAAGATCGTGGAAATTTGGTGGCTAAGGGGAATATTGAGAGACAGTAGGGTATTCCAAATAAAACGGTAGTCCTCTCACGCAAAACGCTGATTGGTGCTAAATATCCGCAATGGAACCCACTGGCCACTGTGGCTGAATGAACGGCCAAGACAAATCGACGTACATGAGACAGCTTGACAAGAGAGTTGGGGAAGTCACTTCATTGTTGGCTATACGACAGAGAGGTTTTGTCAGAAAAAGCGATCAAGCGAATTTTGAGAGATTTTTGAGAACAGCCATATTGGTTGATAATTTTAAATTCTATTAAAAGTTCTAAGTTGCAAGTTTTGTAACTTATTTGATTTAGTAAGTTCTTGTAGAATTTTACTTGCATAATTTCGCGTGTGGATAAAGGGTTGTGGCAGAACGGGCCAGCGACGGAATTTCCCACAAGAAAAATAATAAACAAGTGTCAGAGTACACAGAAGCGCAAGGAGGAACAATTGGTTGAATTCGAATTCTAAGATAAGTACAGTGAAATCTGTTTTGGTAAATTGTGCGTTGAAAGTTTTTGAATCTTGCTTCATTTGTGAATATTATTCTGGTTGCCTTTTGCGTCGATAATTTCCCATATTTTGAGGGACTCGCGACCTTTTCATTGCCATACCGCACTTTCAAGACAGCACGATAACGGGCTTTTCTTGCTTCATTTGTCTTTGGCGAATCTACTGTTTGCTATCTTTTACTTTTCTTTCTCTTTTAAAAAACTATTATAACTATATTCTCGAAAAGATTTGAGTTTTTAATCCTAATCTCTTTAGGTTTTCCCAACCACATAAATTGATCATTAAAGATTTCATTTCATTCCATTCAAACATTGTCTTTCGTTTTCCACTCAAATTCGTTTATATTCCTGGGTCGTATCTTCCTTTTCTATACTTTTCAGCAAAGGTTTGAAAACTACTTTTAATAAAAATTTTCTGGCGCCCATTTTTATTTTTGTTAGCTCTTGTACTAACTAAAATTCTATTATCACCCACCCACCCACTTAATACATCGATTAAAAATTTTCATCACATTAATCTATCCATAATTAAACATTTCCACCGAACGCACCCCCAGCTGAGCAGCCGTGGACACAGCATTATTTGTTGCTGGACGCGCTTTTCTTCTCATTAATCAAACGCACCTTTTAATAGACGTCATTCTATCGAAATTTTCATCGCGGTGCACATCGGTCGTTCAATGTGCTTTTTCTTATTTTATAACTTTGCAAGGAATCGGAAATTCCTTTTGTTTATTAGTTCGCGGTTTTCAAGTGCGTCTTCATCCTAAATTGTTTAACTTTCTAACGTAGCTTACCTTTTTAATTATTAATAAATACCTACCGATCCCAAGAGAAGAAAAAGGTGCAACAAGTGGCAAATTTGTACTTTTTTTATTTTTTTCTTTTCACTTCATTGTTGGCTGTAGATATAGAACATAGAGGTTTTGTGAGAAAAAGCGATAAAACGATTTAAAAAAAAAAAGTGATTTGATTTTGATCAGCCATATTGGTTAATTTTGAGATTTTGTTTTAAAAAGTCCAAGTTACAAGTTTTGTGACTTGTTGGAAAATTAGTAATTTTCTTGTACGATTTGAGTATTTTTTTTTTTTCTCGCGTGTGGATAAAGGGTTGTGGCAGAGCGGGCCAGTGACAGAATTTCCCACCAGAAAATAATAAGGAAGTGTCAGAGGACACAGACATTTCAAGGAGGAACAATTGGTTGAGATAAGAAGTAGAGTGAAAGCTATTGTGTAAAGTGTGCGTTGAAAATTGTTGAATTTTGCTTCAATTGTGCGTTAAAATCTGGTTGTCTTTTGTGTCGATAATCTCCCGAATTTTGAGGAACTCGCGACCTTTTTCATTGCCATACGGCATCTTCAAGACAGCACGATAACGGGCTTTTCTTGCTTCATTTGTTTTTGGCGAATCTACTGTTTGCTTACTTTTTCTTTTCACAATCTTCTAAAAATTATTATAACCTTGTCATTCCGAAAAGATATGGGTTTTTAATCCTGAATTTTAAGGTTTTCCCAACCCCATTACTTGAACATTAAAAATTCTACTTTACATATACTCTAAAACTATCTTTTGTTTTCCACTCAGATTCGTTCATTTTCTTGGGTCGTATTTTCTTTTTTTTTACTTTCAGCAAAGGTTTGAAAATTCCTTTTGATAAAAATTTTCTGGCGCCCATTAATATTTCGTTAGCTCTCGTACTAACGAAAATCTTATTACCTCCTATCAAATAAAATATTACTTACCTACCTCAAATATTAATTAATCAAACACTTTTCCACCGAACGCACCACCAGCTGAGCGGCCGTGGTATCAGTACAAATTGTTGCTGGACGCGCTTTTCCCTTCCAATTGAACAAACACACCTTTTCTTATAAACGTCATTTTATCGAAATTTTCCCTCGCGTGTACATCGGTCGTGCAATTTACTTTTCTTGTTTTAATTTGCTTGGAATCGTTTATTCCTTTTATTTTGTTAGTTCGCGGTTTTTAAGTACTTACGTGATCATCCTAAATTAGTACATAAACTTAAAATCTCATTAAGAAGACAAATCCCTGTGGAAGAAAAAAGTGCAACAAGTGGCGAATGAGTTTCTTGACGACCAGAATGAGCCTGTAAAGGTCAATAAAAAGAAGCAGGTGGGAGAGTTCAAGAAATATTACCAACAGTCATCTTCTAAAAGGGGCAGATGTCACCTTTGCCCAAGAGCAGACGACAAGAAAAGCACAACCACCTGCGATGGATGTGGCAGATGTTGTTGCCTTTGGAGCACTAGAACCATATGAGTGAAACGTCTCCCGGAACTTCCAAAAACTTCAAGTTAAATCCTTACTAAACATAAACTTTGTTACTTTTATAATAAAATAATTATTTATTAGAAAAAATATGATTATTCATAGAATTTCTGCAGTGGGGTCCAAATGGATCCCAGGTCGGGTGGATGGGTTTTTTTTTTTACAAAAAAATCGCAGAAAAATAGGTAGACATCTAAAAATCGTTTTAACGTAAGAAATGAAAACAATTTAATTTGGTTAACTGAGTATAAGTCCCACTTAAAAAAAAAGAAAAACAAAAAAGTTATGAGTGTTCAAACATGCTCTGGAGTCCAAATGGACACCAGGTTGTAAAGGAGGGTTAAAAACAAAATAAAAATCACCAAATCCTTTTCAAATTTAAAATAAAATGTCTAAGTGCTATTACACAGCGTGTAGGGAAAGACGGAAGAATCTATGTACTTAGTCTTTTTTTAAAATTACAAACGATTCCCGGGTACCAATTTGGTTGAAAGTTGAAACATGCGAATGTGTCAAATCCAAACGATCTGCAAAATAGTGCATTCATATGCGAAGCCCATTTCTACAAAAGCCAAGTGCAAGTGCACCGCAGTGCCAATATCAAACCGCAGTGCCAATATCATATTCTTTGATATGTGACTGCACAGAATACAATGTCGATTCGACGTGCGAATTCATAATTTTCAATCAATCCAAGTCCCAATGGTTGCATCTGCAACTCTTTCTGAGCCTCAAGAACCAGAAGATCCATTACATTGTTCTACAAAGGATCTGGAAGTTTAAAAAAAACTAAGCCATCGTCGTGTTTTAAACCCCAATGGTTAAAAGAAAAGGCCTTCAACTCACACAACGCCCGACAGTTATGTATAAAATTACACCCGGATACAACCTCAGAAAAGGTTTGAATGTACAAATGGCGGACTCTAGTGAGGATTAAGGAACTGCGAAATATTATTATGACGCAGTGCTTCCATGTGGCACATGCTCCATGGAAGTCAAAAGAAAATGAGTTTTTTATAAAACTCCATTATAGGTCACCAACGTGCTACCGGTATTTATTAAAAATGGGATTCAAAATGCCATCAATGAGCACAGTTTCAACGTTGAAAATCAGAAAGACGATTACATACCGGTAGAAATGAAGACGTTATGGATATGATTGCGGAAAGAGCAAAAAACATGAGCGCTATGAATAAAAATGCGTTCTTCTCTACGATGAAATGGGTGCAAAAAAGCAATGGAGTACAACAGCAAGGTTGATGAACTTGTTGGATTGACAGTCTTCGGAGAAATTGGAGTTTTTAATAAAATGGCAAATCAAGTCATTCTAAATCAAAACTGGAAGCAAACCACTGCATTCTTTGTTGGCTCACCAAATAGAGATACGCTTTCAAAAATGGTCGTCGATGCTATTAACAGAAACAACAAAAATAGGGCTGACAGCTGTTGCAACAAGCTCTGATCAAGGAACAAATAATGTAGGAGCCGACACCGGAATCGACTAATAAATTCATTGACGATCAAAGAATATTTTTGCTCCATGACTACCCGCATTTGTTTAAGAATGTTCGTAACATCTTATTAAGTTACAAAATAAAAATTGGTGATGAAATTATTGACTGGGATACATATAATAAAAAAAGTTTACGAAAAGACTGTAAAGGAAACTTCCAAGTCTGTTACAAACTAACGAAAGCCCATATAGAACCTACCAATCGAAACAAAATGTCTGTTAAGTTGGCCACAAAAATATTCAATTTTAATGTCTACACTGGAATAATGTGTGCGTTACAATTGAATTGCTTCAAAACGGAGCAGGAGAAAGAAGTTGCGCTATCAACGAGAAAGTTAATCGAATTGGAAAGAAGTGCATTTTGAGACTCGAACGATTTGAATGTTAACATGTAAGCTTTCGAATCGTTCGAGTCTTAAAATGCACTTCTTTCGAATTCGACTAACTTTCTATCGAAATAGAATGTCAAAATAAGCATTTAATTGAATAGTAAAAACGTTCAATAGAAAGCTTAAATACTTTTTTCTACTGCATTATTGCAATACCAGATATTGAAATGATTTTTTCCTTCCTTACAAACTCAGGGGAGATTTGTGGAGGCAAAAATTTAACTTTTTGGTGCTTAAAAAAGGCCATAGGGTCTGCTAGTGACATTTTTTTTGTTGGACGATGAAGTTTTTTATAACATCCAAGAACTAACATCATCTCTGCATGACCATCCAATGGACGATGCTATCGTTCCAGAACCTTCTTCTTCAACAGACTTTTTAAGATTGTCAACTTGCCAAGGTCCTGAACCTTGTTCTTCATCAACTGACGAAGGTTATGCTTCTATAGTCCTTGAGACGCAGGACAATGGTGCACAGACTTGTAAGTCTTTGGGGAACAACACCCCAAAAAGGTAAAGTTGAGGAAGGAAAATTCAATATTACGAGATAATTTTGCAAAAATAGAAAAGGAACTCCCTGAAGCCATACAATCTAGGGCTCGTGAAATTTTGTTTTTGAAAGAGGAAAACCGAAAATTGAGAGCTAGCATAGATTCAAGTCGTTTAGAGTCTGGAGAATTGCCAGTAGATGTTAAAAATATAGTAGCTCATTCAATAAAAAATTTTGGTAGACTACACTCAGAAAAAAAAATTGTAATATCAAGAATTTTATACTTTGGCCCAACAATTTTCGTACTTTGAAATGAACCCAAGTACTTCAAATTCTTAACTTAAGAATGCAAGTGTTGAACGTGCAGCAAGAACTTTTATTCTTGATTTAAAGATAAAAAATGTTAAAGCTTCAAGAATTTACATTGTTGCCTCAAGAACGAATTGTTAAAAATGCTCAACAATTAAAATTGTGTGGCCAAATACTAAAATACTTAAAATTTCAAGATCGAAAATTGTTGCGAGGAAAATGCATTGTTAATAAAAAATGACAATGTTAATGTTGGATCAAGAACAAAACATGTCAGACTTTTAAAACTATAGATTGTTGACCCAAGAACAAACTGTCAATAAATAATGAAAATGAAGTTGTTGACTCAAATACTATAAATGTGAGATTTCCGAAAATTGTTGTGTTGAAAATTGCTCATCAAATTACTTAACACTAAAGTTGATATACATATGTATTTAAAAATGTGTAGGTTTAAATTTAAACTTACCTTTAAAAGACCTCTTGGTTTCAGCAAACGGAGAATTTTCTATTCAACAAATTAAAACAAAGACAATGAAGCAGAAAAAACGCTAAAAGTTTTCTAATGTAACGAATTTCATATTTTATTGTTTTTTATAGTAGCCGTCTTTAGAAATAATGTACATAAATAATAAATTTAATGAAAAATAAAGTATTAATAAAAACGAACAACTTCTTCCGAGTTATTTAAAGTGACACTCCTTGCACACGTCGAAAAATTAACAATATGTTTCATATAAAAGCAATTTACATTTTGCTCTATTTTATATGCCTGAAATTGTTCTAGATACAAACATTTGTATAATTGACATACTAAAAAAATATTTTTTTCTGAATCCACTTTCAAATTTGACAAAGCAATTAATTTTAAAAAGGTTTCCTTTGAAAATCAAACTTTCAACTTGGCTACCGAAAGAAAAATGTGTGCAAAGATTAAGGTAATACGGGAGTTTAGTTAAATCAATAGGCAAACAGTTGCAAAATTTGGAATAATCGTCCTGAAAAAATAAGTTTTGTAGAGTCGTATGTGAGAATTGAAGAGAGCTTTTTATGCATAAAGTGTATGGAACATTTATTCTTGAATTAATAACGTGACAATACTGCTTAAAAAATTGATGTTTTGCTTCAAATCTAAAGCACCAAACATTTTTTAATGGACCAATTTCTTTTATAACAGTGCTGTAGTGTAACATAAAATGAAATTTGGGCTTTAATTTTTCTTTAAAAAAATCAATATAGAAGTTGTTGTGTTCTTCAATTAAATTATCAAGTTTTGTTAAAACAGCTGAATTGAATTCGTCAAGAGTTATAATATCAATTATTTTTATAAAAATTACTAAAAATTGGTAAACTGTATCTGTTTTTGGAATCAAGTCTCCAATGATGAGCAAAACAAAATGTAAAAATGTTTTCATTTCAGCTGCGTTCATTTTTATATTGCAATTTTTAATTTGGTTTCCATCGATTGGACGACTTATATTACCAATAAAATAGGAATCATAGGGAAACATCTGCTTCCTATAATTGAATGCGTCTAAGGAAAAATATTTTTTTTCAAAAATAAAGTAATTTAAGATTTTTGACAAGTTGTATTTCGCAACACCTAGAAAAATATCGTGCATGATATCACATGCCTTATTATCAACAACATGAAAATAGGTCAATGTATTCCATATGGAATTTTCTTTTAAAGAAGAAAGTTCCGGTTGGTTTAAGCTCAAAGTTGATTCACGAACATAACCAGATAAATTTCGAATGCTTTCTTTAACTTCTACACAATCATTTTGACAATTTTTTTTGTCCCTTGTACAAATTCTACAATAGTGTCTAGCATTGAAACTTGGAATAAATCCTAAGACTTCGTTGAGTCCTAGATTATCACCAAGTATTTGTCCTAGATAAAAATATACTTTAGAAGTTATCCCATCGATATTCAAATCAATGCCATTTAAAGCAAGATCTTCAAGAGTTTGAACTAACTTAGCCAAAGAAGCACTGTTTCCAAAGTGATTCATATCTTTTGATTTAACAAATCCTGCCACAAAAATGTTACTTAAGTGGGACAATTGGTGCTGAGGAATAACAGGGACGGTAAAATAAATTCCACAAATCGAGTCATTATGAGGCCCATTTGTATCATTTGTTTGAAATGAATCGAAATATAAAAATAAAGGAAAAATTATTTTATCACGTATTGTGTCAGTTTTAGTTCTCCACATATTTCCCATTATAAAGTGATTCAGTAAGTTTTGGGTTTTAATATCATCGATGTTCTTTAGGGTCTTACTTAAAACTAATGGTGACTCAAAATACTTTTTTAATTGAAAATGTATGTCGTTGAGACATCCTTCAATTGCGTTTTCTTTTAAAGTTGGCTCGCCTCGTACGAAAACTTCATCTAACTGTCTGCTTATTGTAAACAAATTGGGTGGTTTAAAAATGTTTAGAGATTCAATTTTTTGAAAAAATTTGTATTCGGATGCTATGTCCGCAAACGGGTTATTTACAAAGTTGAGAATTGTTTGGTATATAGATTGAAGATCGGGCTCAATAAATGGAATAAATTCGCTTAAAGTATCTACAAACGGCTTTAGGATATCACCTTCTATAGCATTTTGAATTGCTGGAATACTTTTTCTGGTAACATTGGCTTTTGTATGAAGTTGGAGTGCAAAGGAAATTACTGCTTTAGATAAGTTAGTTTTTATTCTATTAAGATCAATTTTAAGTGATTTTTGACAAAAAGAACTTTGGGCTTGTAGCGAGAAATTGCATTCCTTAGAATCATTAAGTGGTTGGGTATTCGGAAGAATTTCAATGGTTGAAATGGTAGGTTCAATTGTCTTTACTCTTTTAGGACTGATTTCAAAATTACAACTGTCTGGCTTGTTATCGTGTTTTGAAATATGATGCTTAAAATTTATAAATAGTTTGAAAGAATTTGTTACATGAATTATATTTACAAGAAAATTCATAGTGTGTTGGAGTCTTATGATCATCTTTTAAATGAATGAGGAATTTATTTGAATTTTGAAAAGTTTTCTTACAGATAAAGCAAATATGTGTGTTTGTATAATAAACTTTATTCAATGTCGACATTGTCTAATTTTGAAATAATGTTTTTTATTTTTGAAATTTTCTCGTCAGGGACGATTTCGTATATATATTCTTGTAAAAAAAACCACACATATTTGCTTTTTTGAGTATAATCTAAATTAAAAACGAAACAGATCTTAACAACTAAATCTATAGCATCGAGCAGCGTTGAAACTTTATAGCGTATACCTTCCAAATAAACATAAAACTCTTTTAAACTTTCCAAAGACTCCCCAATGACAAAAATTTTTGGCTGCAGCTTAAGTTTTTCCGAAACAGCTTGGAGGTGCAGTTCATCCTCCTTATGTTTAAAGTTATTTATGCTTACCAAGTGAACAAACATATCTTTTTGGGCATCAGAAATTGATGGTTTGCAAGTTTTGCTTATCCTTGGTGGAATTAAGATGGTGTGCAACAAATTAAAAAAGAAAAAGTTTTTAGAATCTGAAAAAGAATTTTATTAGTAAAATTATTTTACAAATGTATTTATGATTATAGTTACCGACACAAAGCTCGGGGGAAATCATTTTCTTGTACATTTCAAGAAAGAGTTTTTCTTTAATTGATGATGGAAAAAAAACCTTGTTTGCTCTTTTTTCTAACTCGTTGAACTTTTCGAAGAGTTTAGAAGATTTTCCCGGATGTAATGTGTTGAAGTCTACATTTATGAGCTCTTCGGCATTTACGTCCTTATATCGTGGCCATGCAGTTAAAAATGAAGAAATTGGATATTTTTCTTCTTTCATTCTCATTTTAGATGTTTCTTCCCACAAAGATTTTGCGTTTTCAGGAGAGTTGTGAAACAGAAATTCTTTTTTCTTCAAAAACACTTCGGTTTCAATGTTGTCATTTTCTTCGGAAATAGTATCATTTTCAGTTTCAATAGTGCTTTTGGCGATTTTTTCTGCTACAGACGAGTCAGCCTTTCTCTTTCGATTGTATCCAACGTTAAAGTACCTGTCAAAAATTTTTCCTGATGGTTGCTTTCCGTTTTCCCGCGGAACGTAATATGTACGCTCGTCTTCATTCGGAAATAATTTCACTATTTCCTTAGCTACTCTTTGCATAGTTTTTGGACACATTTTTAGACCATTGCGATGAAAATGGTCGACTACGCATCTAGATAGGATGGTTTGATCAGTGCTAGATAGGTTTGGCATTTCTTGGTACGCTTTAATCATATCATTTCCAGAAACAGTTTTTTGCAATATTTCTTTAATATTAAAATCGATATTTATATTTGTTTTTCCACGAAATTCGAAAACATTTTGAGAAGACGTTGAGGAGCTGTCATGTAATGTTTCCGATGATAGCCATTGTGATACCATGGAAAGTGTTTTATCACTCTGGCAGCATGGTATTAAGTCGACCTAAAGAATAGAAAAAAAATTTATTAATTTACCTACCCATAAATCAACAAAAAATAGTTACAATGTGCAATGCACCCACCCACTGGAGGTTTGATACGTATTGCATATAGGTAACTATATAATTTCAAAATATTAGTTCGTACTTACATGATTAGCTTCCCTCCATTTATTTAGACCGCATCTAAATTTTATTCGGTCACCCATAAGCTCTCTTTTTTGGAACACATTATCAATGTCATGTCCATTAAGAATTTTGATTACATCAAAAGAAGCTATGCGGCACTCATCTAGTGCAGATATCCCGTCGCAGGATAATCCCCAACTTAAAAAAAGTTCCAAGGTTTCAGCTTCGATATAATTTATCACAAATTGTTCTTTTTCACTCATTTAAAATTTTTAATTAATTGTTTTCCGGATATAAACACACTTGCACTTGCACACTTGCCGATCGCACTTTTATTTGTTTAATTGTTTTCCTTTAATTTATTTAATGTTGTACCGATCGCATTTCACAAGACAATGATTTCCAATGCCTTTTGCACTTCTTCTAACAGACAATTTCACAGTTAGGTTTGCAAGAGTTTAAGAATAAATTTTTGTTCCAAGAAAAAATTGTTGTGCCAAGAACTAGTTGTCGAAAAAGTAACAATTTATACTCAAATCTCAAGAATTGATTGTTAAAGAAACAGTTGCAATTATAATACACAAAAAAAACGATTCAAGTATGCAATGCTTGTGCCAACAAATTTTATTGTTGAGTATACAATATGCAATACATACAAAGTAAGCAAGCCAATGAGTATACAATACAATATACAAATGTAATATATCCCAAGAAAATGAAAGATAATTTTATTGTGTCCTGTTTGATTGAGAGATAGATGAAGTAAGGGTTATGAAATTGAACAGGGTAGAGTACGAAATTGGTTTTAACTTAAGACAGACTGTTCACATTAGAACAATGATTTTTTCTTCAATTTCATAACAATAATTGTAATGGTTGTTCTTAAGTAAAGAACTAGTTCTTGAAATCAGATAATAATACAAAAAATGTACATTTTCCATTGTTATTCCAACTTTTTTTATTCTTGATAATAATTGTTAACTGAAGAACGAATTGTTGGTCCAACAATTTGATTCTTAATATGATATTTTGCCAGTAAAAATATTTAAAACAAAAATTTTATTCTTAGGCTAACAATTTTCCGTTTTTGAAAATGTTTAAAAATGTGTAAATTGTTTTTTCAAGAATTTTATTTTAAAATTGACGTTTTGATTCTTGAAAAATCAAAATTGAGTTCTTGATTCAACAACTATTTGTTGAGTCAACAATTTTTAAATCACAATGTTACAAGAATGGAAAATTCTTCGGACAACAATGTTTTTTTTTCTGAGTGTACCACACAGACATAGATACATATACAAAAGAAATGAAAATTCTGGCACTTTCTGTAGCACATAGATTTTTGAGATTATTAATAGATGTTTCTTCAGTAACGACTGTTAAAAATTTTATTTTGAAGTGGCCAAAGACGCCTGGTATTATAGATTTTAACTTAAAAAGCTTTGAGTTGAAAACACTGCAGCTACCCAACATTCATAAATATTGCTCGATTTCGGCTAATGAAATGTCCCTTAAAACTCATTAAGATTTGATCACCAAAACTAAATAAATTAAAGGATTAGAAGATTTTGGTGATGGCGAACTTCGCTCTTGTTTTCCAGCAGGAAGTGTACTAGTCATAAGGCATAATGAAGAGATGGAAACATCCTTTAGCCTATTTCTTTGTTGATAGTTCTTGCCCACCTTCAATGATCAAAAAAAATTTTAAAGCTATTATTGCCCTGTAGAATAGCAACGTACTTCCAGTTCAATTTATGTGCGATCAAGGATCCAATTTTAGGCGATTTGCAAGAGCGCTTAATATAAGCCATGAAAATTCATTCTTCGAAGTGAATGGTTCTCAAATTCACTGCTTTTACGGCGTCTCACACCCTTTGAAAAGTTCCAGGAACTATATTCTACGAATCCAAGTGTTATTTCTGTACAAAACGAGGCTTCGTGGCTCGTGGGACGTGGGAAGACGTCAAACTTCTATACAACACGGATCGCCAAAACAAGTTTCGATTTATTCCGAAACTTATTGACGCGCTTATTAGGCCCAACAACCTTAAAAAAATTAAAGTTCGTCTTGCCGCCCAGGCTTGCAGCAATACAGTTAATTGTGCATTCAACACTCTCCACCAAACCCCTTATAAAACCGATACCTTGGCGATAGTACTGCAAAGCTGCTTTTATTTTTCGAAGATCTTTTCGATATCCTTAACTCGTCATCACAATATGCTAATCAGTAGAAACAGGAAGCATTTCCCCTTTCCGAGAAGCAGGCAACATTTTTAAGAAAACCAAGTTAATTCTAAAGTCCATGAAGGTCATTAACTTAAAAGAGGGAAATTATGTTTTAAAGTCTTTCTCTTGTAACGAAACCACTGGTCTTAACCTCACGTTCCCTTACTACCATTACAACCACCGACTACAGGTCCCAGTGGTTGATCCTGGCAGCAGGAAGGAAAGGGTGTCCCGGCCACGGTAGCTTGGCATGCTTGCTTTCAGCTGGGATACATATAATAAAAAAGTTTACGAAAAGACTGTAAAGGAACCTTCCAAGTCTATTACAAATTAACCAAAGCCCATTTCGAACCTAGCAATCTAAACAAAATGTCTGTTAAGCTGGCCACGAAAATATTCCGTTTTAATGTCTACACTGGAATAATGTATGTGCATTACAATTGAATTGCTTCAAAACGGAGAAGGAGAAAGAAGTTGCGCTGTCAACGAGATTGTTAGTCGAATTCGAAAGAAGTGCATTTTAAGACTCGAACGATTTGAATGTTAAAATGTAAACTTTCGAATCGTTCGAGTCTTAAAATGCACTTTTTTCGACTAACTTTCAAAATAAGCACTTAATTGGATAGTTAAAACGTTCAAAAGAGAGCTTAAATACTTTTTTCTACTGCATTATTGCAATACCAAATATTGAAATGATTTTTTCCTTCCTTGTAAACTCAGAAGAGATTTGTGGCGTCAAAATTGAACTTGTTGGAGCTTAAAAAAAGTCATAGGGTCTGCCACAGACATTTTTTTTTTGTTGGATGATGAAGTATTTTATAACATCTAAGAACTTACACCATCTCTGCAAGACCATCCAATGGACGATTCTATCGTTCCAGAACCTTGTTCTTCAACAGACTTTTTAAGATTGTCAACTTGCCAAGGTCCTGAACCTTGTTCTTCATCAACTGACGAAGGCTATGCTTCTATAGTCCTTGAGATGCAGGACAATGATGCACAGACTTGTAAGTCTTTGGGGAACAACACCCCAAAAAGGTAAAGTTGAGGAAGGAAAATTCAATATTACGAGATAATATTGCAAAAATGGAAAAGGAACTCCCTGAAGCCATACAATCTAGGCCTCGTTAAATGTTGTTTTTGAAAGAGGAAAACCGAAAATTGAGAGCTAGCATAGATTCAAGTCGTTTAGAGTCTGGAAAATTGCCAGTAGATGTTAAAAATATAGTAGCTCATTCAATAAAAAATTTTGAACACAGACATAGATATACAAAAGAAATGAAAATTCTGGCACTTTCTGTAGCACATAGATTTTTGAGAACATTAATAGATCTTCCTTCAGTAACGACTGTTAAAAATTTTATTTTGAAGTGGTCAAAGACGCCTGGTATTATAGATTTTAACGTAAAAAGCTTTGAGTTGAAAACACTTCAGCTACCCAACATTCATAAATATTGCTCGATTTCGGCTGATGAAATGTCCCTTAAAACTCATTTAGATTTGAATACCAAAACTAAATAAATTATAGGTTTAGAAGATTTTGGAGATGGCGAACTTCGCTCTTGTTTTCCAGCAGGAAGTGTACTAGTCATAAGGCATAATGAAGAGATGGAAACATCATTTAGCCTATTTCTTTGTTGATAGTTCTTGCCCACCTTTAATGACCAAAAAAATGTTTAAAGCTATTATTGCCCTGTAGAATAGCAACGTACTTCCAGTTCAATTTGTGTGCGATCAAGGATCCAACTTTAGGCGATTTGAAAGAGCACTTAATATAAGCCATGAAAATCCATTCTTCGATGTGAATGGTTCTCAAATTCACTGCTTTTACGATGTCTCACATCCTTTGAAAAGTTCCAGAAACTATATTCTACGAAACCAAGTGTTATTTCTGTACAAAACGAGGCTTCGTGGAAAGACGTCAAACTTCTATACAACTCGTATCGCCAAAACAAGTTCCGATTTGTTCCGAAACTTATTGACGCGCTTATTAGGCCCAACAACCTTAAAAAAATTAAAGTTCGTCTTGCTGCCCAGCCTTGCAGCAATACAGTTAATTGTGCATTCAACACTTTCCTCCAAACCCTTTATAAAACCGATAGGTACCATGGCGATAGTACTGCAAAGCTGCTTTTATTTTTCGGAGATCTTTTGATATCTTTGACTCGTCATCACAATATGCTAATCAGGAGAAACATCCTTTCCGAGAAGCAGGCAACATTTTTAAAAGAAGCCAAGTTATTTCTAAAGTCCATTAACTTCAAAGAGGGAAAAGATGTTTTTAAGTCTTTTTCTTTTATCAAGGGGTGGTTGCTAAATATTGAGTCCTTGCTTCTGCTTTGGAACTTCCTCGGACCTCTTAATTTTAACTTTTTACTTACTCGCCACCTTAATCAAGATTGCTTGGAGAATTTTTTTTTTTTTTGAAATTATGGTTGGCTGGAGGATCCAATACCTGCACCACGTGTTCACAGTTCCAAGGCGCCTTTCAAAAACTCTGGGGTATTCAGTACCTCAAAATTGTAAGGGGGGTAATTGTACAATAGAAGAGAATCATCCAACTGAAGTCTTGACGACGGAAAACGATATGATATCGGACACTGCTTGGCTGCAATTTGAGTCTGAGGTTGCGCCTAGTAAGATGTTGTCTAAACCAACGACACATAGTGGAACTGATTTCATTAGTGAAAACAGTTTAACTTATGTTTGTGGCTGGCTTTTCCGCAAAGAACTATGAAAGTCATTCTTGCGTTTTTCCATTCCCAAATTTGTCTGATTCTGACCATAATGATACTTTACTCGAATGAAGCAGTATGAAAATTGCAATCTTGTTGCCCCACCTTCAAACTTTGTTGAGTACATTCGTGTACTAGGCATTAAATTCGTAGAGAAATTTCCCAATTACTTTCATCTGCCCGATGTCATCTATAAATTTTTTGAAATATTAAAACTTTGCCCAATCTCATATTCCTATTGTGGTAGGCTTCAAGAGGATTTCATTTTAAAGTGTTTTATTACAGTTAGGTTTCGTTTTGATCTTAAGTTTATCAATAGGGAGGCCAAGGAACACGATTTCAAAAACAAAATGCTTAAGATAAAGCATTTATAAATAATTGTTTGCACTTTTATTATTGTTGTCACATTATTTTATTTATTTGTTAATAGTTTATTAATTACTTTTACTATTGATTTGATGCAATACTAATTTTTTATTATTTAAGATTGGTGCGATAAACCTACTGAGGAACCGAACACCTCATTGGTGGTGCGGAACTTCTTTTTGACTTTTTTAACTCAATAAATGAAGAACAACATAAATCTTCTCTTTTTCTATAGCCAAGAACAGCATAGAAAGACGGAAATGTTTTGCCGAAAAACCAGATTTGATGTTCCAGCGTGCTTGAGTTGTCCAAGCCTAGCTGTGCGATGAAATAATTAAGAAAATAATGCAACACATATTAAAGAATGTGTTTTGCATTTCCGAAGAATGGGTGTGATTTATAAGGAGTGTAGTGCTTGCTGTGTAAGCCGAAGTTGTGAATGATGAGTAAGGATTCAAATTTAATATATCCTTCATTTTTATTCTTTATTTTTAGTTTAGATCCAAATGAATTGATTGAGCGCTAACGATAAGAAAATTTTGCACGAGATGAAACAGGGAGCGACATGAGTTTTCAAAAGCTATCGGATGCGCACAGTTCAGATTAATTTTATTTTGAAAACAATATCAACATTCAATAAGAAAATAAGTAAGAAATAATAAAAATGAATTTAATCTAATTATCACAAAAGTACGTTCAGGAGGTAAATAAAAAATTAACCAAAAAATAAGCCACCTAAAACCAGTAAACATTATTAGAAACATTAAAGAAATATGTACTTAACTATAAAAATTAAAAATAATAGTTACGGGAGAAATGCTCTAATTCCAAAATAAATTTTCTTTGCAAAGAATCAATACACACTTACTCAGAACAGGGTTTACCCCTTTTTATTTTCTTCCAAGGTAGTGCACCACTTTGGCTGATTGCTATATTCGATGTATTCTATAACGATAGATGAATAGAAATTTTGGATTTTGGTTCTCAAAAATAAAATTGGAGACCACCACATTTTACTTTTTTTTCTATCACTTAACGCAATTTGTAGTATTCTTTCTTTCTTTTTATTTTTTCTTTAAAAATTACATACATAAGCACTTCTTAATCTATTTACCCTTTTAGTTTTTTTCACTGTTTCTTTCTTTTTATTTTTTTTTTTTTTTTTTTTAATTTACCTTAATTTCTAGCAATTTTAACTCTTAATTCTAATATTCACAACACGACTGCACTACACTCGGATACGGGAAGAAGAAAGTAAAAAGACTCTGACACTATGATCACGGGGTAAGTAAGAGAGGATATGGCAGGTTGGGAAAAAGAATTTCACTTGGACACAATCGCTCACACGGGGTTTTTTCTTGGACACACAAATTCACTGATGCGGCTGCTGTTGGTATTGATGAATATTATTATGTAGATGATGGGGATGATATTGATGATGATGGTGATTTGATCTTCAATTAATTACATACATAGGTAAGTACTTTAAGGATTTATTGTTCTTTTGATCTTTTCTTTTCTATTTCTTTTCTAGGATTTTCTTTTTTTTTCTTCTCCCATTTTTTTATTGTAGGAAGGAAGAATTTTTTTTTTTTTAACATGTATATGCCAATAAATGCACACTCTTTGATTAATATCTAATCTTTTAATTTAATTTAAGGTCTTGTCTATCCCTTGCTTAGGTTTCACTTATTTTTTTTTTTTCTCCTTAGAGTATTTATCTTTATTAAGACACCAAAAAAAATTAATTCTCAATGATTTGGTTCTATTCTTTTTCTTTATTCTTTTTTCTTTTTTTCACTTTACAACCAGCGCATTTAATCTACACTATTACTTTTGCTCAACTGCCTTGCACTAATTACCACGATAGACTGTCTCGATTTACCTTCGGTGATGGCTAAGCTGATCTTGTCATGTACCAACTCGACCGTTGCACATGTACATAGCCGGTACAGTTTGGTTAGTACATGACAAGAAACAAGATCACACAATCGGATAGCGTCCAACTATTGCGGCTTATCGTTATCTTCTGGTTAATTCGTGGGTGGACATAAGCTAGTGTGCGTAATAAATACTATGATATTATCGTATGTAGTATTAAGAGTGGCTTATTATTTTAGATGGTAAGCATTATATTGGTTATTTATTATTACAGGCAAGTATTATATTATGTATGTAGCTTATTTATTTCAATGGTAAGTATTATAGATATTTTATTATTAGTGAAGGGCAAATATTATGTGTTTGAGTATTGTGAAAGGTAAATATTATGTGTTATATTATCGGTGAAGAGTATTATTTATGAGTTTTATTATTATGAATGTAATGATTATGTGTTTAATTATGGTGAAGGGTATGTATTATGCGAGTAAATATTTGTGATTATAAATAGATCTTAAGTTATTTTTTTATGTATTACGTATAGGTAATATGTGTAATATATGTATCACATAGAGGTAAAGGGTCATCCCATGAAGTAACACTCGAAACGCACACTTTTCGACTCATAAAATTGTTAATCGTTATGCTGATATTTCAGCGATTTATATTTTTTTTTATTTTTCTACGTTTTTAGTTGTTTTATCTTAATTGTAAGATTTGTAGATTTTAGCATAAGGATTAACAGTTTTATGAGTCGAAAAGTGTGCGTTTCGGGTGTTACACCATGGAATGACCCTAATACATTTATATATACATATATATGTATTATAAATATGGGTAATAGGGAACTTGAAAAATACTAGACTCATTGTAAAAATTCTTTCACCGTTGGAGTGCTTCATTGCCCCTGAGCACCAAACACGATATTTCATCCCCAAATTCTCACAGGAATAGGAATGGCAAAGAGATCGGGTATTTAAAAGCACTAGAATGATTTCAAATTATTTTCGCTATTACATCTATTATCCCCAAATAGCTTAAACTGTATTTTATCCCCATATTCCCACGAGAACGGGACGTGAACAAAAACATAAGTGGGAGCTTGAAAAGTACTGGACCAGTTCCAAAAAGTTTTTCACTCAGTTAGAGTGTTTCATTGCTCCTGAGTAACAAATTTCCTTCCTAAATTCTTTCGGGAACAGAAACGAGAATGGTTACATAACCAGGAATCTAAAAGTACGGGCGGGTCAGCTAGTTGGAAATAAAATCCGATCGAGGGTAAATTAAAAAAGAACAAAGTTGAAAGCAAGGAACTAGTAAATGTGATTTTATTATTTCTTGATTATTTATGGTGTACATAGTTCACAATTAGCATTGGCTTTTGCCTTCAGCCGAAAAAAAGAGTTTTTATTCAATATACATATACAATAAGCGTACCCCACAGGTGGATCACTAGTGTGAAGCAGAAAAGTGGGAGAGTTGTGATCGCTTCAAAATCACTCACTACTCGTAACGCCGGAAATGAAAAGAAGAAGTAGACATATGCAATAAGCTCAAAGTTTGTAATTTGTAATTTCAATCAAAATTAAATAGTTATTTTTATTTAGGCTTCATTTAAAATATGTTGGCGATAATTAAGTTCAGTTTTTATATACTGACAAAGGCGGTTCCAGTTGTCTCAATTAAGTATCTGTATAATTTCTTCCACTGGTGAGCGTACCATTTCCCCTGGCGGATGCACGTATCTCCTTGAGAATAGGGCATCTTCCTATAAAGTGCTGGATATCTTCGCGCGGTTGCATAAGGAGCACTCTGGGCTTAGATCGGTCCTGTGGGGCAAATAGTTGAGGGGTACAAGTTCACCTCTGGCCTTGAGTATGGTGGAGATTACTTCAATGCTGTTTGTATCGCAGAAATATTTTTTGCTCTCTCTGCCTCCGAAAATTGTCGCGTGTGACGTCTGCAATCTCGATTAGTTTTTGCTGGTTTCTGTTTAATTCATCAATGTTTGCAACTGTTAGTGAGATATTATGTTCCGTTCCAAGTCTCAACCATTCGCTATAGAACTGCAAGCTTCTGCTTTGAAGATGTTTGGCAATTTTAAACACAAGACGATAGGTAGATTGCATGATTGCATCATAACTTTCCGAAGATAAGTGAAGTGTAATCCAAGTGTGTAGATGTATAGTGGTTGAAGACCAGTCTCGAGATGGAGCATGTAGTTTGGAGTATGGTGCGGTAGACGGAAAATTCTCTTGAGGAACTATCTGAGCAGCTTTTCCACTTCTTCAGATTGGAAGATGCCCCAAACTTGAGCTGCATAACACATGGTAGATCTCATCACTGCTTCGAAGATTTTGTACTTTGAACTTGGCGCAATTTCTTTTTTGCCGAGGACTGCTCTCCAACTGCAGCTTATCGCGCGTTTGGATTCCTTCAGTTTTTTTGGAAGTGTTTCCTGAAAGATATTTGTGGGGTTAGCAAGGAACTATTAAGTAAGGAATCACAAAAAGAGTATATAACAAACGTATGTAGTAAACACGCTTTCAGAAGGAACAGAGCTTGCAACTATTCTTGAAAATTTCGTAGAGCCGAGGATAGAGATCTGTTTTTTTGGTGCCACCACTTAAGAGGATCCTTGTTTTTCTGCAGCGTTACCTCTTGAAGATACTTATCAACCTCTATAATTCCAATAGCAGTTGGGTTTATGCTTGTATGCTTTTGACCTCATCAGAGACTTTGCTGTTGAGATCTGCCCAGATGGAAAAGGCCTTACTGGAAGTAGATGGCTGAGGTCCTTCAATGGACTCTACCTGTTCACTCTGTTGAGCTATTTGAACGCTACTATCTAAGGACCTCAAATGGAGCATGCTCTTTGAAATGCAGTTTCACTTTGTGAAGCCGTACTTTTTAAACCTCTCCGCGAAAACGTCATGCCTTTCGATGTCTTTAAATTTTCTTTTCAACGAATCGAAAACTGTAGTGGCCTTTTTTAGAACGCAGTCAGGGAGCACGTTTTCGTTTTCGCTCAAAAACTGTTGTCAGTGTCGAAATAACTCATTTGAAATAAGGATAATTTTGGAAATAGTTACCTGCTTCTCTGAACTCGTCTCGTCAGTGACTTCTTTAAAAAGCGTTAAAAATTTAATTGAGGAAGATAAAATTTCAAAATATGAACTGGAAAGATTCTGAACATGTGCATAGTCGACGGCCATTGTTGATAGGAGACTCTTTTTAACGGCGAGTACTTATTCAAACATATCGCACGTCGAGTTCCAGCGAGTCACCACATCTTGCTTCAGCTTGACCCGACTTTCATCCAATTAAGCTTGTATTACCTTAAGTCGTTCACTTGCAAGACTGCTTTGACGAAAAAGCTCCACAATTGACTTAACTTTCGTTTGCGTATGCTTTATTTCTTGGAGACGCTTTTGAACGATTATGTTAAGGGTATGTGCAAAGCAAGGAATGAACTTCCAATTGGATAAATGCACTGCGGCTAGAATATTACTTGCATTGTCAGTGGTGACCGCAACTACCATGTTTTCTATATCCCAGTTATGGCACATTTTCTTGAGTTGTTGTAACAAATTTTATCAGCAGTATGCCTTTCGGAAAAATGCTGAAAATCAAGCATACATGGAGTCAACTCTGTCTTCTCGGTTAGAAAATGTGCCGTTAAACTGATATAGCTCTCTGTTGTGGAAGAGGTCCAACAATCGGTTGTTATAGGCAAACATAACTTGCTTGTGAAAGTAAATCTTTAGTTTTTAATTTTGTCAAGTTATAATAGTTAGTGAGGAGGGAGTTGGATAAAGTCTTACGGGTGGACAGTTGATAATTAGGATTTAATTCAAATAAAAACTGTTTCAATACCTTGCTTTCAACTATTTGAAAATGTAAATATTGTTTCGTTACTAATTTCACTAAGTACCTACTTAGCTGTTCGCTTTTTTGGCAGAGACTGGCCTGTGAAGTTACTGGGTTATCTTATTTGTATATGCCATTCTGCTTTTTGTTGATATTGGGATAGAAGGAAGAGGAGCTTGAGGGGCAGAAGTAATAATATGTGAAGATGTTGTTGGCTCTTCGATGGTCATCTCTACATCTGCATCCGTTATGTTTTCTCTGTGCACCGTAACGGCTGTAAGTGGGATTTCTCTGATTGAATAAAACACCGTTGAGTGCTGGGTTTTTTGTGTGCCTTGTCAAGTTCTATGGGCCATCTCCTTTGAAAGACAACACCTTCCCCCAAAAATTCCATTTGGCCTTTTCATTTTGTACATCAGTAAAATACTTCGAGGCCCTTGAATTTTTACCGTCGTCTGCCATTCCACAGTGGTTCCACTCTCGAACAAAGGCGGCCATAATTACTTACTCACTTGATAACATATAAAAACTATATTCCCTAATATGATTTGGGCTCTCTGATTACGAAACTGCTATCAGTTTTGATGTATCTCAATGTCTTGAGATAAGTGCGGTAAAAGGGTTCAAGATCGGTTTACTTCAGTTTAGCTATTGGGACTAGAAAAAATCCTGTGAGAGGTACGTTTTCTACATTTACCGAAATATAATTTTTGATTCTAAATATGTTTACATAACTTATAACAGTATACTCGCATTATATTGTGTATAAATTGAACTCTTAGCAAAACACAGAAACAGCTAGCTATTCAAGTATTCAAATTAAGTTTTTTTTTAAAAAAGACTTTTCTCAAAGGTTTTTGTGTACAAAATATAGGTTTATGCATATGTGTACAGGTACGCATAAATTTTTCAAAAACTAACTTAGAAACGTAGGGACCATTTCTAGAGATCTATCAATGGTGTTTTCTGTTTCTTAGACCTTACCTTAGCGTCAAAACTGTTAAACCATTTTGAGCCAAACAAATTTAACGACACATACTTTTGTAGGAAATTAGATTTCTTTAAAAAAATGTTAATTTGAAAATTTATGTCAGGCTAACCGTTTCCAAGTAATCAAGCTTTAGAAGCTGGTATGTATTTTTGATTTTGCTTTTTTACTTTGAATTTTTTTAACTAACAAACAAATCAATATACGATAAACTGCAAACATGTTTCTTAAAGAAAATTCATTGCTCTACAAAAAAGGTGTTTTAATATTTTTCAATAAAGTTCTTCCTTCAGAAGTTTTTCACGATTAATGTTGAAAAAATAATAAATTTCTTAGTTCGCTTAAAAATTTATTAAAAATCGATTTGCAAATTTCCGCAGCTGATTAAACGTGCGCTAAATAGAACATTTAATAACCTTTCTGGCAATATATAACACTTTGGGGGCACTGCGGGGCGTAACAGTTAAAAGTTTAAGGCAAATAACATTAAGATTTTCAATTTTTTTTTGTTTTTCTATCTAGGCCCAATTTGCAAACGTTTATATTGAGTCTAACACTGACTTTCAAAAAAAAAATTGGCACGACTGGGTCGCACGAACTTGCGATTGTATTCTAAATACGATATAAAAATCTAAAGGCTGAGTTAAAGGTTTTGGTATCAGCTCTTCATAATATATTTTGTGGTACAGGGTTGCCAACCACACATTATTTATAGAAATTGAATTAAATCACGCAAATTAATGAAAAAAATGAAATAAAATATTCCAAAGGTTTCAAGCAAAAATCTGAGAACGCCATTCTATTGCAATTGCTAATACATATGCATGATGGAAATTTAATCAAAATCGTTGGAGCAGTTTTTTCAAAAAACGGTTTTTTATTTTTCAACTTTTTTGAAAAACTGTTTTTTAAAAGTTAAGTATGCAAAGTTTTAGATCTTGACAGAAGTTGTTTTGACAAAAAAATTGAAATCAAAGTTATAGTTTTGAAGTTATTTCCAAAAATCTAAATTTTTTAAAAAAAATTTTAAAAATTTTCAGAACTAAACTTTTTTAAATATTGATATGCCGTCTTTACGATATATTGATATGCTTTCTTTTAACAGTTTACGACTTCTTAAATCCAAAGTTTCGTCAAGATCATGTCAGCCATTAACGAGAAAGTCGGTTTTGAAAAAAAACGGTACTATGGGGGGTACCGTTTTTAGCCTTTTAAGAAAAAAAAAATTTTTCATCATCAAAATTCAAAATTAAGCCCTCACACAAAATTTTATCGAAATCGTTGGAGCCGTTTTTGAGAAAAATAAGTATTATCATATCGGTTGTATGGCAGATACCGTTATTTCAAGACCTAGAAACTCCAAAAACTGCAAATTTTGAAGAAAATCGGTCCATTGGTTCAGGCAGTAGATCCATATACAGACAGACAGACAGACACACAGACACACAGACAGACAGACAGAATTGCAGGACCCACTTTTTTCGTATTCTCTATCATCGTAATGTCATGTTTAATTGTTATCTCAAATTTTTTTTTCTGCACGATTGCAAGACTTGCAATCGCTAGTAAAAATAGTGGAGGTCTAACCTTCCAATAATATATCCACATCAAAGAAACGCTCCACAAAAAGATAAGAAAACGTTAAAACCAACAAGTGAAGTCTTACTAACATTTGGAGCTCTAAAACTCAAATGTCATGTGTTTGCAATGCTATAATTTCGAAAGCAAATAGTTACTGCGTGAACACAATGGCTGCAGAGACGCAGCCGCAAGAGATGTCAAAACATTAAATACAAGCGAATACAAAAACAGCGCAAGACGGAGCCGGACAGGTTAACTTGATTTTAACTCTTGCGGCTCTGGCTCCGTCAGCGTATGCGTTTCATTGTGTTCACGCAGTTAATGGCATTTAGATTTTAATTTTTTATGACTTTAGGATGTTCTCAGCTTATTATAACGGGTTTTTATTGTAACCGTTGCAATGAATTTTTTTAATTTTGAGCTACGGTGGAACCACATAGTCAAATCGCTTCAAACTTCAAACTTTCAGTGTTTTTTTTAGAAACCATACTTTAAGGAAATGCAAACAAAAAAAATTGATTTTTTGAAAATTCTGACTACCTCTAACCCCTTAATAAGATCGAATGAACTTTAAGGTTTTGGAATGCTCTTTACTGAGAATATTTTTACATGTTATGACATGAATCCAAAATTATTCAAATAATTTGAGATTGATTATCTCTTATCTTTATTTTATTTTAAGATACAACTTACTTCATTTGTTTATGTTTTGATTTTTGTACTGTTTAAACAGAGGGAAAAATTCTCTCGAAACAGGTGGCTTTAAAAATCAAAAAGTTCACAATTCATTGAGTGTTTTGCAATTTTCTAGATTCAGATGCAGATGCGGAAACATCTTTACATTGCCTCAAATTTAAAAACCTATCGGTTGAAGAGTTTGATAGTCTGGCAATCATGTAGCCAGTATCGGAAGAACGACCTAATGAACGTTGCCACTCAAAGCGCTATCTTTGAAGAAAATGGCCTTTCTATAAAATACCAGGCGGGATAAGACTGGTGAGCTATTTCTTTTTTTGTAAAATAAGTACTTCATTATCTCAGTAGATCGGTTAACTGTAGATTGGTCATTCGGCAGAAACTCTTTTCTACACCAGAATACCGCTCCAATTTCATTCTTGGAAAAAAAGGTGCATTGGTGGGAGTGTGCTGCCATTCCAACAATTGGAGTGTGCCGCCATTCCAACAATTGGAGGACCATATAAAGTTCTTGAAAGATCGTGGGGAAGCCATTCAGCCTTTCATCATGCATCTGCGTGGGTCAAATGAGTTTGTAGTCTATTTAGATGACTATAAATTTAAAACTAGTAATGCCTTACGTGCTGTAGACATTTGTTTTTAATGTTTTTTTGTTTTTAATATACATACATTACCCACCAGCTTGTGAGAGCGTGTGGCAATTTATAGAATTTTTTTTTATATGAAAAAAACCAAAAAAGCTTTACCACAAAAATTTTACCCACTGCTTGATGCGCTAAATAATAAATTTTTTCTAAATAAATAGATATCTAAACACATATAATATTTAATGTATTTTTACAATTAACATCGTTTGCATTTCAGGAGGGAAGTTCATTAAATGGTTCAATTAAAGTGCTGAATAGTAAGTATTTGTTTGCTAAAAAATGAGGAGTGGAAAGTTTAACTCATTTTTTAGAGAATATTGTGGTTGTGCATATGATTACTGTGGTTGTCAATAGGATGATCGCAGTTTTCAATACGATTGTTCTGATCATCGATATGATGATCTCAATATTATACATTTTTCTAAAATAAGTACACAGTCTTTTTCATCATTATACATACATAACTAATTCATTATTATTTCTAAAACAAGTGCACAGTCCTTTTCGTTTTGCATTATACATAATAAAGAATAAAGAAAATTACATTTCACAATAAAAACAAAAAAAAAGTAACAATAAATGACTAGTCTTTTTTTAAGGCTTACAGTAGGCCTTTCGTGACAGCGGTACGGTCTTTGTAAGCCTCCAGTTTTTCACGATTGGCTTGCAACTAATCCTTCCTGTACTGCTTTTTTTGACGATTTTCCTCGGCGTATTGTTCCCTCCACTTGCCAAGTTCAGCAGCTACCGTCTGTTTTCTGTGGATCCTGCGAGGAGGACTTATTTGCAGCACAGCATCATTATTGCCAGGTGGTAGTGGCTCAGGTTCATTGGCTTGCTCTATTGGTGAAGGAAGGACTTCATCCGAAGTACTTCGTGCTAAAGCGAAATGGAATAAAAATGTTAATTATATTTTTATTAAATTTTCTTTTGCAACACAAACAATACCTTCAGAAATACCCGTTTGAACCAGGATGTCTTTCCTCGTCTTACCGCTGCTCTTCGATCTTCCTAGTAAATAAGAAGGTATAATGGAAGGGCGCTTAAGTAAAATTTCAGATAGCTCACTGTAATAAAAAAAAACATTACTTTGATTAAAGATCAAACACCAATGGGTTGTTTATGCAGAATTTTTGAGAGACATACTTACTCTTCATACGGACACGTTGCTCTATCATTGCCCGTTTTATTGTTGTGCGCAATCTTATCTTTAAATGCCCGTCCCAGGCTCTTTCGTTTCCTTCTACTTGACGTGCCATGAATGTCGTCCCGCCAGCACTCATCTGCTCGGCAATCCTATCCAACATTTTTTTCTTTGTTTTGACAGCCACATTTTTGCCAATGCATGGGTAAAGTTCTTTGTAGAGGCAGATCAAATTTTGGCAGTCCGTCTCCAGCCACACTGCCTTTTGACTTGATTGTCCTGAGGTGCCTTGCTCCAAGACATCCCGAACAAGCGACTGAGAAATCAATTCGGCCATTGACGAGTTCATAATTGTTTCCGAAGTCACAGGAACGACTTCGTTTTCATGTTCGACAGTTACATACACTGTCGAACAACTTTTATCTCACCTCTTCATCTGAAATCACAATAATAAAAACAAATAAGCAAAAAAAAAATTATGCACAAACTTTGCTGTAGATTCATTGCAGTTTTTGGTGAACATTGCACCACTAGGACTAGCTCTCTTCCTTTCTCCGAAGTAAGTTTGTATTGCCCGTATATGATGTTAAGCTGAGAAGAAATAAATATTTTTGGTTTTAAAACAAAATTTACGGTTTTCAATCAATTTTTCGTGTGATAAATTACTTGCTCAATAAAAAACACTTTTCGTTGCACAAAAAAATCACGTTTCAAATGTCATCAGCTGCTTTTGACAGTTTTCACCGAACTTGCACTTGCTCAAAAGGAGGTGCAGAAAATGCTGTGCTAAACTGTTCTAGAACAGCTCATTGAACACAAAAAAGATCAGAAAAGAACAGAAAATTTCTCATTGAACACCAAAAGTCTTATCTTTTCTGTCTGAAACTGTTCTAGAACAGGTAATTGAACACACTTTGTGTGACACGATTTTTCTAACATGAATAAGATTACGTGTTTCGAATTCCTTATTCCATTGCTGAAAACTTTGTCTTTTAATATGGTTGTCTAACACGTCACGTTTCTAAGTAATAGTGTCAATACTATTTACGTGTAGCCTCGTAAAAAACCAAAGATCAAACGTCGTTAATGATCCAATCCGGATCTGATCATGATAATAAAACAGCTTTAGATCATCATATTTTTTATTATTTCAAGTTGGTAGCTGTGTGGAATTCGTTCTTTCAAATGACATTTCAAAAGAGTTGCAGTTTGCAGAGTTGCCCTACGAACATATTTTGTAATGGTTAATTGATTGTTCTTTTTTTTTTAGGGAAAAATGATACTCACGAATTTTGTAAAATATCCATTTTTTTGCACCAATTCTTATTAATTTCACGAATATATGTTTTGTTTTGTATAACTTTCCAATTTATTTCAAGAATTACATTAAAAATAAATATATGTGAAGCTTCTCCCTATCCATCTAAAATATATTTCATTTCAAACGGATAGAAATGTAAATGTGATAATACTGTTGTTGTTGGAAATAGTGGAAATGATACCAACGCTTTCAAAGATAATTTTAACAGTTTATTTAAGTAATCGTAACATTTTTTCGAAAGTCATGAAGAAAAGTAACCACCGCAAGTGTTTAAGTCATCCGGATAAGTTTTGATATGTTTGTGGAAAATATATTATTAAATCTCAAGGAAGAGTTCCCACTGAGAAAATTAAACGAGCGTTTTTATGTTATTTTTTCATTCTGTGGTGCAAGATAAGGAATGGACCCCGAGACTTTTTTGCGTTTCGTGCTACGTAAAATTAAATGACTGGTATAATGGGAAGCCTCTTTCTATGTCTTTTGCTGTGTCAATGATTTGGCGGGAACAGGTAAACCATCACTATGATTGCTTTTTTTGTTTGACTAGTACCAGGGGAATTTCAAAAAAAATTAAGAGTAAAATAGAGTATCCAAATGTAGCATCAGTATCAAAACCAATTGCTCACAGTGAAAAATACCCAGTACCTTTGGCACCAGACTCCACTTGTGAAGAACCTGTTATTTCAAACAATGACGAAGAAGAAATTGAGATAAACAGCCAAAATTCGTAGTATCTCCCTCCCAATCACACCATGCAGCAACCACATGTAATTGAACAGCACGACCTGAATGATTTGATCCGTGTTTTGAATTTGTCTGTTAGGAAAGCTGAAATTTTGGGATCTCGATTGCAAGAATGGCACTTGTTATCTCCAAACACAAAAGTATGTGCGCCGAGGAAAAGAAATAGGCACTTTTTTTTACTGACACGGAGTCACTTTGCTTCTGCAACAATATCAGTGAACTAAAGGAAGAACTTGAAATACCTTACGAAAAAGATCAATGGAGGCTTTTTATTGACGGTTCTAAAACTAGCTTAAAAGCTAAAACTAGCTTATAAGCTAGAATACAAAGAATACAACTGGAAAGTATGTGCTGATTTGAAAGTTGTTGCTATATTGCTTGGGCTACAGGGAGGTTTCACAAAATTTTGTTGTTTTCTTTGTTTGTGGGACAGTCGAGATACCAAAAACCACTATGAAGTTAAGGATTGGCCACAAAGGACTGAATTTGTATTGGTAAATAAAACATTACATATATATGAACCTTTTATTTTTATTTGAAAACTGTTTTCTCCAAATTGAGTGATGGTAAATTAAAAGAAGGCATTTTTGTGGGCCCACAAATAAGAAAACTCATAAAAAACGATGAATTTGATGAAAATCTTACCGCGAAAGAGTTAGCAGCTTGGTTAACTCTAAAAAAAAACAATTCATGGATTTTTAGGCAATGTCAAAGCAGAAAATGCCGAGTTTTTAGTGAATGACTTGTTACAAAAATTCAAAACGATGGGGTGCAAAATGTCTTTTAAAATAAATTTCTTGCACTCCCATTTCGATTTTTTCCCACTTAATCTTGTAATGGTAAGTGACGAACAAGGTGAACGCTTTCACCAGGATATTAAACAGATAGAAGAGAGTTATCAAGAAAGATGGAATGCTAAAATGTTAGCAGATTACTGCTGGTTTCTAATGAAAGAGGATTCTACTCTTCACAAGAGGAAAAGTTAATATTTTTTCATCATTTTCTTTTGGAATATTTGGCTCATTTTTTCTTCACTTGTAAATACAAATTTTTTTTTTGGAAATTTTTCTTGTAAATATACATAACACTTTTTTAAGTTAACAATTTAAATAAAAAATATGATAAACAATTTTGAAACTGTCTTTATTTATTTATAGTACATCAATTTATTATATCTTTAAAATGATACGTGTAACAAAAAATCTATTTACGTTTTTGTGTTCAGCAGGTCTATTTTGATAAAAAAAATAGCTGTTTCATTAAATGTTAGAGCACAAAAAAAAAATTTGTCACACAGTGTAATTATTGGAGATGATTTACTTCTCCGAAATATTATTAGTAAGTATAGTTTGGTATAATTCAAGTAGATGTCATAATGGTTTAAATATTTTGCAGCTGGTATGATTGTTCAGATGCCGTACGACGAAGTCTATTTGTTTTTTGGACTACCTGTAAGACATTTAGATGTCCCAGTTGCAGGTAAGACATATTTTGCTAAAGCTATAAAAAAATTGTTTCATAAATAAAAATGTCTTTACTCTAGGTACATCCTCAACAATGACTTTGGACGACAGTTTTTAAATTCCGTTCGAGACATTGGAAACACCTGATGCAACACCAGTCGCATCGCGCAGCAGTTTAGTAAGAGCAGTAACGGAGTCGCAAGTGGGCCATAAGTGGACTGAATCCAAGACGAAATTGATGTTAAATCTACATATATGCAGAAATGCAAAATTCTGTGGAACCCATGAAGCGGTTTAGAACTAAAAAAACTCATGTGGGCCCACCTAGCAACACAGCTGGAGCTCAAATTTAAGTTTAAATTGAAACCGATACAGGTTGAATACAGATACAAGTGCATCGTAAAGCGCACCAAAAAGGTATCGGAAAATAATTCCACCAGCGGGACTATTCGGGAAGACACGCCATATGACGAAGATATGTACGACATCGTACGAAACGACGATTCATTGTGCGTTGCGTCGACACGGGTCGGGTGTGTCTCCAGGGCAAACTTTTCGCAAAGATCATATTTTTCCCGAACGGCCGTCATCGTCTTCGCCCAATCCCGAAAGAGCATTAGCTTTACCGACTGCTGAAGTATTTGAATTGGATGATGGGTCTCGTTCCAGTTACACACCGACTCGCAGGGTTCGAAAAACCAAACACCAATTGATGTTCGAAAGTTTCCTAGCCCAAAAACAAGAACATTTCGAGCTTCACGAAGAAAAAAGAAAAAGAGACGATAAGAACTTTTTAGTACTAAACAAAATATTAAAAATTTAAAAATCAAGTATATGTGTAAAAGTAAGACTGTATTTTAAATAATTGTTTCTATTAAAAAGTGTATAAGTTATGTGTAACTCTACAAGACTGTATTAAAAAAAATTGAAAAGTGTACCTACTTAAAAAAAAATTGTATTGATTTAATAAATGTTTAAAATATGTACATACATATGAAACTATAAGACTGTATTAAAAAATTAATACCTATTAAGAAAACTGTATTTATTGAAAAAACAAACTTAAAAAGCAACAAAATCATTTGTAAAAATTAAAGAACTATTTTTTTAAGTTTCTTAAGGTTTTCACAAATACTGTTTCGCTTTATTTGTCCTCTATGGAGCAAAATAGTGTCATCCAAACTTGCATGTTGGCTATCTGGGCCTGGGTTAGTACGTTCTCTGTTCAGTTGATTAGCATCGTTTGTGTCTTTCCACAAATCACCTTCATCGATGCATAAGTTATGCAAAACACAACACGCTAATACAAACTGGGACATTCTATATACTGTATGGTAATCTAACCGAACCAGTTCACTCTCGTTTGGCAATGCTTTTTATTATTCTTTTTTGCTTTTCGGTTAAATCACCATAGTCCCGATAAGGCGTAAGTGAAAACTCCCTTAGCGGATAGGCTGCATCCCCCAAGAGGTGGTATTTACTCGCAAATCCCAGGAATATCTTTCGACACATGTGAAAGTGTATAAATCCGGTAGTGGTGGATTTTGCTTTGAGGTCCAACAAACACATCCAAGAAATTTTTTTTGGCATCACATATGCCTTGCAATGTAATGGAAATTAATTCGTGGCGATTCACATAAGTAGACCGAATTTTGTGTGCTTTGTTTCGGATATATGTATATACATATATAAACCGTCTAAGCTAAAAAGTATTTAGTAACTTCTTGAATAAGTTCGTAATACTCACTATTTACCTTTTTAAACTGTTTACTTATTTCTCCTTTCTCCGCACTTGTATTTGGCATTTTGATGTATGCACTCAAAATGCTGTACAAAAACTTCAAAAATGTAGTCTGGCTTCTATATGAGCTCGATAACTAGAAATTAAATAAATTGGAAACTTCTCGATGTGTATTTTTATTTCCAGCGAACCTGCAAAAATGAAATTATTATTTTCATGTTGGTTGAAATACTTTTTGACTATGAACCATTAAAATGCTAGCGTTTCAGTTTCCGCACTAATAGTATTTCTTCCTCCAGTATTCGTTTTTTTATTGTGATAAACCGAGCTGGCATATTTCTGCGCTATCACATTGGCAGTTCGCTGGGATACTCAAAAATGTTGACGAAACTATATAGAAAGAATGTTTTGTTGGAACAAACCTCCTCATCCGAAGGAACAAAATTATTCACAAAACATCTTTCCTTTTTTTTATTAGCAATTTCAGAATATCAAACATTTCTTCTTCAGAATCAGAACTAGATGACGACTCACATATATTTTGATTAATTGCAGCTAAAATTGCTAGATCTGGTGCCTACAAAGAACATATTTCGAGCAAAAAAGCATTTTTAAAAATGCTTTTGTGTACCACTGGAAATCGACATAAGTAGAATGCCAACGCGGAGGAAAGAAATATGAACTATGAAGTTAATATTGAACATTCGATTTTTGATAAATTTTACTTTATATAGGTACATACCTTATCTCCTTAATATCAAAATCCGATAATACACAAATTTTAAAAAGTCCGCTACCTTTATAAAAAAAATTTACAAAACACAAAACTGTTTTCTTCCTTTATTTAAAAAAATTCTTCAAAACTAATCCAAATCTTTCACTAAAGACTAAAGACCATAGACAATGGGCAAAGGACAATGAGTTATGACTACTTGACTATTGACTAATGACACGCAATTCTCAACTGCTCATTAGTGCAGTCATTTGGTATGAAATATTGCGATTACTTGGAAAGTTTTCCGGGAGTTTTGAAAATTGGCAATTTTATAAATTTTGATGTGCTCTTTCCGAATTTCTACTTTGCCACCTCGCGCCGCCATATTGGAAAAATGCAGTTTTTTGATAATATCTCCTGTCTGACTCATTTTACGATAAAAACAATTATATACTAAATAAAACTAGAGAAAATTGCCTACAATTTATGTGTTTATATTTTTTCCATAAATATATATATGTATGTATATGTATATACATATATATATATGTCAATATTGGCGTACGAGCGCAACAAAGTGTACTCCAACACGCGTTTTGGTCAAAAAACTCATTTCCACCACACCTTGAGGTAGAGTAAGCGGCCCGTTTTTTTATCGTGGTATCCACAATAGGCCTTACTAACATGAGCACATCAAAATCTATAAAATTGCCAATTTTCAAAACTCCCGGAAAACTTTCCAGTTAAAACTACCAAATGACTGTACTACATCCTAAAACAAATGGAAATATTCTCATTATTCATATGTATAACAAAAACAAATCCAGTAGTACACAAGTGCTAAATACATATTAAGATCACATAATGCAGAAAGTTCTCGAAATCGACACAAAAAATAGCCCTACTATTCCTTTTTAACTCTTTCATATAATGTATAAGAATATACATTACATACCTTACCACCATATTGCATTTTCATTGTCAGAGCAATACTCTTCCACTAGGAGTGTGCAATTACTTTTTTTTTAGATCAGAACAGCACAGCACAGAAGCAGTGAGAAATGTCAGAACAAAAGTAGTAAAAAACGTCATACTGATGACTGATGCATATGCCAGTTTGAAAGAAATTTCCTGGAGTGTTTACCTGTGAAGTTGAAAAATTTAGCTTGGAATTAATCTCTAAAAAAATAACAACAATAAATAATTGTAGCATTTTTAAAATAATAATGGATGAATTAATTAAAACTTTTGTTTGCAATGGGTGATGTGAGCAGTGAGAGTGAAGTGTCCACTAATCCACTTAACTGATTCATCTGCAGAATCTTTTGTGGAGCTGAACGTAGTGCTGCTGTCTTTGGAAAAAGGCAAAAGAAATTGCATTAATAAATATATTGAAGAAGTTGTGCCTACTTGTACAGAAAATGAGTTTATAACTCAAAATTGAATTTCAGCGAACTTGTCTATAAATTCTCTGCGTCCGAAGGGTATCTCAGATTGGATCCCATCAAAACATATTCCGCTAAAACGCATATCGCCTTGTTTCTGTGTTTGGGAAATGTAAGCCACGTGATTACTAGAGTCATTTATTTCGTCAGCGATCTTTGTGAATCTGCTATAAAGTGGCCAAACGAGGAGAAAAAACAGCCGGCTTCATTATTTATGAAGGAAAAAATTGGGATGACCTGTATTATTGGTACACAGTAAACTTTTTTGTTTGCAGATCTTTTGCAGCTTATTGTTTTACTTTTTGTTTTATTCTTCTAAGTGTAACGAAGAAGAGCTTGGAAGAAGAAGAAACAGTGGATTATGAGCACCATAGATCACCCGAACAAAGTGAAGTATTTGCCCTTCGAGATCGGTAAAGTTCTTTGTAGAGGCAGATCAAATTTTGGCAGTCCGTCTCCAGCCACACTGCCTTTTGACTTGATTGTCCTGAGGTGCCTTGCTCCAAGACATCCCGAACAAGCGACTGAGAAATCAATTCGGCCATTGACGAGTCCATAATTGTTTCCGAAGTCACAGGAACGACTTCGTTTTCATGTTCGACATTTACATACACTGTCGAACAACCTTTGTCTCACCTCTTCATCTGAAATCACATTAATAAAAACATTAAAATAAGCAAAAAAAATTATGCACAAACTTTGTTGTAGATTCATTGCAGTTTTTGGTGAACATTGCACCACTAGCTCTCTTCCTTCCTCCGAAGTAAGTTTGTATTGCCCGTACATGATGTTAAGCTGAGAAGAAATAAATATTTTTGGTTTTAAAACAAAATTTACGGTTTTCAGTTAATTTTTCGTTTGATAAATTACCTGCTCAATAAAAAAAAACACTTTTCGTTGCACAAAAAAATCACGTTTCAAATGTCATCAGCTGCTTTTGACAGTTTTCACCGAACTTGCACCTGCTCAAAAGGAGGTGCAGAAAATGCTGTGCTGAACTGTTCTAGAACAGCTCATTGAACAAAAAAAAAGATCAGAAAAGAACAGAAAATTTCTTATGAACACCAAAATCCTGATCTTTCCTGTCTGAAACTGTTCTAGAACAGGTCATTGAACACTCCTTATCATAATCCGATGTACACCATCCGTCTCGATCTAGCATTAGCATGCACCATACGACAGGTATTCATACTCGTACTCGTACATTTTTATTTCCTTACAAAATATAAAAAGCTTTTCTTTACTTTCCTCAAGTGTCCCCTGACTCTAAGGTAATACAAAATCTCGTTCCTACTTTCATGTTAGATTTATATGAATTGGAATTGACCTTAAATATCAGAGATAAAGTAAAACACGACTTATCCTTTTGACTGTACGAAAGAGAAGAAGAAGTTTATTATGTAAACGTCAAATTGACAAAAGTTATTTACTTTATACGGCTCGTTCAATTAACTATCCAATATATTTTAAAGGGCTTGTTCAATTACCTATCCAATAATTCATTTTCATTCTTCTCTTTTGTAGTCAAACGCGCAAACGTCCCATTGCTTCTCTTTTAAGACAAACGCGCAAACGTCTCACTGTTTGTTGAATAGATTCTCTATGAACTCCTGTGGTGAAAGTTTTTCCTGCTTCGAGGGTGGTTTCAGATGTTTTATATTAGTTTTTTAGAATTAGTGAACGCTAGATACTTTTTAATTTAGTTATTCTTACAATAAATAAAACATCCCATGATTTTTCCATTCGTTGATGTCATGTTTTTTTTTTTAATTTCCTATTGTCGTTTCGAATCTCACCCTTACTCCATTTTTATCAGGAAATAGGAGCCAATTTCAATTTGTGTGAAAAATTTTTTTGCCGATGTTTCAGGCAAAAGGGGTACTGACACTCTGTATTATTTACTGTGTGGTTTTCACATGCATCATTGTATATTAATATTGTAAATACTTTTCGAAGTCTGCCGCAACAGTTCATTCCATTCATCTTCTGTTGTAGGTGTCTAAAATGAAAATTATTTTTATTCAAAAACTTTTAAAGGACCTACTTTTACTTTTTTTTACAATTACTTTCATATTGACATAATGAAGTGCATCGAAAATAACGGAAAGAACATCAGGGACAAATTTTCCAATTGTTTTTCTCGATATCCTCGACAAAAACTCCAGCGATTGGTACGAGTCACCTGTAGCAATGTATCGCAGCGTCACCGCAAGCCGTACTCTCGGACTTATTGCAAACCGCATCACAGATCACAGTATCTTGTCTTTTGATAGATGGTTCAATCTGCAATCAGTAAAAAAAAATTTATAACTTAACTAGGTATTTAATTAACAAAAACTTTTAAGGAGCCTACCGAAGTAAGAATAGCGACAAACTTATCGATTGATATTCTGCAAAAATTTTGATAGTCCTTGCCTTCCTCCCACAAAATATCTTTCAGCAAATGTTGCTCAAGTTCATGAATTTCCCTTAAAATGAGAAAAAGATTCACCCTAAAACAATGCTTTCGTTTTTCATCTTCTTCTTCTTTTTCTAGTTCCTCAAGCCCTTCGAACTCCTGAAGGGCCTCAAGAACTTTTATTGCTTCTTCGTTCTCCATGCTTTTTTACTAAAATACACAAAAATAAAACAATATAACATTAAAAAAAATACCATTCACAAAAAAATAACAATTGCCTCACTAGTAAAGATTCTTGTATTTACTTATTCAATTGTCAAAATTCTGCATCCACCATCAATGAGGTTCGAGTACAAAATGAAATGTGCACTGGAAATCGCTTGTTCGAACGACTCGACAGTAGCGTCGATTTCAGAGTTCAACATGGTCCTGTTTTCTGCTAGCAGAATCAAAGCTTCTTCAACGTCTCTTTTCAACTTCTCAGCATCCAGTGTTTTGTAGTTTATGAAGTGTTCCGGCGGTTCCATGGCAAGAAGTAGAGGTTGGCGCAATTTTAAGTTCACCTGAGGCCCTCTATCCTGAGCTCATTTTCGACTTCATTGGCAGCGAAAGAGTGGTGGATGCCTTTAAGCAGAAGCAGGTTCTTTCTATCCTATCTCGGTGTGAAGGAATTAAACTGAATCTTCCTCTCCTTGAGGAATTCTTTAATTCCTTCGAAAGATTGGCGGTTTCCGTCATTGATGATTGTTGTCTTAGTGTTGCGGTTTTTGAATGTCACCGCCAATTTGTTCCCTGGTCAATTGATTCCCAATTCTGGGCACTGCAAACTTCATTTGTCTTTTTTCAGCTCGGTACCAGCCTACAATAAAACGTAACGTATTATAACCTAATTAATAACCTATAAAATAGTTAATACAATAAAATGAGAGAAAATATACTCACCGCCCAGAATGTATCTGCAAGAGTTACACGACACATGTGGAGCCAATTTTTTGTCTTGATTTTTAACAGGTATATTAAATTAAGCTTGATATGATGCCTCGCAAATCTTTAAATTTGTACTCAAAACACATTTTTTCTCTCTTGCTCTAATAAATTCGCCGCAAATATAGCAAAACGAGTCAGCGTTTCGTTTACAACTTCTAGAAGCCATTTTAGAAGGTTATATCATTGTATATAAAATGATCAGTAACAGCATGAACACTCCCGATGCTATAGCCATCTAATTGCTCTATTAACAAACTTTGTGGTTCTGTTGAACCTTTTTTTGGTGTTACACTTGGGTATTATAATTATAATACAATGTAAGGTTCTACACTTCACTTTTTTCCGATTCAAAAGAGCGGTCCTTTAATCGAGCAGGTAGATGGCTATAGCATCTGGAGTGTTCATGGTGTTACTGTACGTTTTATATATAATGCCCCACCCTCTAACCTCTCTTCGACAACGACAGCGCACAAGGACCGACATTAATCAGGCATGAAAATAAAAAATGCTTTAACTTCTTAAAAAGCAAATATTTTCGTTCTGTAATTGCAATTTTTTATATAGATTTGCTTATAATAATCAAAATATATTTGGCAAAACCCATGCGCAAAAAAAAAAATTTTCACAGCACGGGAATCAAATTCGCTGTGAAGATGTGATATTTTTTATCACTTAATAGCTCCGTACCAAATAAGCTTTACATAGACAGTTTAACGGTTCTTGTAAGATCAGAGTGTGCCATGCGGTTTTGGTTTAGTTTATTGAAATGTAATAGTTGTTGCTGGCATTGTGAGCTGTGCTTTCTTTTGATAAAGCACTGAAAATCAGGGATGGAAAATGAACATTTTCAATTGTACTTAAAACTGATTAAAAATTGTACTGAAATGGGGTCAATTGTAAAAACTAGCTTTGTATGAGAAAGAAAAAGAAACAATATTTCAACTAATTTTAAGTAATTTATTTAGTTCCAAGAGAGAATTTATTAACAGAACAATAACATGAAAAAATTTATAAATTTTCATTTCATTAAAAAAAATCATTAATAGGAAGATATACATAAAAAATAAAATATATGGGTTTGTTTAACAAAACAAAACAAAAACAAATCACAGCAAAATAACACTTATGCACATATGTAAATAAATGCAATAAAATATTTCATTTTAATAATAAAAAAAAAAAATAAACAGCGAACAAGAATTAATTCAAAGTTTAATAAGTTAAAAAAACTAAAGTCTACACTTTCAGTCTCGTTTGATATATTTTTAGTTAATAAATTGCTTGTTACCTACATTAAAAACATAGCAAGTAGATTGTCTTAGCAAGTTTTTCGCCTCAATTAATGCCGAACATGTTCCCACCTGAAATCGATTTCGACACTTTGACTCGATTTAATTTTGATAAGAAAATATTCTTTCAACATTCGCCGACGAATGTGGAATGGAAAGTACTGGCTGAACAATTCAATAAATATTTCTTAACATAAATTCATTGCATTCATTTTTTATTGAACTGCATTCGGCCCAAAAATCTGATATAGAAGATTTTCTACTTTTTAAGTTCTTCACAATCTGCGATTGCCCTATACTCGTTGCTTATGAACTGGATATTTTCATTTTCGTTTGGAAAAAATTCTTAAGCAAATTTTAAAATGGAATTAAATCATCCAGAAACTGCGGCTGCGGTTTCTGGAATAAAATATTCCAAAGAACTTAAAAACCGTTATTGATATCGATTCTCTTTTTTATGCCTTCCAAAAAGCTTATATAAAATTTTTTGGCATTTTCCTTAAACTCTATTAAGTCTTCATTGTTTATGCTATTTTCAATACAAAAAGATTCCACCAGATCACCAGATACGTTTTCAAGAAGTAAATGTAAAGAGACAACTTTTCGCTGTAGCAGTGCCCATTGACCATCTAGAATCTAGAATTGACAACTATAATGAAGAGTAAGATGAGTGTACAGCGGATTGGTATAAAATGGGATGCGTTTAAAGTGTGGTTATCCCGAAGCAATTATGAATATCGTTTTGAATCAGTTCAGTTTCATGTTTTGATTTTTTTTTTCTTGAAATACATATAAGATGCAAATTCGTAAATTGTACTGAATTCTGTCCAATTGTACTTTTGTACTCGAACCAACTCAATTGTATCGAATTCGGTACAATTGTATTGAATTTTCCTACCCTGCTGAAAATGAGTGAAATTTAATCCGATTTCTCAATATCAGGTTTTGAATATGTAAAATGAAGGAGACACATCAAGTAGCGAAGCTTTGCCTGGTCAGAGAGGTAAGAACCTTTGTTTTTTTTATATTTTAAACCAGCCATTGTTTGTTTGTTGTCCTTTATCATGAAACACAGCGCGTGCAAAACATGAAAGTGTGGAAAAAAGTCAGAACAAAAAAGAGAAGATCAGAAAGCAAGAAATATAAAAACCGCAGAGGGGATATTAGGTGCGTTTTTTTTAATGCTAGTATATAGTACATCATTCCAGTTAAAAAAAAAACGATCTATATACAGTTTCTTCAGTTATATATTCAGCAACAAGATGGTGCTCAACGTCAAAGCTTGCTGTTATTTTTCAAAGCTCTCTGTGAAATTTAGGATGAAACAAAATCAAACTCATACCAGGTTTGTTTCGTTATTTGTTCTATCAAATGAATACCGATACAAAGCCGGGTATGAATTTGTAATTTTTTTCTCTGTTACAGCTCTATTTTACAGTTTTTAGAGGCATCGTCCAGCAGTGAAGAAAGCTTTATGTCAAAGTCAGCTCTGTTCTGTTGAAAAAACTTTCGGGTTTGTTCGGGGAGTATGTTAAAAGATTTTAGAAACTAATCTTTGATGAGATTTTCCATTGGCAAACAGAATCAACTTATTTTTTTATCTAAATCTGTGGTAAAGCAATTTTACACTATTGACCAGTCTTTTCAATAAATTAAGAAAGAAAATATGTTGATTCTATTTACAAAACCATGAAATTGAACCATAATATTACCGCGTAAATAAACACAACCCAAATTAAATTAAGTTGAAACACGTTCTGCTAGTCCCAAACATGAATTTCTTTTGTAGAATGTTTGATTTTCATACATATATCTTTCCCTTTTGATCATTTTCTGCTGCTTTGTTTGTTTGTTTGATTTGAATTTTGCTTGCATTGGGCTTTATTTTTTAGTCAAATAATTCCACGAAGAAAGCTATTAGCTTCAGCAAAATAGAACTAGTGCAAAATCCTGCGTTAAAACACCACCAGGTGAAAAACAGGGTGAAAATTCAGTACAAATATACATAGTTTTTATTTCTTTTATTTTTTAATCGAGAGAAAAGTTTTTTTTGCAAATAGGTACTAAATTTTTTTTGAACACGTTCTTTCGAAAAGCTTTGATGAACTGAAATAAATGGTGGTGCCATCTTATTTTCAAAGCTGGAAACTATTAATCGACAGCAATGCCATCCCTGTTTTTACTGTGGAAAATTACGACAGTAAAATGATTTTTTGTTGTTCCCCAAGGGAAATTTGTACTGTACTATATACTAGCATACAAAAAACGCCAGCCCTGCAGTTGCAAAAAAATGGTTTTTTGACAATGAACGCCAGGATTTATATGCGAAAGTTTTTAAGGAGTGTTATGAGATGAGAAGCAAAGAAAACCAGGGGCTAGATTCCGCAAGAGTGAATTTTAAATGTGAACATGAAAAATTGTGCACCCACTCTAATTTGGATTCCTCAAGGGTGAAGGTGAGTTTTTTTTGACATAAGACGTGTACACTATCTTTCAAATATACTCACGGTCTTTCAGAGAGTGAGTTTTCAGAGGGCCGTGAGTGTGAGTTTTTTATACTCACTCTTGCGGAGTCTAGCCCCAGATGCATATTTTTGTGGATTGATACGGCGAAATTCAATTCAAAGGCATCGATCTACGACTGGAAATGAGGTTTAGGAAATACCAAAACAAATATTTTACTCTCTTACTATCTTGATTAAGAAAATAACAGCCCCCTCGGACATGAGGGGTCGTCATGTCAACAGTGCTAACAAAATTCGAGAACATGCTATCCAAAACATCGATACTCGGTGCAATGAATTAAGACCCGCGGCAATAAGGCCCGTGAGCCTTATTTCCACAATAAATGGAAATAATACCCACGGGTCTTATTTCCACTTTGAAAAGGCAAAAGACCCACAAAAGAAAAGCATTAAGAGCCGTGGTTGTCAATATTGTGCAAAAGTGACAAATATCTGACTGTGATGCACAAGCACATGGCTCTGAAAATTTTCCACTTGAAAATAAATCATATCGGTAAAATTTGTTTTTACAACTATTGCCAACTAATATATGACGAGTAGTGTAGTTCAAGTTGTGTTTAATGCTGCTGTCAGGTCTCATTGAAAGAAAAACATAGTTAGTTGGAATAATAAGTTGAAACGATCAATTAAATAAAAAAAGAAAAATTTTGGATAATTTGCAAAGCTTTCGTTATGAATTTGTAAAAGGCTTAAGAGTAAATAGTAAATTACGTTCTACTGAAGGTCAGCAGCAATTATATAAAATGCGAAGCCAAAATCAAAAACTTGTCCGATATGTGTGCCGTGAGAAAAATTGTCAAACTAGTGTTTCAATAAATAAAAATAATAATTAGTGTCAAAAACTTAACAACATCATCCATGATCATCGTAACCAAGAAGAATTTATTAAGATACTTACATTAGTGAACTCGATTAAGCTTGAGTGCAAAAGTGTCAGCTTAAAAAGAAATGCGACTAGAGAAATATATGACAATAAATGTTTAAAAAATCCAAACGTGGCACACTAGTAAATTTTAACGAAAACATGGCCATAACTACAAAAAAAAAATTGGGATTTATTGTTTTTTTTTTTAATGCAAAGTTGTTAACAAATAATGTTAGCTTCAAGCCTCATAGATCATACGATGCAAATTATAACGGTTTAATAGGTCAATGCTTCTAAAGTGCAAACTTTAAATTGACAAATGCAGTAGCAAGTTTATTCTGTACTAAGAGTTTGTTTTGGTGTTTATTTTTCTGCTTTTTTCGGCGCTTTGTAAAATAATTTAACAAGAATTCTGTTGCTAGTGGTATGGTAAAACAAAAACAATTTCTTTTACAATATTTTAAGTATATAGTAAATTTTGGGACCAGTTAGGGCAATGCACTTAATCGGTAATTTTTCATCTTCTTTTTTTTTTGTACTGAAAAGTTAGTTTTATTGGCATTGCTTTGCAATCAAAGTAGTCTTAAAATTTGCGTATTCATTTCCTTTATTAAAAACAGTCAAAACCTATTCCGACTTTTTTAAAATTGGCTCTCAAAGATGATATGGCAAGGCGTTTTTTTTTGTTTTTTAATTTGAGCTTTTTATTTTGTACCCAGGATTACGATCAAGTTTCATTTATCTTTCAAGAAATCAGTTTTCTCATTATTTTAGAAGTTGCACATCTCGAGACAATAGTGAAAAAATCAATTTTTTGGCAGAAACGTTGGAAAATGCGATGAATATTGAGATTTCAGAGCAAACAAACAAAATTTTGACGGATTTTGCCCTCAAATATAAGAGAAAATGGATGATTGCATCAAGAAACAACAATAACTTCTTATGGCAAAATATAAATTGGCTACAAATGGAAATTATGTTTTCTTATCGAGCTCATGGTTCTGTTGGGCGACCCCAAATTAATCTTTCGAAGGGAAAGATCAACGAGATGAAAAACAGAAGATCTGCGTTCGAATTACTCCACTGAAGAATTGAGCTATGCTGCGCAAATGCAACTTCGTGAAGAGGGAAAAGTTGACTCCTCAAAAGTTTTAAAAAACCTAATTTTTTCAAGTCCTGCACGGAATATCGAGTGGGTTTCCCATTCACATCATTCAATTTTGTATAGATATCGCTAGTTTGTTTGTCTAACTATACCCGTGGTATTATATGCCCACTACAGTGCATAATATACTAAAACATAGCCCTGAGATTATTTCTGAAGCTATTCTTCCTATTGGGCAGCTCGGCGAAGAAGCTCAAGAATCTCAAAACAAAGATATGAAGCACTTTCGGGAAAGCTTTGCAAGAAAATTTTCAAGGCAGCAAAATATGGAAAATGTCTTTCATAATCTTTTTGCAACATCTGTTCCGCTTATAAGTAGTTTAAGGAAACTACCTACTTCCAAACAAAAAAAAAACACCCTTCCATCCGAAGTACTTCAATTTTTGTTAGAACCAGAGTTAGAGCAAACAGAATTGCTTTGAGTAATTGAATAATGCGCAAAATGTAACTTGCTTATTTTTCTTTAGTTTTGTTTAGTATTGTTTACTAATCTATTTATTTTCGTTAAATTTTGAATATAAATATTGTATCAGTAAATGTGCAAGTTAACACCTTCAATCATCCCCATTTATATCACATATAAAATAATGTCACACCATAGACTCCACAGATGGTCAACATAAACAGACCACAGATGGTCAACATAAACAGACCACAGATAAACTGTTATCTTAAGATTCGCTTTCTAAGAATAGCGAGACCGCGGATGGCCAGCATAAACAATGACCGCGGATGGCCAGCATAAACAATAGGGTTGTATTCAAGAACTCAAGCTCCAGTAAGAACCAACAGTAGATATTAAGAGAGAGATTATAACAGAACGCGAACCGAAGCAGTCGTCGTCGTTGAGTAACATTGTCTTAGAATAAGTTAGCATTAAGTTATGAGAATAAAGTTCTTTTTTTAAAAAACTAATTAAAGAACGACTCGTTTAATTTGCAATGCAAGAGAACTTCTTTGTTTTTTGATCTGAAAAGTCACAAAATTTTTAAACTACAACTTTCATCCTTTTTGCATGTTTTTGATGAAATCGGTTGTATAGGCTAAAAATAATTTTTTTTGTTAAAACAGGCCGAAAATGATTTTGGCCATGTTTTTGGGAAAATTTTTGGGATGAGAAGAAATGTATGCCCTATAAAACATGAAATGCTTCCAAGGAACATCATAACCTGTGCTAAGGATATTGTCAATTTGTTTAGCAATGAATCAGTCTTGACAAATTTTGGGACATCCTGAGTTCATTCTCAAACAGAAGAAAAGTCCAAATTATTTTACAGGGATACAATAATCGAAAAGGGTTTTGATTAGACTGCTATCTTTCTATCACCATCAATTTGCCAAACAATCAATTCCTTTCCTTATGTGGAGGGAAATTATTTATCGGATGGTACGTTCAAATTAATGAAATTTTTTAAAAAGTCTAATTTGGATATTCAAATTTTATGTTCCCTATGCAAAAGCTTCAAGAAATAGATTTCATTCGAAGGAGGATCAATCAGGGATGATAAAAATTTATTATTTGAGCATTAGAGTATGGAGGTGCCGTGACTTAAGGCCAAGCGACATAAGGCCAAAATTGAAGGTTTGGCCTTATGTCATTTTGCGAAAGCGACATAAGGCCAAATTTTAGTAGTTGCCCTTATGTCACTTTCGCAATGCGTCATAAGGCCAGCTTGGCTTTATGTCACTCAGAAGAGGTTGTACCTGGATTCAAAGAACAAAAATCATACATATTCCATAACTTCGAACATTAGACGAAAAATGGTAAAATATTCAAGTGATGATATTTTCATAAGTATTTAGTTTTATTATTTCGAAACAAAAAAAAAATATATATATATACATATACATATATATAACAAACAAAAACACAAAAGTATTCTTATGAAAATAAACGTTATGTCAAAACAAATTTACAACAATTGAAAATAGATTACATACTTATCGAAATTAAAAAAAAATGTGGGTGGTATTAGTCACAGCTTGTCTACAAATTGGACAGAGGATTGTATTATTGTTTTTCATATAATTCTCCGACAGCTGTGTATAACAATTTAAACATAATTTAAAATGATTACACGGCTGCAGGAGAATGGTGCGTGCGTTCTCGCAGCAAATAACGCAGAGAATCGGTCCATCAGCTTCAAAACCCTGCTCTTCTGAATTGTCTTCTTCTTCGTCTTCCTGACATAATTCTAGCGGGTGCCCTGACATAAGACCATACGACATAAGGCCATATTCGAACATATGGCGTTAAGACTCTTTGAATTGTGACTTAAGGCCATATTCGAACATATGGTCTAATGACGCTTTCTAAAGCGTCTTAATGCCATTATGGTCTAATGGCCCATTCTTCCGTTTCCCAGTTAAAAAATAAACACTAAACATAATAACAACGAAACTGAATTTTTGTTTTATTCCAAATAAAAAAAAAACATCTCCTTACGTAATTGCAAATATAAATCTTTTATAATCAAATTAACAACTTAAATTTCAAGAAAGTACTTTAAGAATGTATTATTAAATTATTTTCCACTATTCTTCTGCAAAAAGAACAGAAGGTTGGATTTTTGTTTTTATTGTAATTTTCTGTAGTCTGAGAAAGACATTCTTAACACAATTTAAAGTGCAACAGTTATGAGCTTGACGAAAAATAGTTTCCATTGATCGAAGAAAACTTGCATTCATTCATTCATTCAAGTTTATAGATGAAAAAAGTTTCAAAGAGGAGTATGGATGTGTGCTGTAAAAATAAAAATTCGCGCGAATTTTTATCTTTTTTTGTTTGGCTTTCTACTCACGATAAAATAATGAAGATAAGAGCGAAGCGGAAAAAATTTTCTCAGAGGAGTATGGATGTGTGGTGTAAAAATAAAAACTCGCGCGAATTTTTATTTTTACACCACACATCCATACTCCTCTGAGAAAATTTTTTCCGCTTCGCTCTTATCTTCATTATTCTATCGTGAGTAAAAAGCAAAACAAACAAAATTTGCCTCCGGATAGCCCGTTGCTATTGGTGAACATAAAAAATGTGCGCACAAATTTTGTTGAGGTTTTCTTAGTATCGTACGAATATTTACAATCATGACACACTTTTCTTGCCAAAAGTCTCTTGTAAATTGCTATCGTACGGTTATCCAGAAAGGAACAAATTTATTTTTTTCTATAAATGCAAAATTCACGCGATAAAGAAAATGATTTTGTTAAAATTTGGTATTTTGAATTGGATTGATATTTACATTTATAAACTTATTTGAAACCCGGAATATAAAGCCATTTGCTGCCTTATAGAAAGCCTTCGCAAAAATTAAAATTGTATATAAGCTCTTTTAATTCCATTTTTTTCTAAATTGTAACGACCGCTTGTGCAACTGATTAAGAAGAATCTAATGATTTGATGAATGAATGCAAGTTTTCATTGATCAATGGACATTTTTCATCAAGCTCATAACTGTTGCTTTTTTTTTGTAAGATTGCACATTGTGTTTCTTTCATAAAACTGTATAATGTTTCAAGGTCAACTATTAACAAAAAAATATGGCCTCATGACACTTTAGAGAAGCGTCATGAGGGCATTTCACTATATGGCCTAAAGTCGCAAAAAAATATGGCTTTACGACGCTTTGACAAAGCGTCAGTAGACCATAATATGTTCGAATATGGCCTTAAGTCACAATTGAAAGCGTCATAACGCCATATGTTCGAATATGGCCTTATGTCGTATGGCCTTATGTCAGGGCACCATTCTAGCGCAGCAGATTTTTCTGTAAGCAAATTATTACTGTCGTTTGTCATTTGTTTGAGGAAGTCATCAATTGATATAAGTTTTCGGTCTAGCTTTTGAAGCATGCTTTTTATGAGTGTGTGTTTGTTTTTAATTTCTTTTTTGATGGTTCAAAGATGCTGAAAGTGCCATCCATCGACATATTCAATTTTAAATTTAAAAAAACTCCCTTGTTTCGAAAGTTTTCCGCTTAGATGACTGTTGAAACCTTCGATCACACTTATGGTTCTGAAAGACGAACCATAAACGGAAATATTTGATGGAGTTTCCTAATGTAATGAAAATAATTAATTCACGTTGATAAGTACTTTGAAATAAAAATATTTTAACAAGTTATAAAGAATACTCACTTTTTCTATCCACTGTCGTCTAAAATAACTGATAAATTCTTTGAAAACACTCTCTCCATTTTTGTTAAGTTTTTCTGATAAGCTTTTGAATCCAAAAAATCAAACGCTTAATATATATCTTCCGGTTTTAAGAGCGGAAACACCAGAAAGATTCTAAAAAGTCGGTTGGCTTCCTTATTGCTGTGAAGTGAGGTTACGAAATTTGAAATTTTTGAGGCTCTTCTTCTTACAGCTTCACAGAAATGAAACCAACATGTTGTAAATTTCGCTGTGGGGAAAACAGTTTTCAAGCTATTTCTAAGAGCCGTTTCATAATCAGTAACGAAAGAAGTTGGCTTCAACTGGAACAAATTTCCTTCAATGAACTGCAGAACATGAGATGTGCTGACATCGATTTTCGACTCATAAGTACATAGATAAAAGGATAAGCCTGTAATTTAAAAAAAAGTTTAAAGTTCAGTGTTATATAAAAGTGGACAGCAAAAGAATGGGAGTGCAGTTTTCTATTATGAATTGTATCTCTAATTAAATTCACGCGAATTTTTTACTTTTACTTTATCTTAAGCTCAAAACCTATAGATTTAAAAACAAAACTGAAAAAATATTAAGAAAAAATTCACGGCGAATGTTTTGTAAAAGCTTTTTAACTTATATCTTTAAATTGAACTAATTGAAACCATATCTCTTTGTATCAATGATACTTAAAAATATTATGTATGTATGCATTCAAATTAATAATTATAACTGTATCTTACTTTAGAAAAGAATGCATCACGTGCATAAAGCAAAATTATGATAAGAAGTTAATAATGGGGAAATGTGTTTGTTCAAATATAAATTAAGGAAATAGGCTTACATGATTGTCGTGCGAAAAATGAATGATTAGAAGTTGTTTGAAACCACATGCTGGCACTAAGCTGAAAGTCCCGTCCAAAAGATAATTGCGTGGGGACTCGCTAGGCTGTTTGAAAATTTTATTTGCGATTGCCGGAGAAATAAAAACCGAGTATGAAAAATTTTCTTCTATAATCGTACTCCTATAGAATGGTTCATTTATGTACAGGCACATGCCGAATTTGCTCATGATAGTTTCGGTTTTAAAGGTGTCCGAAACATCTTTCGCTGTAACCGGAGCTTTTGGCAATGTTTCATTGCGTATTCGCATCAGTTGACTGCGCTTTTTTCCAAATTGATCCTAAAAAACTAAACTAATCAGACTATACATTCAAAGAGCGTGTTTCTTTAAAATATTAATATTAGAAGAAAGTTTGGTAATATGAGTTCATGTAAACCGTTTCCGTATTTCTAAGCTTACCTGAGGAGGGCTCTCCGGTCTCTCCGTCAATCCTCTTAAAACCGAGGTTGTCCTCTTCACGAGACGTAGAAAATTCACTGGTCTGACCCAACTTACGCTTAAAAGCGTCAACATCCCCTTTTCAAATGATGTCAAATATCTTGGAGTGATCCTGGATAACAAACTTCTTTGGTATAAACATGTCGAGTCTAAAACTACTAAAGCACTGTCAGTCTTCTGGCAATGTAAAGGAGCCTCTGGCAAGACATGGGGTCTTTCACCGAAAAGGGTCCTTTGGATTTATACGGCTATGATAACACCAATAATCACCTATGCGTCAGTTGTTTGGTGGAATAAGCTCTCGCGTAAATACGTTATTGCCTCGATTGCCAAACTTCAAAAAACAATTTGTCTTGGTGTTACAGGGGCCTTCCCCAGCACACCGGGAGCTGCTCTCGACACACTGCTGAATCTTCCTCCCCATGATACCTACATCATGGGGTGTACTCTCAAGACCATTTCTCGTTTAAAGCGATGTGGTCTCTGGCACAATTCGCATTAGAGCTTTGAGGAACTCGCAAGCAGCATATCTTTTGACTCATGTCTAATGGATATGCCGTCTGAGATGATGATCCCAAGGCCCAAATTGCGTCAAAATTACTCAGTCAACTTTCATTCCGTTCAGGACTGGTTCGCTCCAGAATCTGAGCCTGGAAAGAACTGTTATCGAATCTGATGAGGGTTCTGGCGCTAGTGCCTTTGTGGAGAGCGACGACATACGACTGCACACCTCTTTAGGATCATACGTCGGAAGGTCGGAAGATTAAATTCCTTGAGTCTCATTTGGGTTCCGGGCCATCACGGCATAACTGGAAATGAGATCGCCGATGAATTTGCTCGGCAAGGGTCTCAGACAGCTTTCTCGAACCGTCGCGTCGCTAGGTCTACCAGCGTCCTCGGTGACGGCTTCAATAAACGATTGGATCTGTGAAGAGCACAACCGTAGATGGCATGCCTCCATTGGATGCAGACAGACCAAACGTATGCTCCCCAACGTTAGTAAGAAGACTGCAACATTTTTGCTAGCTCGTAGCAGAAAAGACTGTAGAAAGCTTATTGGCTTTGCCAGCGGGCACTTCTCTTTTGCCAAGCATTTAAACGTGATACCACACTCTGTGAATCTTGTGGAGAAGATGATGACACCGCAGAGCACTTCCTCTGTGAATGTCCTGTTTTTTTTCGCATGAGGTTACAGATACTCGGAGCAGATATGGTGAGAGCTGGTAACTTAGGCTCCTTATCATGGCAGCGTCTTTTGGCTTTTCTCCGACCATCTGGAAAGCTATAACAAATAGAAGGTTGCTAACTGGTAGTACAATGGACCGGTATTTAAGTGTGAGTGTTGCAGCTGGTATTTTAAAAACCTCCAACAGAAAAAAAAAAAATGGATGTGTGGGGTTCAAAAAAATTGGGGCCTTCCATACTCTCCTGCAAAAATTTTTCCGTTCCTCTCTTAATAATAAAAATTTACGTATACGAGTAGCGCTTTGACTTGTGGTTAAACAAGAAAAATTCTTAGACTCAAATTATAAATTGTTATCATCCCTGATTGATCCTTCCTTGAATTAAATCTATATCTTCCAGTTTTTGCATAGGGAACATCATATTTGAAGCTTAAGGGTCTTAATATCCAAATAAAATTAGTTTTTATCCATCACCTGTCCTAATTTGTATAACTATTGCACCTCTTATTGCTTTCAGACGTTTCCATTTATATATGCACAGCTGTCCAGCAAATCGGAAGCGATTTATGATCGCTTATTGAAATACATAAACAATAATTTGTTTAAATTTAATGCGGTATCGTTCATGACAGACTATGAAAAAGCTTTGCGGAACGCGTTAAGTAATAACTTTCTTCTAGCAAAATTGAAGGGTTGTTGTAATGCACTTAAAAGAAATGCCAGCAAGATAAGTAAATTCTTAACCAAGTGGATTTAAAAGGTAAGAGAAGTTATATTAAGGGTACCTATTTATGCTTCGGCGTAAGATCACTTTTTGTGTAAATTTGTAATTTTACGCGAGACTTTGCATGAGTACCCTTTTAAAGCCCTGCGCAAACCAATGCGGTGAGTGCGTGCGATGCGATTGCCGATAAAACGAAACACATGTAACCACACACGTTCCACAACTACGTTTTGTAGAACGATTTTTGGAACGCAGCATCCACTATAAAAAATAATGTTTCTGTGCACTCGCGCTGAGCTGCTTGAAAGAACTGCTTTACAGCAAATTATTGCAATACATGTATAAAAAAACTCAGCTCCTCAATGCAATTAGTCAAAAATAGCTATTATATTTTCCGGGGGAATCGATTGCACCATTTTATCAGTGATTACAGATGAATTTGTACATGTGCAAAAACGATTCTATTGATTTGATGAATGTGGCATTTGGAGCACCAAAATTAAATTAAATTAATTGGGATGTACCAGATTGATGTTCAGCCAAACAGTCTTTCAGTCAGAACTTAAACGGCTCTGTCCTATGAGGTAAAACATTAACATTAAAAAATAATATGTAATAAAAAAACTTTTATTTCAGAAATTGGAACTTAGTTGAGGTAAATGTGACTAAAATTGAATTGAATGATCAATTGCAATCCCATATCAAGAATCTTATATATCCACTTAACAACGTACTCGAGACGGTGATGCCGGAGTTGCGGAAGCCATTGTGATGCGGGCATCAGAGAAGTCGAATGCGAGAAGACGGCCATGGATGGCAAATACTCTACAGATACGAAAATAGAAGATAATGCTCGAATGTATAAGCTGACAAAAAGTGAACTTCGATCAAGAAATCAACACAGCTGTAAGTTCGCTATATTTTGTGTCTTTCTGTTTTTGCTTTAAATTTTTACGTTTTTTTTTTGTGTAACAAATTTTTTAGAAAGCTGAATCTCAACTGGCATACGAATTGCAAGCTACAAAAATTAGACAGAAGAGATTCAAATTGATGTGGTCGAACGTAGAAAACAAATTCAAATTGAGTCGCAAGAGGTACAACATAAGGATCGTGAACTTATCTCTACCGTTAGGCTGCCAGTTGAGGCCGAAAGTTGTCGTGTTCAAACCATTGCACAGGGTAAGCGGTAAGTTGAAATGGCATGTGTGTTATTCTCAGGACTTAATTCTGTTTTCTTTTTAAAAGTGAACAAACAATCGAAGGCGCTCGGGCAGAAGCTGAGAGAATACGTAAGATCGGTCAAGCTGAAGATTCGGCTATTGAATTGGTTGGCAAAGCAGATGCCAAGAGAATGAAAACGAAGGCCGCTGTTTACAAACAATACGGTGATGCTGCCATTATAAATATTGTCCTCGAATCGCTGCCAAACAGAATTAAAAAAAATAGCGTAGACTGAAATTTCTTACCAATTTCTCGAAAACATCACAGGTTCATTACTTGAAACGGAATGAGAGGTTGTATATGTTTCGATATTAAAGTTTCTGTTTCAGTCACCGCTGCGCTGAGTTTGAACTTTCGAAGGGCTTATCCTCTCATTCCTTTTCTTATAGAATTCAGCTCAACTAAAATATACGAAAGTCATTCCTCAGTCCTCACTATTTTTGCCGTATCCTCCGACATCTATCGCTACAAATTTGTAGTCGTGATCAACAATGGTCATCAAAACAATCGAAAACTTTTGCAAATAGCAGAAGTAACTAGATCCTGAGTTTTTAGGACACTTGATGGTTACATGTTTCCCATCGATACTGCCCAGACACTTTGGAAACTGCCATTTGCTGTTGAACCCTTCAACGTTTTGTTCCAAGATTTCTTCCGTTTGTTCTGTCATGAATAGTGGTTGCATTCTGTTCCAAATCGCAGTTCAAACTTCCAAAACAATAGCGCTTACAGTGGAGAACCCCATTCTGTAGCTACGACCTACAGTTTTGAAAGAATCTCCAGTTGCCAGATATCCTAGAATAAAATAATAATGCAATAAATTAGAAATAATATTAATTTTGTTCATTTTTCAATTTCAGGCGAATCTCTTAAAAAAAAATGGAGAAATCTGAGGGACTGTTACCAAATTTTTGAAATCTGAAAAAACACACACCGGCCAGGATATGAAGCGTCTAGACAGTTACAAAATGTGGCCTTGGGCTAAAAAAATTGACTTTTTAAAGCTTTTTTGTCTTTTGCCAAAACTCATTCAAATATTTCATTTCAAACACAAACAATACTGAAATAGATGCAAACATTAATACTTTTTCGCAAAACGATATTGCTTGGTCGCAAAATGATACTACTTTGCCGCACACCGCAAAGTGTAGTAAGAAGAATGACAGCCATACCCCTTCTGCTCTTGATAAAGTAATATCTTACGGACAACAAAAATCAAGGTGATGAAATAGACGATATGTTCAAAGCGAATGCCAAAACAATGAAAAAATTTTCTAAATGATGACAAGCCACTATGAAGTTGAAACTGTGCACACTTTTCACAGAAATGGAGATAGAAGAACTCATTGAACATGAAAATCTTCTCTTCTGCTTCGGTTAGTGCCAGATCTGTTTCCTCCTTAAATTGTTATACAGTTCCTGAATGCATAATGAACAATTCTACGCCAGATTTCGAAGAATCGCCAGAATATTTCGAGGAATTTGTAATAAGTGATGGAGAGAATAATAATATTGACAACTGATTTTTAAAGTGAAAACACAATAGCGCGTTTGCCTCGCGTCGACCTCATTTGAAAGAACAATTAAAAACTCAACCATACGAAATCTGTAGAGTCTCACACATAGGCGGATCCACGGGGGGGGGGGGGGGGGTTTCGGGTCCGGACCCCCCCCCCCCAATCGGGAAAATAAAAGATGTTATTTGTAACATTTATCGGCTCCTAAAGTTCAAATTTCGTTACGGGACGGAAAAATATAGCATGAGCAAGACAAAAAAGTAAAGGAGAAGTAATATTATTATTTTTAAAATTCGAGAACTTTATTGATTGTGAAAATATAATCGACATTTTTGAACGACTTGCTATGAAAAATATCGTCAGATTGATGTTTGCATATGTGCCTCGATCCGATAAAAGGGACTTACTAGTCAAAAAATCGGTTACTGGATCATGATTGATTTCATTAGTTCTTTAACTGAATATTCATAAAGCGCAATCAGAAATTGTAACATCGCTATTATTTCACAAAATATAAATTCAGAGAAACGATTTTTTACATGGGTTTGAATGGTACATCAGCACCTTTCAGAGCGTGCCGTGTAAGCTTTCACTTTTGCCTAAAAGGTGACTTTTCTCGGATCGAGTCACATATAAAACTTTTTACATGTAAATTTTTGATCGAAAGATACTAACCAGTAATGCTGGGTTTACATGCATCTGCAACTGCAGAAGTGCAGAAAAGTAAAGCGGGATGGATGAAGATTATAAAGTACAAAAGTTAAAAAGAGAGACGAATAGAATTATGGTTGCATGAACATGTTCATCTGCAACCATAACTTTTCATCTGCAGCCATAACTAAGGAAGTGCAGATGGTACGTTCCCTCTCTATCAGACAAGTATGAATTTTACATCTTGTGTCTTTTTCCGATTTTCATCTGCACTTGCAGATGCATGTAAATCCACCATAAAGCATCAAGCGCATTTTGGATGTTCTGGCCGTGGATTCGTTGTCTCCACATCTTGACTTCTGACAGAAAATTTTCTTTCGAACAATCCGATATATCTTCGTAAAATGTGGAGAGGTCAGCGCATTTCTTTTCGTTAAATTTTTGTTTAAAACAGTTGCCCGAAACTTTGTAAAATGGATTTGTGTTCTGAGAACTGACTTTTGAGTTAAGAAATGAACGTATTGTAACGTGCGCTTAGTTCGCAAAATAAAACTTCACTTTTTAATTTATTTCTACCACTTTATTCAGTATCTATACTTTATTCGAACTCAACTCGACTATTGGACTATCACTGGTTAACAACGTTTCACTCTTAACTTTATCACTCTATAATCAAAACTGACTGCTCGTTGCGTCAGCGGTCCTATTTATATAGAACAACATTCATCTAGCGCGTTCCAGTTTCTTCTCCATGGTTTCCACATTTGCTGTCAAAAATCTCTACACTCACACACACTGGCTTATAAGCAATGCCTGTCATTTTATACCATTCCATTATAGTGTTGCCAGTTGTGTTTTCGGTTAACGTTTTCGATTAGGAAATTGGTATAAATGTTGGGTGTTCATTACACTGCCCCCTCCTTAAGATTGTTCGTCCCGAATAATTCCATCTGCAGCCTCGCCACTATATCGATGCAGCCGGTCACAATGAACTACTTTTAACTTGCCTCTTAAGCCTCTTTGGATGCGGTAAACCACGTCGTTAATCCTCGTGACAACAGTATAAGGACCTTCCCAGTTCTGCTGAAGTTTCGGTGACAATCCCTTTTGACGATGAAGATTATAAAGCCACACACGATCTCCTGCTTGGAATCCTGCCGTTGTCGCTTTTGTGTCGTACCGTGTCTTCATCCGGTCGCTGTAGGTTTTCATCCGTTCCCTTGTTCTTTTATGGATGTCAGCGAGTCTCTCCTTGATGTCATCCACATACTCGTTCGTGTCCTGTGGCTCCTCTGTGGGGCATCCAAATTTAAGTTCGCTGGGCAGCCGCATGGTTTTCCCGAACAGGATGTCAGATGGTGTTTGTCCTGTCGAGCTATGTACTGCACTTCTATAGGCCATCAGGAATAGCGGTACGTGCCTATCCCAGTCTCTTTGGTAGTCGCCTACGACCTTGGTGAGGTGTTCTTTCAAGGTCCGGTTGAATCTTTCAACCATCCCATCAGATTGTGGATGAAGCGGTGTGGTTCTGGTCTTCTTGATGCCAAGTAGTCCGCACACTCCTTGGAAGATGTTTGACTCGAAGTTCCTCCCTTGGTCGGAATGGAGTTCCATAGGTACGCCAAACCTACTTACCCAGTTAAACACAATCTGGTCGACCACCGTTTTGGCTTCTTGATTTGGGATGGCATACGCCTCAGGCCATTTGCTAAAATAGTCCATTACAACCAGAATGTACTTGTTTCCAGCGTTGGTCTCTGGAAAAGGCCCAGCCACATCTACTGCAATCCTCTCAAAAGGCGATCCAACGTTGTACTGATGCATCTTACCTTGAATCTTCCTACCAGGTCCTTTGGTTGCAGCACACTTGTCACATGTTCGGCACCACTTCTCCACGTCATCTCTAGCATGTAACCAGTAGAACCGATGTCGCACCTTCTCCAGTGTTTTGTTAACTCCCAGGTGACCTCCAGAAGGTCCGTCGTGCATCTCCCGAAGAACTTCACTGACTTTCGATTGCGGTACGATCAGCTGCATCACATATTATGATTTACCGTCAACGGATTCCCATCTTCGCCTGAGGACACCTTCTTGCACATATAGTGAGTCCCACTGTGCCCAATAGGCTTTGAGAACTGGACTCCTGTCAGAAATGTCTCCCCATTCAGGTTTCTCTTCATTTTCTTTCCATGCGAGAATGGGTTCGATATCTGGATCCTCCTGTTGAGCGGTCCTCACTTCCTCATTGCTCCATCCGCATATGGGGTCAGCTCTTAGTCGCTGAGCGGTAATATTTTCTTTGTTTTCTTGTCGCCTACAATGCTTGCAATCCTCTTTGCAAGGTCTTCGGGACAATGCGTCGGCGTTTGAGTGCAGCTTTCCTCTGCGGTGTTGAATCTGGTAGTCATAAGTCTGCAGTCTTTCTATCCACCTTGCGACTTGACCTTCTGGATTTTTGAAGTTCAACAGCCAGTTCAGAGCACCATGGTCTGTCCGCAGAAGGAATTTCTGTCCATAGATGTACTTATGGAAGTGCTTTGTTGCCAAGATAAGAGCCAGCAGTTCCCTTCTGGTCACGCAGTAGTTTCTTTCAGGCTTCGAGAGGACCTTACTATAATATGCCACCACTTTCTCTTCGCCATCATGCACTTGGGATAGTACCGCCCCGATTCCAACGTTGCTTGCATCTGCGTCGATGATGAATGTTTTGCCAGGTGTTGGATGTGCCAGCACTGGAGCGTTACAGAGGCGGTATTTGAGTTCCTGAAAAGATTTTTCACACTCACCTGACCATTTGAACTGCTTCCCTTTTTCGGTGAGCTGATGCAAACTTTTTGCAACTCCAGCAAAGTTCTTAACAAAACGTCGGTAATATGTGGCAAGACCAAGAAAGCTTCGGAGTTGATGTTTGTCCTGTGGTGTCGGCCAATTTTTGACGGAGTCAACTTTTTCAGGATCAGTCTTCACTCCTTGGGAAGAGATGATGTGTCCCAAATACTTAACTTCGGTTTTGAAAAGTGCACATTTTTCCGGATTCAGTTTAAGGTTAGCCTCTCGAAGTCTCTGAAACACGGCTTTTAGATTCTTGCAATGTTGGTCAAATGTTTTCCCGTAAACAATGACATCGTCCAAGTAGACAAGGCACGCTTTCCACGTCAGTCCTTGAAGAACGCACTCCATCAAACGCTCGAATGTTGCCGGAGCGTTGCATAGCCCAAACGGCATAACTTTAAACTGCCAGAGCCCATTACCTGTAGAAAACGCTGTCTTTTCCCGATCATCAGGGTGGATGTCAACTTGCCAATATCCACTCTTCAAGTCCAGCGTCGAAAACCACTGGGCTCCCTCCATAGCATCCAGGGTATCACTGACTCTCGGCAGGGGATAACTGTCCTTCTTAGTCACATCATTCAGCCTTCGGTAGTCCACACAAAAACGAGTGCTTCCGTCTTTCTTTTTCACTAGCACCACTGGTGAAGCCCAAGGACTTTTGGAATTTTCAATAAGCCCGTCCTTCTTCATTGCTGTTATCATTTCCTCAACCTCACCTTGTTTGGCCAGTGGAAGGCGTCTTGCGGGTTGACGAATCGGTCTTGCATCTCCTGTGTTGATGCGATGCTGCACCAACTGTGTCCTACCATATTGTCCCTTTTGCGATGCGAAGATGTCAGTGTACTCTTGTAGGAGATTTTCAGCCATCCTTGTTTGTTGGTGATCAAGGTTGGATGAATACAGTATTTTAGCTCTGATGGTTTTGAGCTCCTCCGGAGTTATAGTTTTTCTCGGGGCTTCGTCTGTGATCTTCGTAATTGCTGCAACCGATTCGCAACGTCCAACGACTTCTCCTTTCTTCAACCTTACATCGTACGGTCTGGTGTTTAGTAATCGTACGGGGACCATTTTGTTTTTCGGTGCTACTAGTGTTTTCCCAATGATGACGTTTTGGGAGGAACACTCTGGGTCTGGTTCCACCATTAGGTATCGAAGGCTTCCAAACTCACCTTCCAGTTTTGTCCAAACGAACACTTCAGAAGAAGGAGGCAGAATCAGATCTTCCGTGATGACAGTCCTCAGTGTCGACGTACTTTCGTTCGAATAGGTCATTGGAAGTTCCTTATTTTGGTACTTCAAAACCTGATTACCGATGTCCAAAATAACTCCGTGCTGTTTCATAAAGTCGATTCCAATGATGCACTCGTCACATATATCTGCCACCAGGAATTGATGAGTAAACACTAGATCGGCCAGTCGGATCTTAAGACACACTTCTCCATATACTCTTGCTGCTTCTCCCGTTGCGGTTCTTAGACGGTAGCTATTGGTGTTATGAAGCCACGTCGTCTTTACCAGGTCTCGACGTACTATGGAGGCTGTGGCACCGGTGTCGATGGTAGCCACATGTTTGTTCCCGTTAATAGTAGTTTCCACAGTCAGACTTTTGTTGTCTCGTTTGGTCTGAGAGACCTGGATGGTGGTTTTGGGGCCATCGATACAAGAAACCAGCCTCTGCCCCTCGAAGTTGGTTCTTACCTGATGGTAAACGGGCTGATACGTAACGCTGGTGTTGTTGTTACCTTGTTCTGGGTTGGATCTCTTGCTTCCACAATGTTGACAACCGGCTTTATTTGGTGGTAGTCGGCATTGACGCTGTAAGTGCCCGGTCTTGTTGCAGTTCCAACATCTTGCTAGTCCGCTCCGCTGGTTCTTTTGTATTTCAGCTCTTTGGCACGAGCACTCTTCGACTATGGCTTCTCTAAGTCGATGTACTCCATGAGAAGCTTGTTCTGCTGCTTCAATTGTCAATGCGAATGCTAAAGTTTCAGAAAGAGTACGTGTTCTAGCAGTTCGCACAGACCTCTGAAGATTTATATCCGAAATGGCACGGACGAAGGACTCAACAGCAAGCTGGTTGATGATTTCTTCTCCAGCATCCGGGTATGCCAGGTGAACCAGTCTTTCGACGTCTGCTTGGAGCTGCTGTAGACTTTCACCCCTTTTCTGGACTCTGTTATTGAGTTGGACTCGAAAGACTTCTTTCAAGTGGCTATCGCCAAAGCGTTTATCTATAGCTGCCACGAGAGAACTGAAATCGCCGCCCTTACCAGCTGGAACTGTTTGAAGTAATTCAGCTGCTGGTCCTCTAAGAGCAAGAGTCAGTGCAATGTACTTGTCTTCGTCATCCCAGCCATTTGTTGTCGCGGCTGCCTCAAATTGTCTCTTGTAAACTGGCCAAGACGACTGTCCATCAAATGTTGGCGGTTTCATCTCCTTTTTCCTTGCAAACTCTCCAGCAGATTCTCGAACTTTGATTTTCCGGATCTGGTCCAATTCCTTGGTCAGAACAGAGAACTGTTTATCACATCGGGTTTCTACGATTTCGAAACGATTCTCTACAACAGAAAGCTGTTTTTCCACACCTTCAACGCGTTCGTCTAGGGCACATACATTTTTCTCAATGTTACCCAATTTACCTTCTAGAATGTTTTTCTGACCTTCCAAAACATTCTGTTGCGCCTCAAGTCTTTCGAGAATATTCTGTTGTTCCTTCTTTTGTTCGTTTCGTTGTGCTTCCAGTTGTTCGAGAACATTCTGCTGTTCCTTCTTTTGATCGTTTCTCTGCTCTTCCAGACGTCCGAGAATATTCTGCTGTTGCTCTTCAATCAGCTTCTTTTGTTGTACTTCGAGTCGTTCGAGAACATTCTGCTGTTCCTTCTTTTGCTCGTTTCGCTGTTCTAACAAAAGTTTCATCATACTAGAAAAATCTACACTTTCACTTACTTCCTCTTCTTCCACTTCTATTTGAAAAACAAAAGTGTTTACGTCTTCCCCTTGCTGTTCCAAATAGTTACGCAAGCGCAGGACGAGCTCATTTTTCGATCCCGCTCTAGAAAGATTTCGCTTACCTAACTCACTTTTAAGCTCAATGCAGTTGAGCTCTTCTAACAACTTACCCATTTTCACTGTATATAATTATTATTTTTTTTTTTACTTTTTTTTTTTTTACACTTTATTAGTCAAATAAGTTTTATTTACACTTCTGACACCAATGTAACGTGCGCTTAGTTCGCAAAATAAAACTTCACTTTTTAATTTATTTCTACCACTTTATTCAGTATCTATACTTTATTCGAACTCAACTCGACTATTGGACTATCACTGGTTAACAACGTTTCACTCTTAACTTTATCACTCTATAATCAAAACTGACTGCTCGTTGCGTCAGCGGTCCTATTTATATAGAACAACACTCACCTAGAGCGTTCCAGTTTCTTCTCCATGGTTTCCACATTTGCTGTCAAAAATCTCTACACTCACACACACTGGCTTATAAGCAATGCCTGTCATTTTATACCATTCCATTATAGTGTTGCCAGTTGTGTTTTCGGTTAACGTTTTCGATTAGGAAATTGGTATAAATGTTGGGTGTTCATTACAGTATCAAGAAACGGAATGTAGAAAGAAATTCTGTAGTAGTCTTCAATACTTTGTGCTTGAACGTTGCAACGGTTTTTCAGTTGATTGCAAGGGCGGCGGCGCGAGGCGGCGTTGCAATTTCATTGTGATTTCGTATTCAGAACAAATTCTAGCAACATGCTCATAAATAACGTGGAAAGTTGAATCTGCGTTTTCGTGTTTGTACGTAACTTTATACAAAGCGTCATCTGCCAGCTTAGAAGCCTCATCCAGATCTTGGTTTTTAGATTGCAGTTCCCGACTCAAAGGCAAAACAATCGAATTAACTGATTCCATAATGTGACAGGCGATTTGGAATTCAACCGTTGAAATCGCTGTCAAAAGATGCAATGCATTTTGCGAAGTATCTCGATCTTTCCACTTTTTGATTTCTTCCAAATATCCAATAACAGCCGGTTGCAATTCAACGTACGTTCCAACTGCTTCATGAGACTGAGCCCACCTGGTAGGACAAACAGACTTCAACTTTTGTTTTTTTTCTCACTTTTGTGTGTCATTTTTGAAATTTCTTGGTGTAGAACGTCTTGTCTTTTAGGCCAGTGAAAAAATGCTTCAATCGCTCCGATAGTTCCTAACGCATTTTTGATTCCTGACACTTCGCATGCTGCATTGACTGCTAAACTAAAGCTATGTGCAGCGCAATGTACATAAATTGCCAGGGGGAAATACGATCTCAGATGAGCCTGTGCACCAATGAATTGGACACTCATTGCCGGAGCTCCGTCGAATCCTTCGCCATACATATATGAGCAATCGACGCCAACATCATGTAAATAATTTCTGATTGAATCTGCTAAACCTCGTACACATAAATAAAATTTTGCGTAATGGACCCCCCCCATGCCCAAATCCTGGATCCGCCACTGGTCTCACACAATCACGCTTTTTCCTCAAACGCGTCGTTTGACAAACGTAAGCAAACGTAACAAAGCGACCAACCTTCAAAAAAAAGTTCAGCTATGTTGAACATTTGCTCGCTTTCTGACATATATCACTCTTTTTCAGTTTTGCAATAGGGAAGAGTAATAAAATCGATGTAAGCAAAACATCGATTTACGAAACAAATTATCGATACGTCGGCGTCGGTATCGATGTCGAAGTGTGTTTCAGCTGAAACTTGTCGATGTAAATACTAGATAAATATTTAAATTCTCGTTAAAGCTGTTTTAAACTTTACTTTTGTTAGATTATTCAACGTAGGTGCTGTTGAAGCATTTTAACTACTATGAATTTGCAATGATGTTTTGAAAAGTTGACTTATACTTTATGTAATATTTTTCATATCGTGGATTTCGATGAATTTTCGATATATTATAACCTAATATAGTCTATCATAGATTTTTGTGGTTCATAAATCAATCAAATTTTACTTCGAATTTTGGTAAAGAAGACCAAACTTATACCACTGTAATGAGATGATCAATGAATCTGAAATGAACGTATGGATTCGTAATCAGTACTAAGAATCAATGTTCTGCATTTTACATTTTCAACTTATTGCTTTTGCATCGCATCTTTGTTCCTCTCTAGTACAAGTTTAAACAAATTTTATCAATCCGTTTGGTTTTCACTTTTTCTTATTTCGATATAAGAAATGTTAAAAATCAATTTTTACTATGGCAAGAGCACGATATGCCGTTTTGTAAATCGTCTCAAAGCCGAAAATGTAAAAAAAATTTTCGATATCTAATTTAATTTAGAGATACCAATATGTATTTGAAATCGAAAAAAATTTGTTTTCCTTATTTTTTTTTCAAATATAAAGTAATAATTAAACTTATGATCAAAAAACTAATAATTTCAAATTTAGGTTATTATTAGTTTGGTGAACACGAGTTATTAAAAATTATCAAAAATTTAAAATGTATGTGGTGTATGATCTTTGAAATAGGCCTGTAAACAAAAGCAAATGTACGGAGAATGAGTAAGTATATGAACTATGAAGTAGAGCACAAACTAAGCATATCGAAAAGAGCACATAGAACCAGAGAAGGTGGCGGCTGTGATATTGTTCTTGGTCAATTTGCATGACACGCTCCCGTCCGAGCAGACTATGATGTAGTAGTATGTATTTATGATGTATTTAGCTCCAAGAGGAGATGAGATATGTATGTATGTACTGATGAATGTATTTTGTATTATGACATGCCTGTATGAAAGAATGAATTGAGACCCAATATAAAAACCAATAAGATTATACCGAATGCTTTTTTTTTTTTGTAATTTTATTCCAATTAAAGTCTGTACATAAATATATTCTTTTGAGTATTTATACTTTATTATTTATATTATATTATATTTATTTATACTTAATTTTTTAGTTCATCCCGCAAGGCAAAAGCTTCACGAGAGGAATTGTGTGAGCATGGTTCTGCTCCTTGGAAGTGGTGTTGCTTCACTCCTCCAAAGGCCTGGAGTTATAATGTCTCCCTCATTGTCCCAAACATCGACCAATTCTCGTGGACAATATACTGCATCGTTCAGCTTTATGAAGTTGTGCAACACAACGGTTGCTTTTATTAACATTGTTTATTAACATGTTTGCTATCAATAGCTGCCACGCAATTAGGCATATTCCACAAATGCTCAAAGTTTGTTGAGATCATTTTCCAGTCGTCTTCATTTGGTGGCGCTAAATATAGCGGCATAAGAATGTTCCAAAGTATGTTACAAGTTTCGTATATGATTTTGGGAACTTCGGAATAACCCATTTTGAACATCCAAGCTAACACTCGCCTTGGGGAACGCCTTGCGATAAGTACCTATTTATAGTAAGCTAAGAAATGTTATTAAAGGGAATTTTTTAAACAATAATAAACTCACAATAAAGTTAAGAACAGTCGAGCTTCGGGCTCAATTGGCTTTCGCCAAGAGGTCTTTTCCAAGCAGGGTTCAATAAGAGCTTGAAGGACTTCAAAATACGATTTTGACATTCTTGTTATTCTGAAAAATTCTTCAGGATCGATTGTTTTCATCTTTTGAAAATTCATGACATAGAATCCTTCAACATCTCTGGTAAGATTCAATTCACGAACCCACCACCTTCTCACCGAATGTTTTTCATTTTCTTTATATTTTTGTATTGCCAAATCAGCCAAATATGTCTTCTTCTTTTCATTTCCGGCGTTACGAGTAGTGATCTTGAAGCGATCACAACTCTCCCACTTTTCTGCTTCACACTAGTGATCCGCCTGTGGGGTACGGCCGCGTTGACCTCAGAAAGCGTCGGCAAGCCTTCCGGTTTTGGATTGTTCCATGTCTGAGGCCAACCAAATGCTGCTGTTTTTGCATTTGCTTGTACCAGGAGTGTTTTGGCCTGCCTTTTCTTTTTCGTCGCGAATTTGTTGAAACGTTGTACGATATTGCCTTTTGGACGGGGCTCTGCGGATCTCTCCTTTGAACATGACAATACCAACTGAGCCGGTCGTGCTGAATTTTGTCCAAGATGGTACTTTTGACATGAAGGCTTCCACGGATCTTAGTACTTCTAATTCGATCAAGCTTTGTTACTCCTGCTGTCATCCGAAGCATCTTCATTTCGGCTGCCGTCAATTTGCTCTCATACTTTTTGTACATTGTCCAACATTGTGAACCGTATGTCAGAGCTGGACGGACAACTGCTGTGTAGAGTCTTCCCTTCAGCTTAGGGGGCATTTTTCGATCACAGAAGATAGCGGAGTTTTCTCGCCACTTCATCCACCCTACGCTTACTCGATGATTGATGTCGTCATCACAAGTTGCTTCACTATTGATCATAGATCCCAGATATTTAAACTTTTCACACTTGGGAAGCACATTTCCATTCAAATAAATGTCTGGAATAGGCTTGTCTGGATCAGAAAAAGGGCAGCACAGGTATTCAGTCTTTTTAGCGCTAATACGGTACCCATTTCCTTCCAGAACATCAATCCAAACGTCAAGTGCTCGTTGCAGGGATGTAGGATCCTCGCTTATGATGGCTCCATCGTCAGCAAAGAATAATTGTTGTACTTTACTGTCCGTTACTTTTCCTTCGAGCAAAAAATCCAGAACAGCAATAAATAGCAGTGGACTCAAGACACTTCCCTGATGTACACCTACTGTTATTTGGAATTGTTCGGTGACTCCAGCTGGGCATCTCACTTTTGTAACTGCTCCCTCGTACATGTCCATAATTATTCGCACATAGGCTTCAGGAACTCCTCGGTGTCTGAGGGCCAAATAAGCCAAATATGTAATGCAGGTAATTTTTGTTATTTTTATAATTTTCTCTATTTGCTCCATTTTTCTTATCACAAAAACACTTCTTTCTCCACGACAAAATTGAGATTTTGAGATTTGACATTTTTCTTTTTTACACTACTTTTTGTTTCTTTTTTTTTCTTGAGTCTGTTTATTACATTAATTTGCCGGCTTGGGATTGACCACACTACACAGTTGGAGTATTAAAAGTTTAATTAATTTCTAATTTTCGTACACTCAATCGGACGGCCACGACGAAATTTGCGAATAAAATCAGCTCTTAAGTCAAAATGACAGAACGGTGCGGCAGTGCGCTTTGAGTTTTTAACTACGTAACGTTGAGGTTGACAACGCGACGCGCTATTGTGTCTTAATTTTCAATATTGACTGAATTTTAATGCATGAAAAACATTACCATAATAATTGATGTAGAGAATAATAATGCTAACTATTAGTTTTAATATTTACTGAAATTTTATTTATGAAAAATATATAATAAGTGTTGAAGATAATTAATAGTTATTTTATTTTACTTTGTTCAGTAATTTAATGAAAAAACACCAATACAAAGTATTTACTACTTACTTAAAGTTACTGCACTGCAAGTCTTTCTGGGGGTTCTATGGGTCTTCTGAATGACGTGAATTGCTTGGTGATGTCCAACTTTATAATGTCCAGTATCTCGTCAAAACATTCAATTGACATTCTAAATTATGTGAAAAATCGTCTTCTGTCTGCACGTAGTTCCAAAAAAGTTCGTGTAACTCCGCTTTCGTTTCCTGACACATATTTATTTCGTGGACCCAGATTCTGTTGCTCCTTCTTTGTATATATATAAAGAAAACAGTTAAATAGATAAAGAATCAACTTCATCTACTCTACTACTACTATCTTAATAATTCGGTTTTTATTTTGAAAGAGAGTGAGAACCACATTATAAATACGTTACAAGAAAATATAGATATACGAATTTATATTATTTCAGATTCAAGGATATCAAAATAAATAATGCTAATAATAATAAATAATTTCAATTTATAAACGTACCTTGCTTGTTCATCTTCCTGTTCTTCTTGCAATTAAACTGCCATTAACAAACCCTCTTCCTCCATTTATCTGTAATTAAAATGATATTTTCAAATGTGAAAATGAACGGTTTTGAAATGTTCTTACCTTATTTTTACTTTATTTTTTGTTACTTGAAATACGGCACTGCTATTAATTAATCAATTATGATAATTTGACAAAATGATTTAATCTTTTTTTCTTGATTTGAAATTTGAAAATATGTAAATTGAAAAATTGATGAAAAAAAAAAATTTGACAGAATATCGCTCGGTGCCAAATCGCGCTAGTTTGATCAGGAAACGGATTGCAAACACATCACACGATAGGTTCCACTTAACGCAATCGCATCGCACAAGCTACTTTGTGTAAGTGGTGTAAGAAAGCAGCTGTTCGTTAAACGTCAAAATTATCAATTGCTTATAATGAAATAAAAAGAAAGAGTTGAAATTTTAGTTTAAAAGCGATTTGATTAATAAATTTTGGTTTCTTGACACAAAATTCTATCGAACGTTGTTGTTTGAAAATGCCTAAAATAAGCCAAAAAAGGAAATTCATTCAACTATATGACGAAATTGCTGTAATCGACTTACTAATCTTGGAATTATTTGGAAAAAATTGTGGTAAAAGTAACTTTTTCTGAAATTTTTCATTTTTGATACAAACATACATTTATAGATAAACAAAGAGAAAAAGAGGACGCAGTATTAGATGACTTGTCTTCCACTTTGACCATATTAATATTAGAGCATTCGAGATTTGCAGCTTCAATTTTGCACTATGCTGTCCCAAAATCGAAAAATTTTTTGGTTAGATGTCTTGCCTTATTTGGACGAGGATAGGTTTAAACAGATAGTTCGGGTATATTGGACAATTGAAAATGCAATTGATAATGGTTCTTTATCGATTGGGTTGCAGCGGAGAAGGGCAACGATAGCCAAAATTGCAAGTCTATTTGGTATTGGTGACGGCGGAACGATTCAGGTAACAGCAGCTATTTTAGTAGGTGAAAATGAAACAATTGACACAAAAGTTTTTGTATTTCTAGCCTATAACTGAAAGAGTTTTTTAAGTTATTCTAAAGCAGAGAAAAAAAGTTTTGTACTGGCCAGACGCATTAGAGCGGAAAAACATTGTGAAAGAGACATTTAATGAATTGGCTCATTGCATTGGCTACTTGGATGGTACCGAAATTAAACTAGCCGAAAAACCGACTGAAGATCCAGAAGCATGCTTTTCTCGCAAACACATTTATTCCTTAAAAGTTCAAGCCGACAAATTCAGAATTCGACATATGGTGTTAGGATATCCTGGTAGTGTGCATGATGCTATAAGAATTCCGAGCTTTTCACAAAAGAACGTGACTTCTTTACGGGAGCAGAGTGACTGGCTGTTGACAGTGCATATAAGTTAACAGGCACTGTTGTTACTCCTTTACGAGAAAATTCAAAAGAGTTATCCTTGGAGGAAAGAACGAAATTCAAAAACAACTTCAGTTCTTATCGTATAAGAATGGAATATTGTTTTGGGCATTTAAAAGAGAGGTTTAACAGCTTAAAAGATTGAGAATTCAACTAAAGAATGACGCTGCTGTTAAGTTTGCCTGTCGGTGGATCCTAGTTTGTGCTATTTTGCATAACATTGTAACCACACAAACAGCCACAGAAGACACTTTTCAAATTCCAAGTGAACAAGGCGATGATTGTGAAAACGAGGAACAAGAAACTGTCAATCATCATAGTTATAACACCGCTGCGGGTCAATTGAAGCGACGTGCATTGCTCTAGAAATGATCCACAACCAAGATTTTTGACAAGTTTGTTTATGAACGAAAAAAAATCTAACTACAATATTCATTTCTTCCAAAAAAAAGTAAACTTAATACTTAATTATACATACAAATTTACATTTCGTTCATAATTTCTACATTTCTTCTCTGTACTTTAGTTCAAGCTCATATCTTTTTAATCTTTCATCTTTCTCCATTTCAAGTTTTTTTAGTTCAAAATTCTGTTGTGTTTGTATTTTGTTCAGTTCAATATTGGCTACTTCCTTTTCTCTTTCCAGCTCAAACTTTTTTACTTCTCTTTCCAGCTCTAGCTTTTTTTCGTGAACCCCGAGTAAAAGTTCAATAGGTGAACATTTGTTTTGTTTAATTATGCGTTTCATTTCATCTTTAAATTAGTCATTTATTTTGCTTTTGAAAAATTTCAATTTGAAATATTTCAAGTTTTAAAAATTGCATTGCGCGTTCAACGGATTAAGTTTAAGATAATCTAACTTTTCAGGTTTTCTTTTGATACTTGACTTCTAACCTATCAGAGGTCGAAAAAAGTTAGACAATCTGAAAAGCTTAATAGCGTTGAACCCGAGCATAGTAATAGTTCTGCCAAAAATGTCTGCTTATCGTTTTAATGTACGTATATATGTACATAACTACAAGCACATGCTAACATTTTATTCAATTAAGGAGGTATCTTAGTCTAGAAATTGGAAAAAAATCGAATTTTTTTTATCATATTTCAATATTTTTGATATTCAAAAATATCTCCCTAAAAAAATTTTCCAAAATTCGAAGTATTTCCGAAGTTATAGCCGTCTATTGACGTGGAAAAAGCTTAGAATTTCACTTTACGCGAAACTTTTTTTCTCAGAACATACTTTTTTTATATGATACCCACGATGTCTCGAGTTCTACTGGACCGATTCACTTGAAATTTTCAGAGAATCTTCTTTATAGACCTCTCTAGAGTCATGAATCAGCCTCATCCCCAAATTTCAATTTTTACTATTTTTAAAAAATGCGAGAAATTAGAAAAAAGGTAAAAAATGTTTTTTTTTTCAAACAGTCGCCGTTTTGTCAAAAAAAATTTTTTTTACTTGTCGCTGGTTCATGCGATAGCACCATCATTGTAGATTGAGAATCTTTTTTTCTTTTTCAATTCGGATGACTAGCAGGGTTGAAATCATGGGTATGTCATGTGACAATTTTTTATCACCTGCTAGAATTCAAAATGTTCATGTCTCTAGACTAGAAAACCCTCTTAAGTCTTTTTTTAGGAACAATTTTTGCTAGAACAAAAACTATATCATTCAATAACAGCGTGTATATAGAAATTTGAGATCTATAAAGAGATTTATAAAGAATATACCTTTGCTACTCTAATGCTACTCTCTGGCGGCTCAATAGGGAGATCATTTGTTGGGATTGTATGATCCCCATCTTCTACAACTTCCGGACAGTATATGAAAGCGAGAAATTCATATCTTCATCTGTGGCATACCATTCCTGCACTTCTTCTACAATATCATCGGCTTCATAACTAGTTTCAAAAACTGTTTTTGGAGCAATATTTTTATTGCTCCCAAAAATGCTTTGGTGGTACCCGTGGTGTGATGGATGGCATGTCCGCCTGTTAATCCAGAGGTTCGAGTTCGAATCCCACCATAGGAAAAAATGTTTTTTCAATGGGTATCGCCTTTCGCGAGGAATTGGCAAGTCCTCCGTTAGTATTCATTGCCATGAAAAGCGCTTTCTCGATTAGCCGTTTGGAACCGGCAGAAAATTGTAGGTCCCCTCCATTCCCTCGCAAGGGATGGTTGTGAGAAATGCGCTAGGCCCAGGGGCTCCTCGCTCTGTTGCGCCACCCTATTTATTTATTTTAAAAATGCTTTCCAACAGATCAAAATAAGGGCAAATTTTTTTTAATGTAATCTGCCACACTACTTTCTTCGCCATTTGCCAAAAGACCAGCACCTGTTTTTCCCTTTCAGCTTACATCAGCATTCACATATATTTATGTTCCTTTTAAATACCTCATTTTCGCTTTCATGCATTCCCAGTTAATGTTGTCCAAAATTCCTGGAGACTTCAATATAATTTTTTGATAAAACCTGCCACTAGGTTCTATTAAAAATTATACTGAAGTCGGTTTCTGAAAGAAAAACGATTTGATAAAATGAAATAAAAGCAAAGAAATGCAGACCACTGGTGAAGAGTGGGTAGAAAGAATTTTTACATACCTCAAATAGCTCAGGATCCTCTTTCACGTCCTCTGATATAGCCTCTAAAAGTGATAGAGTCTGCTCCTGACTCCAGCGATGAGGTGACCGAAGTCGACGGCGGGCGCGGCGGGGCGGCGTTTCAGTGTTTTCTTTTTTCTTCATTCTGGAATTAAATAGTTATTTTATGCTTCATTCAAAACTTTGTTTTTATTTACTTACTCCGCTCATTTCCATATTTATGTATTTGTAATATTTCTATTTTCTTTTTTGTTTGATATTAAAAAAGGTACCTTCTTCAATGTTCAACTTTATAACTCAAACGTTTCTTTCGAAATGTCACAAATGATTTTTGTGTAGTTTTATAATCTTGTTTCCGCATCGAATTCGTGGCGTAGTCATACCAAATTTGTGAAAAATATTTTCCATACAAAATTTGACAGTTCTTTTACCAACTGGTAAACTTACACAGACTACATGGATTACACGGTACACGGGTTCTACACGCTGATGCATGAATACCCACCCCTATTATTTAATATTTTCTTCATACTATAATTCAGGAAGGGCCGTGTTAATTTTCTTTGCACAATGAAAGCATTAGGACTACTAGCAGCTTAGAGGGGCACCATTCTCAATTGAGCAAAAAACTTGTACAGAATGGCAACTTTTGCAAGTTTATAAATTGCCTTGAAGGTGAAGATTTCAAAGCATCTTTGGAATTGAATAATTCCCTCTATGAAACATACAGAATTTTTCGATCTCCAAATCAAAAGAACAAGAAAATGTACGAGCTCATTGAAAAAGTAACAATGAATTTAAATAGAAGGAAAGTTGCAGTGGAAGATTTTTTAAACCAGATGAGTAACTGGCAACATCATAGACTCCACAGACATTCATGAATCCTTCTCTGATGATGGAAGAATCTCAGATGATTTGGGTGATGGTAGTAATGGATTCTACGAATCGCAAATTCAATTATACTGCATTACTTGTTATGAAAAGCCACGAAATGTACCGTGTAATCATTTTAAACTTTCCGCAGAGTGTTTTACAACTCACTGCGTGAACACAATGAGAGCCGCAGACGCAATACGCAGCCGGTGCTGAAAGAGCTGTCAAAGTTTGTCGTGTTGTTTTTCTGCTCACAATGCAGCCGGACGTGTTTTTTGACATAAGGTCTGTATTGATGTCAGCTGACTGCATTAAATCTAATTTATATCAAATTTGAGTGTGTTAAAGAAAATAAAAGCAAGAATGGATAGTGAGAATGAAGAGATGGTTTTTCTAAGAGAAAAAGCGAAGATGGTGCTTACGACCATTGTACCAAAGCAGAAAAATTGAAGAATATTTTGAAACAAGCTTCAAATTTATCAAGGAACATGATCCTGACCTGTTTTTTGGGTCTACTCGTATGAGCAAAACGCAGTTTGACTTGCTTTTGACGTTGGTCGAAAACAGCCTGACCAAAACGTCTATTCGGAAGCCAATAGGTCCAGAATGCAGATTGGTTCTGACACTCACGTAAGCTATTGTAAAATCTAGTTTATTGAGTCTTAGTTTTCTCTCTTTATGAAGGTATCTGTCACAAGGAGTATCACCAAACTATCTGGCATGGTTGTTCAGAATGTGAGCATCAACGGTTCGCAAAATAATTGCAGAAACCTGTAAAGTTTTTTGGGACGTTTTGTCCTTTGTATATTAAAACTATAGTAACATCACGGAGGGGAAATCGATGTTAGCGCCACCAACGGCTCCATTAAAGGTCTTAACGGTTCTGCAAATTTTGCTGTGGTTGTTCACTTAGGCATGTGGATGGTATTTTTTCGGATGCTTTAATGGTTGTGGATGGTATTTCATTCATCAATTAATAAATGTGTTTAAATGATTTGCAAACAATGTCATGACACGCCAAATGCAAAACAACAAACTTTTTATCATTTAGAATCAAAAAGCACATCACTCTTTTAAATTGCTAACACATTTACGAAGCAAAGCTGCCCTAACAAAAAACAATAATATATGACGTATTGACAGCATGTTGGCAGGGTTCTACGATAAACTTGTTCCGATTGAGAAGGTAGTACGTTTAATGGTGGCGACAGGGGGCGATACCATCGATTTCCCCTCCGTGATGTTACTATAGTTTTAATATACAAAGGTTTTGTCACCAGCTTATATGCCAGAACTTAAAACATGTGATTGGGAACGTGTGGGCGAAGGCTTCAACCAAACCTGGAACATGCCTAACTGCGTTGGAAGCATTGACGGCAAACATGTTGAAATTAAATGTCCACCGAATACAGGTTAAAAGTACGCCAAGCTATTAAGGTTATTTTTAACTGTTTTTTATTTTCTTAATACAGGTTCTAAATATATAAATTATAAAGGGTATTTCAGCATCGTATTGCTGGCAATTTGTGACGCCGCGCCGACTTTACATTTACTGCTGTTGATGTTAGAGCATACGGTAGCCAGAGCGATGCTGGAATCTTTCGCAACTGCACCATCGGCAAAAAAATAATTGGTGACAATTTAAACTTACCGTCTCAGAAAAAAATCCCCAATTCCGAAAAGAAAGTTCCGTACTATTTTGTTGGTGACAGTGCCTTTCCGCTTAGGATGAATTTGATGAGGCCATATCCTGGCACCCTTTTGAACCTGAAGAAATCTTCAACTTTAGGCAATCACGAGCCCGAAGAGTAATTGAATACACTTTCGGTATCCTAGCAGCCCGCTGGCGAATACTGGGAAAGGCAATCGAGTTTCATCCTCAAAATGCCGACAAAATTGTGCTTGCTTGTACCATTCTTCACAATTTTTCAAAAAGTACAGACACCATAACATATTGTCCAGAGTCCTACATTGACACCTACAATGAATTGGGAGAGCGCACCAACGGAGCTTGGCGTCAGGAGTATAACACTTTGTTACCCATTCGAAGGTGTGGAACGAACAACCGAACGGAAGGAGCAGCTGAAATGCGAAAAAAGTTGACTCATTATTTCCAAAATGAAGGAAAAATTGATTTTCAACCTTAGGACGTAGGAAAACTTTTAAACTTTATGCCTTTTACAATAAAAAAAACACAATTTCAACAAAAACAGTAACATTTATTGTCTTTAAAATTAAAGGAACTATTATAAAACAAAGTAAGTATTTATGAAAAAAAATAAGACACTTCAAAAATCACATATATACTATATTGAATTCAAAACAAAGTTAAACATTAAGGGCTCCCTCATTGACTTAATCCATCTCCACCTGATTTACTAAGCGGAGTAGCTCCAGCTTCGTGCTATTCCCCACTTCCAAAGGAAATTTTGAGATTTTTTGGATTATCGATCAACAAAACAATTCGTCTTCCGATGACTGCACTACTGGTGTATCTACTTTTGGCCTCGCTATATATTCCTTCATGCAGCTCAAGGTACTTATAAATGTCGGCTCTACTGCAGACATCGACGGCCCTGCTCTCCTTCGTTTAGGCGCTGAAGCTGAAGCACTCGTCGATGCCAGCGGAGTAGAGCATGACGGGAGTGTTTCTTCTTCCTCCAGGTCATCGAAGACTGAGCTGCCTGGATCCACTAGGACCACTGGTGTCATTGCTGTTGGTGTTGTCAATGTTTGTTGGCTTTCTTCGATATAGTTTCCCATTGTTCTAGGTATAAAAAAAAACAAACACATCAAAATCTTTTTTCTTCTTTTTTTCTTTTTAATTCCGAAGTATCTAAATACTTACGTTCTTGGCTTTACATGGTCTTTCGAGAACTCCATTTCCATGGAATAGTATTTTAAGTATTTATTTTATTTATGATAAGCTTACACTGTAAGACAAAAAATATCTTATTTATAGTGCAGCTCCTAAAAAGTACAATAGCTTAGCTACTAACATTAGATTATAAAGTTTTAAACAAATATATAGTAAATTATACAAAAGAGAAAAAAGAATTTAGGAAAATTTAATTAATAAAACATGTCTTTGAATGAAATTGAAGAAATATACAAAACAAATTTAGTACATACATATTTACATATGATGAAGCTAGTTAGTTCTTATAATATTTTTCGATCTCTTTTCGTATCTCTGTAATGCAATTTAAGCCCCTAATTTCTCTGGGCAGTGAGTTCCAAATTCTTATAACATTGACGAAAAACTGGCGTTCGGAAGTCAAACAGCAAAAACGCGGAAATCAAAAGATGATGTGATCGATTTGAATTTAAAAAATTAATTTCATTATAAAGGTCCTCAGGCTGGCGGGAAAAGAGTATACCGGAAAAAAAGGTTATTGAGCGAAATTTGATGAAGTTATCGAACGTCATACCAAGGAATTCAAATACATACTGTGAAAATCTATCATAACGCCTTAGCTCGTAAATGTAACGTATGCTAGAATTAAATACAACATTTAGTCTCCTTTTGCAGGAGGGAAGTTCATTAACATACATTGAGAAAAGCAGCGGACCAAGTATAGAAAAGCATCATTGGCTACGGAACGGTTATCGTGCATGTTTTGAACTTTTTTAATGTTATTCACTTCGGTTTGTGCGATGGTGCATTTTTTGTTTACATCAACGATGTTTTTTTTTAGTTCGCGTACCTCAGAATCGAGTGTGTTAATTTTTTCGTTGGCTTTAGAAAGCGCAGTTTCGAGATCGTTCACTTTGGTGTTTGTTTCGTTTAAAGAGTTTTGTAATTCTTTGATTTGACCACTAATTCTGTCAGAAATACGATTTTCCGAATCGAGAATTTGTTGCGATAAAAGCCGAATAATATAGTCACTCTGTTCTTTACTCTGCTCATCCATACTTTTGCAATTGACATTACCATTGCTCGCGGTTTTTTGAGGGGTCATAGCGGATGATGACAAAGACTCGATGGGAGAGGGTTTCGTGGTAGTGGTTTTGCTTCGAGTACCGGTCAGTGCTGCCGTTTCTACTGTCATGACAGTAGACTACTGTTTTTTCACTCTAAAAAAGTCCAATCTCCTGTCTCCTGTTACCAGGGCATTTTTTTCAAAATTCTACTGTTTTTCTGACTTTTCTAACTATTACATTGAGTAACTCAGTAGTCAAACATTTTATTACTTTTTACAAATATTTATCATAAGTTCATAAGAATTTTTTTTATCCTCGTACCACAATATTCTTCATCTTCAAGAAAAGATATTATAAAAGAACATACCAGTTCAAGTTCTACCTCGAGTTCATCCCTATTTTGATGTTTTTCATAGCAGATTACAAAGACAATCTTCCTTCAACAAAAAAAATTCTTGAAAATCTTAATTCACCTATTGTACAAGCATATTTTTTTTTTCTCAAATTTGGCTTGAATTATTTCAATGAATTTAACGCATTGTTCCAATTTAAGAAAGTATTAATACATCGGATACAAACGGAAGCTGAGAATTTTTTTTTTAAAATGGCTATTAATTTCATTTTGCCAGATAAATTAAATATTTCTGTTGGTATTTCAGATGCTGATAATTATAAAAACTTGTCTCAGACTTATTTGGGGGCCGAATGTGAGGAATTTTTAAGAAAATCAGTTTTTTTGATTGAAGATGTTGAAAATATTCGAAAAATATTTTTTATAGCTCTTAATTTAAACAGAACACAAAACTTGAATTCTTTGCAAATACTTTGTAATCATTTTTCAAAATTGATAAATACAGTTGATCTTTTAAACGAGTGGCATAGTTTGCCTACGAAGAAGAAGAAAGACAAAAAGTAAAAGACTCAGGCATTGAAGAATTTTGGAACATGATTGCAGGTATCAAAGATTACCTACAACGATGAACTAATTTTTAAAAATATCTTTAAATTGGCTGAGATTGTTTTAAGTTTGCCACACTCAAATGCAGAATGTGAGCGAATTTTCAGCATTGTTACCGAAGCAAAAACAAAAAAACGAAACTGTTTAGGGAATAAGACTCTCAATGCAATTGCTGTCATAAGATCGCACTTAAAAGAAGATGATTTGAATTGTACGGCATTCCAAATTACGGAAACACATTTGAATTTAATGAAAAATCAATGAGAAAATATGTGATTATATTTTAAATAATAATTTCAACTAAAAGACTGATATATTGTCCTATTTTATTTTAGTTTTTAATTCTTTTTTGATTAGTAAGCCATACATTTAAAAATATGTAATAGTGAACATGAAATTTTTTTGTTTAGTTTTTGGATAATTTTATAAGTTATTTATTTTGTTTGCTTTGAATAATAATTTAAGTTTTGTTTTGAAAAAATAAATAAAAAATAAATAAATGAATTTCCAGTTTAGTTTGCTGAGACGAAACAGACACCTTAGAATTTTTTTCATTTTGTAAGGTTGATGTATTGAATTTTCAACTCTCTGCATAGCATTCTTATACAATTTAGAAGAAACATTGCTAAATCTTTATTTGACTTAAGGTGATGCCAGCACGTTATTGATAATTACCGACGTAAGCGAGGTTCACTAACACATTCGAGTCCAGTTGGACGTTCTATTCGAAAAAAATTAAATCTCCTGTTTTTTCAACCCGTTGAACAGGAAATCTCCTGTTTTTGTCAATTCATCGAACGGCAGCACTGGTACCGGTACGTATCGCTGACATAGTGTGAATACAGGAAATGAAACACGATTTCGTTGCAAAATAATTGCAATTATTTTAATTTATGTGTAAAAACGTGAAAACTAAAATGCTTAGTGATGCAATTAAACTTTAAAACAACACAAATTTATGGTGAGTTTTTGATTTTTATGCTTTCGTTAGAAATAACACGAGAGAAATTATAAACAAGGTAGCCGAACTCAAATGTACGTCTACTCAGTAGCTGTCATTAGGATATATATAAGTGTCGCGAAGACACCTCCACTTTTTTTTGACATGTTCAACTGAAAAGAAAAATATATGTTCTGTCAAAACGTAACTTACAATACCGGCAAACATGTACTTACAGGGCAAATCCAATTCCTCAGATATATTTTTCCACTCCTTGGCTTTCATTTTAACATTTTTATAATTCCTATTACACAAATTCCATAAAATGTCTCGGCTTCGCACTGCTTCAATAATTTTTTCCGACTCGTCCATTTTCTACCGCCTTTATAACCAAAATAACTTTATTGAGTACGCACGTAAGAGTTAAAAGTTAGACAACTCTTCCGGCTGCGGCTTGCGGCGCGTAGTGCGTTGCGTATGCATTGTGTTCACATCAATGAATTTGCTACTTTTCAATATTTTGACAGTTCTTGCGGTTCCGGCTACATATGCGTATGCGTATGCATTGCGTTCACGCAGTCACAGTGAACGGTCGGTCGATTCAAAATGAGGAACAGTACTATGTTATTTCCGTTTTGTAGACAAATTTTTACCACATCTACTAAAGTTTATTTCTAATTTTTATATACCTATCAGTCTAACTAAGCATTGCAGCCATAAGAAAACAATTGTTTATAGTTTCTTTTTTTTATTATAGTAATCACGACAATACGTTTTTTTGTTTACACATTGCTTATATTGAAAATAAGTATTTTTTGTTTTAAAAAATAAGTATCTTATTTCAAGAGCAAAAAAGGTACAAAAGTCTCCAAAAAAGGCGTTAACACCCGCGGGTTCGATTGCCATTTCGCTTTGGAAATAACACCCGTGGGTATTATTACCCAATGGAAAGGGACAATATGCCCACGGGCCTTATTGCACTTCACCGAGATAACCCATTCAAATGAAGCACTAATTTTTGGTATTACCTTTAAAGATTTTCTTCCTTTCCAGGTAGAAAATTATCCCAAAATGGGTGAGCGTTTCGACCCCGAACCCACTTTCACAGGCCTCAACAATCTTTTGATTAAAATTTATAGTGACCTGGGACCAGAGTATAAACAACGCACTCGGGAGAACCTCAAGAGTTTCCAGGAACCGATAGTTGACCAGTCAGCAAAAGACGATAAGCACAGCTAAAAAAAAATACGGCAACAGAAGGCAGCAGCGACGGAGATTCTTCCAGCGAAGAAGATGCCGTCACTGACTCTTCTACCGAGTTGACAACAAGCTCTGAAAGCGCGAAAAGCTCACCTGAACCAGGGAAAAAAGAGTTCAGAAGAATAAAAACCCTAAGGCAAAGAGGCAGATAGCGGAGACTCCTGCTACTTTGAAAGCCCCCCTCCCCCCAACAACACCAGCAGTGTCACCAATTGTGCAGCCACTACCGCCAGCAACATCAACGAAGACAAACGTAACAAAAAAATATATATATATAAAAAAATATTATAACAAAAAAAAATTAGCCCACCATAATATTCAACAACACCAAAAGCACCAATAACCTATGAGCAACAAAAGGACCTGAAATGCCACCAATTTTTTTGTTTTTTAGGAAACATTGCCGAAATTAGCAGGTTCTGCAACGAAAAAAAAAAAATTAGCGGTCATATTTAAGAACCGCAAAATTTCTCAAGGAGAGGAACATTCAATTAAATTCCTTCACGCAGAGGGAGGATAGAAAGAATCTGCTTCTCCTGAAAGGCATCCACTACTCTTACGCAGTCGTTGAAGTAGAGTATGAATTAAGGATAGAGGGAAAAGGGTCTCCCGATAATGAGAGTCACCGAGTTCAAAGCCAAGAGGGAACAAGCAAAGTCCTACCACAACTTCGTTGTGTAACTCGACAAAACCTGCCAACTCAGCGAGGTTAATACCCACCAACTATGGGTGCCAGTACGTGTGCGTGAAATGCAAAGAGACGCAGGAGCCAGGTTTGTGCAAGTAAACTACAATCACATAATTGGATGTCCGGAGTGCAAACTGCCAAAAGGAAAGACATCGGGCAAGTTTTAAGGGGTGCCCAAACCTCAAAGCCAAGCTGACAGAGACTAACAATGCAATCGCCAAGAAGAAAGCCCAGTAAGAATTCACCGCCAAACAAGTTTCAATGTTAGTTCGCCCGACCGTCATATACGCATCAATGCTAAGAACCAGCTGTAGCCAAAATTCCCAAGACAACACCAGCCAAACCCACTAGACCAGCACCAGCCTCGAATATCAACCTCGACAACGACTGGTTGATAAGTCCGCTAAGACCGCGTTGGAACAGCAATCTTTGTTATGAATAACATAATTGTCAACACCAATGAAATCTTCGTTGCAGGCCTCCTGACCAGCGAAGCAACAGCCGTCACCATTGAAATTGGAAATGAATCCCTTACCGTAATCGCCGTGTATGTCCACTGCAACTCAACGAGAAGAAACATCCAGAGCGATTTCCACATCCTCAACAACGTCATCATCCAGACCCGTGGATGTATATCTCCGTGTCGTGCCCGTTGGCACGACACGGAGATATACAGGGTGTCCCGTAATTCGTTTTACATACTTTGGGATATGATTCTTGGTCATATTCTAAGACAAAAATTATTTTACAGTAAAGTCCGTTTCTCAAGTTTGACATCACTTTTTGACAATTTAAAAAAAGGCTAACTTTGGTGTACCCTTACCTGTGTTAAATTCGATATCTCTGTCAATACTGATGATAGGGAACTATTCTTAGACTTAATTTTTTGTAGAAATAACAATCTTTAAGACTGTATTTAAGTTAAGCTTCCATAGGTTTAGGGTTGCCAGATTTTAGATTTTAAGTGGTGTTCAAATTTTCTTCCCAAAACAAAGTTTTGACTTTGAGGTCATTTTTTGGATAAAAAGCCTGATAAACACAGAGTTTCTTTATTTTTGACAGATGAACAAAACAATAATAAAGAAAAAACTCAGCATTAATTTAGCTCAAAAACCCATACATTTTATGATACTTGGAAAAATACAAAACGGGTAAAATTAAAAAAAAAATTATAAAAAGTTTTTGCTTTGAGGTTTGTTAGAATAAAACAATAATATGGTCACTTTTAGTAGTTTTTTTATGTATTTCATACAAATACAATTATAACAAGTGATATGTTTCATATATCTACAATGGCCATAACTATGCAAAATGAAATTGGACTTATTGAATTTTTTTTTGTGCAAAGTTGTTTACAAATAACCAGACAGTATTATCCCGTTATTTTCCATCCCGTTATTTTCTTGGCTACCGTTTGGTCATACGATGCAGTCAAAGTGATCACTTTTGATAAACAAGTTTAGTATTAGATTTGTTGTGTGACTAGAGGTTGATGTTCTATTATTTTTTATATTTTTTTGTGCGAAGCGATTAAAAAAATTTATTATGGAATCTGTTGCTAGTGTTATGATTAGTTAATTTCAATCAAAATTTTACATTGAATACATGTTTTGTGCTGATTTGAATGATATCTAATAAATATTTTTTTTTGAACCTAAAAAAGAAAAAACATTTTTGTTTCGTAATATAAAAGTTTAGTCGTAATCTAGCTACAATCGTCCTCAAAAATGTTGCGATATATTGCGATGTTGCGAGATATCGCAAGAAAAGCATTCAAAGAGGGTGAAAATAAAAGTTTAGCTATAAAGAAATTTTTTGTATTATTTTTTTTTTTTTGCTACAGGGTCACAATCAAATTTTATTTATCTGTCACGAAATCAACTAATGGAATTTTTGAGAAACTGTACATCTCAAGAAAAAGTAAATTTTTAGGCGGAAAAGTAAAAAACTTAACCTCAGCGGAAACCAAGCGCAAAAGTATCTTCGTTTGTGTCGCAATAAAAAACTCGATGGTTGGCCTCCTCAAGAAATAAAAACGCTCTTTACAACAAAATCAAAACTTGGCTGGAGTTTGAAATAGCGTTTCCATGCAGAGCCCATGGATTTGTTGGACGGCCACAGTCAACCGAGTTTGTCAAATTGATGGAAAGGTCGAAAAGAATATAAGAGAAACTGAAACAATGCGTTCTGAATTTGCACCTCAAGGGTTATGCTATACTGCTCAAATGCAATTAAAGGAGCAAGGAAAACTAGATTCTATACTATTCTAATGAAAGATACAATTTTTTCAACCCCGACACGAGCAGAAAAGTACCGAAAATCTTGTAAGAGCATGCATATGAATCAGTTACAGAAGCGAAAAAAAAATCATATGCAACCAATTTGAACGTGACGGAGTCAATTGCAGAAGCACCAATGCAAAACCTGCTACCATACTATGCAGAGTTTGTTTAAAGCCATCAAAGATGTAGCTGATACTCTTCGTTGTAATGAAATGAAAAACGTTTACCTTGTTTCTGAATGTCATTTTTGTTTCTATTTTTTAAATTGTTTTATTTTTATGTTATTTTCGCATTGTTGAAAAATTATTATTTTTCATTTTTGATGTAACAAATGCTTTGCAAAAAGTTTTTTTTTCATAAAATTGTTTTAACTTAAGTTATACCTATTGACTTTAAGTTTTTCTAATTAATTAAATTATTTTTTTTATTAAGTATGTAATATTTTCAAAATGCATATACATGTAATGTAAATGTATATATAAACAGACCGAAAATAGTTTTGGCCAGAATTTCCGAAAAATCCGCCTGTATGCAGCGCTTAAACTAGCATTGTTTTCTTTTTCATATGCACTCCTACACTGAATCACAACAAAAAAAAACTCACCAGTCTCATATCACCCTATAACTATCTACCTACATACTGACCTACAATTTGAAAAAGGGCTTGTTATTAGATTTTTGCTTTTACTGCAAATTGGTTTTGAATTGCGATTTGAGTCACAATATTTTTTTTGCTCTAAAATATCAATTGATACTGAAATACGATGCAAACAAAAGGTCGCAATTTGCTAATATCTGATGCAAGTTCTAAAACTAGATTCATTGTTCGTGATTTAGGTATAGCTGATTTTCCTTGGCCTGATTTTGGATTTGATTCCTTTTGTCGTGGAAGTCATCACAGCCAACGACAGGGAAGCTTAAACGAATCAGGAAAAGGCGGAAACATTAAAACATTTGGAAGGCAACTTCGTGCTCATACCAACCGATGACCCTGATTTTCAGGACGAAATTGAGAGATCCATCCAATAAACCCTGGGGCCCATTACTGATGTTAACTATTTCCAGCTACAACAAGCCGTCGAGTGATTTAATCAACTGCCCAAACCTGTGCACTTCGGAAGAAATCGACAGACCCAGACGGTGTCTCAAATTTCATCCTGAAGAGACTCCCACAGATAGTGATAATTTTCCTAGCTGTCATCTTGAATAACTGCATCAACAACAGCTAATTTCTCGGGAAGTGGAAAACGACCAAGATAGTGGCGATTCCGAAGAAAGCAATCGGAACCTCATCGTCAACAACAGGCCCATCTCCCTACTCAACAATCTAAGTAAGCTCCTGGAGGAACTAATACTTAGGATGTTGAAAAAGTTCTGCAGAGATAATAACATCATCCCAGACAGGCAGTTCGGCGTATTGTGCTGATTTCTTTCCAAAATCACTATCATACCTACCTAAAAATTTAATCCAAACCGGTTCAGTGGCTCGGTTTGTTAACCATTTTTGAGCCATATAAATTCATAGTGAGTGCAGAGACCCCATAGGACTTTTTAAGTCTTTCCTTGGTTTCGGAAATTGTGCACACGAAATTCACTTCTCTCCATTTTTATTAATTTTCACAAGATTACTGCTTTGCATGCCTGTAAAACACAAACTAAAAAACATGTTTTGCCTAAGATTTGACAAGAAAAATTTAAATTCTTTCTTAAGCCGACTTGAGCGGATATTATTGGTGTGGTGCATGGCGCCACAGATATGTTTTTAAATAAGTCTTTCATGTTAAGCAATGAACAAATGTGTTTTTGCAGGCTATAAAACGCGATTATATATGCGGTTGCTACAATTAAAATAAGGCTGTTAGTCATACTTAATCATGAGATCATGCTCAACGCCATGAAATTCAAAAGCAATTCCTTTTTTCTTTTTCTTTTTTTTCTTTTTTAATAAATATTCAAGTCTTCGCTATTTCAAAACAACCTGAGGGATGAACTTTCCTCGCACACGTTTTATTTATCACGTTCACTCTAAACAAAATCTCAATCTAATCAACAAGTTACTCTTTTGTTCGTGTGCTTGTAAATAATCAATCACATCATTCTAGCACAGAACATTCATAACTTATACAAATGAACACATCCGCCTGTTTGAAACTTCACCTACAGCATTTTCAATCCTTTCCTTCCGACACCTAAGTGAGAGTTACTGAATGTGACAAATCAACAAAGGGCTTGTCTTTACACTCACCTAGTAAACTCAATTCACAAAAGCACCCCCAAATAAACATATTATAGCAAAGCGTTAAGACTGAAACTTCGAAGGAGTAATAAAGTTTGAAAGATTTATGATTTGCCAAGAATATAACATTCACTTCACACACATACATATACAGACGCGGGCCGCCGCCGCCCCGGTGCAATTGTGATCCAAAATTTATTACCAAGCAGCTCTTGGCTAAGAAGGAAACTTCACCCAAGTTCCTCTGTCCGCACTTCAATGCGAAAAGTACTTCTTCTTCTTCCACCTACTATCATCAATTTACGGAAGAAGAGCTACCCAGTGTTGTGAAATGTGAACGTTGGAGATCTCCATGCTACATCTGCTTTGCTATGTCTGGCATTTCATTAACTTGTGAAGACTATCACGATGGTACCTAATACATTGTTGAAAACTTTTTTCCTTAGTAGTCGTCCATGAGCTCAAACATAAACGTCAATCCTGGGACACTCCGGATGTATCAAGGAACCTACCTACAGTCTCCCAACAATGTGATAATTGCAGTGCAGGTGCGAAAACAACTTAAAAATGTTGTTATAACTTTTGTATAAAAAATGTATGAATGAAGAACATGCACGAGGTGTGCAGCAAAGTACATTAAAATAGTTGTTAAACAGTTAAAGTTGTTCCTTTGCTTCACGAACACTTCTGCCAGAGTGAACCGTAAAGCAAATAGATTTTTGTTTATGGGTCTTCTGTCATCAATTCAAACATGGCTAACAAGTTGAATAAATTATGACGAAGGCAGAAGCCTAATATATAAACGTCATTTGAGGTGAAGGTTATGGAATCATAAACGTTTTTGCGGCAAATGAGCTAATTAAAAATGAAGAGTGTCCTTAGACAAAGATTTTTAAATTATTCAAGCATACACTAACATACATGGATGATAGACTTCACTAATTAGAAAGCATTATTTGCCTAGTGCTATAGAGTGCGCACACATCTTTATAAGCACGCTTGAGAGTATCATAACTCAAAATGGTTATGTGCTACAAAATTGAATGTAATCATGATATTATATGGGCTAGGCAAAACGTGCTGTGAAAAATAGTCAAAACGTATACAAAAACAGTACAGTGGTGGTTCAGTATAACGAACGATATAATGTCCAGACTCCAGAGTCAATTCGTTATATCGAAAATTCGTTGTATCGAAACGTTTTTGTTTTACAAATCTTAAGGTAAATTGAACGTACAATTGTATTTTTCATTATTTTATTTCATACTTCACTTAAATAGAATAAAAAACAGATTTAACTTCATTTACATATAACAAAAACTGAATAGACTTATTAGTTTTTTTTTTTTAAATTATGTAAATACATAAATAGTACATACAAGTATTTGTACTCAAATTTAAGAAAAAAATCGTTAGTATGCATTTGTTTTTTGGGCGTTGAATGTTATTGTTGAATGCCTCTTCCTGTAAACTTCTTAGAACTAAGACCTTAGAGTTTTCAATGCCATTTTGTTCTGATATTCGTTATTTGTTCGTTATATACATACATACATAGAATACCTAATGGACTTGAAAAAAGTGTTCGCAATATCGATCATTCGTTATATCGGCATTCGTTATACTGGACCAGCACTGTACTTACATATATATTCTCACTGATCACAAGATTCCCAAGCGAATCTGTACAAAAATGGGTCCACTTTCATGTGAGTATATATGTAACGAAATTGAAGCACATTCAAGGAGAATAAGAGTTAGCCTCGATAAATCGAAAATAAGTTAAAGGTAGAGATAATAAAGTTGGTGGTGGTAGGAGCTGCTCCCCACAACAACTTCCAAGTGCAATCAGGTGGTGATTACCCCCGCCCCCCCCCCCCCCCCCCCCCCCATTATTCCTTGATGGCTTGTAACCCAAACGAGACTAAAAAAATTTAGTTTCTTAAACGCATTCAGAGCGCTCTTGCATTTCTGGATCACTTTCGAAGTAGTTAAAGGGTTGAGAATGACTAAGCACAGTTTGGCTGTCGCTACAAATACAGATACTTCTCCAAAGCCATTTGGATAGCATACGCCTTCGCTTGGAAGACGAATGTGTATAAACCTAAAGAGGCATGCAGTCGTATGTCAACGCTCTCCACAAAGGCACCATCGCCAGATCCATCATCCGTTTTGGAACAATCTGTGAAGATTCGATAACAATCCTTTCCTGGCTCAGATTCTAGAGTGGACCAGGCCTGAACCGCAGGACTGCGTATTTTTAACGCAGTTTGATCTTGGGGTCGGACGGCATATCCATTAGAAGTGAGTCCAAAGATATGCTGCTTGCGAGTTCCTCAAAACTCCAGTGTGAATTGTCCCAGAGATCACATCTCCTTAAACGCATGGCTGTTCTGATTTTCGACCGGATTTAAAACGGAAAACAAAATTTAATTCGTACGGATTTAAAAAGTGTGTTTTTATTTCCGAACGGATTCACTGCTGATTTTATGTCACAAAAGCGTTTAGGAAATTAAATATTTGTGTTCATTGGAACTTTTTACAACTTTAGTACGTGTTAATGCAGCACCCGAAGTGCTGGGGAGGGCGCTCCGATAAACTTCTTGTAGGAGCTAAGAAGTGATGAGGTAAGTTAATCTAATATTTTGTGCAGGTTGTTTATTTTCATTTGTTTAATTGTTTGCCCTTAAATCGCGATTTGTAACCACAGCGTTTTTTAAAGCCCCTAGTCGCCGTTCACGTCATACTCCACTTTTCGCCTGTCCATACCGTCAAAAAGACATGGAGGAAGGAGGACCAAGACATACAGTGACCTCAACACCAAAAATTGGCGTCTCGCCAAGTGAGCTCATCTGTAAGATGTCGTCGTATTCTTGAAAGATGCAAATTATTGGTATGCTTTGTTGGCTGCAATTTATATGACTAAAAAGAAACATAACAATAACAAAAACCGAAAGCTTATCTTCGACTGCAAAATAAGTATATAAATAGGGTAGCACACAGAACGAGGAAACCCGGGGCCTAGCGCATTTCTCGCAACCATTCCCTCATGAGGGAATGGAAGCGACCTACAATTTTCTACAGATTCCAAAAGGCTAATGGAGAAAGCTCTTTTCATAGCAAAGAATTTATCAACGGAGGACTTACCAATTCCTCGCGAAAGGCGATACCCGTGGAAAAACATTTTTGCCTCTGTTGAGATTCCGCAAACCTCTGGGTTAACAGACGAACATGCTAATTTGATTTCATTTTCATTTTTAATTCATTTTTATTGAATTTTTCTTATATCTACTTAAATGCTAACAAAAATGTGTAAAACAAGCTTATGTAACATGAACGAGCATGTAACCATCACGCCACGGGTACCACTTCAATTGCAAAATTAATAGTAAGAATAAATAAAGTTTCCATAAAAATCTTAACAAAATAATACGGAGTTTGTTCTTATTTCAGATCCAAAGTGTGCACAGCAGTAAAAAGAAAAGCTCTTCATCTAAATTTCCAAAACTAACCAAATTTGTTTGAAGATATCTGTTAATTGACCGGCTGTAAGCTGTGATTCTAGTTTTGATTCTTAAAGCAATACGTTCAATAAGCAGAAAGGCGTCCCGACAGCATTCTATTTTGCTCGGAAATTAGAGAGTTTAATAAAGAATTTTATACAAAAAAAAATGCACTTCAGGGTCAGCGGCGCGGCGACCGACGTCCTAATGGAAACTTCATCAAGCACGTCAACTTTTGACGAGCTTGACTCATATTCAGAAGGTAAGTAAGTACTATGCTTTAAGCTTTAAGGAGCCTACTATCTTTGTATCTTTCAAAAAATTTAAGTTTTAACATTTATCAAGTGCAGTAGAGTACTGGTATAGAAACGCCTCATGAAAGATATAGACAAGCTTATAAGGAATGCACTCCCAAAACACCATGTACAATCCCATAAAGTTATGTGTTAATTTACTCCTATATAAGAAAAACGTTTAAAAGAAAAACACTGACACAAGGAGCCTATTCTGACACAAAATCTTATCCACTAAAAGAAAGAAAATGAAAAAAAAAATACAAGTTTATAATGTCCCATGTAACGTTCTGCGTTGAACGGTCATCGAAATTTAATTAAAGTTTAGTATGGTATTGAGAGATTGAGACTCACCTTCCAATTCTGCGAGGAGAGTTTTAGGTCAAGTCGATGAAAAATTAATAATATTTTGTTGTTGGTTCAAATTTCTTTCTTATGTAAAGTTAGTTTTTATAAAAGAAACAACACAGATATAAAAAAGTAATTCTTTTGATTCTTAGACTTTTTTAAGTCCGGCGTTACTTTAAGCATAAAATAGGTTAATGGATGGATATTATTTTGCCTTCAGCGTTGCCGAACCATTATACCTGCAGGATTTGTTAAATTTGGAATTTGGAAAACTGAGGAAATCCTTTGATGAGTGTGGAGAGAGAAAGAAGTAAAATAAACAGCCTCGAAACACATTCGCAAAGCCATATAAATACAGCTGCGGGCTCTGCAGAACAATATTTATCATGATAAGGGGTTATGAATATCCTTAAAATGGTATAAACACAAACAGTGCGAGTATTAAGGAAATTAGAAGACACCGATGCACATCATTTTATTTGAGGAAAAACAGAGACAAAGCATTCCACATTTAGGTGGTTTGGTTAAAGTTAGGCTCAAGGTAAGGGTCTCCGCAAACCACAAACTTTCTATCGGCCGATAGTTTGGTCGGGCTTATAATCAGTATGAAGATGTACATATGCAAGTCCCCATACTACCACGATTTGGTATCGGCCGATAAATAAGTTAAATGGGATTCACGACTACCTTCAAACTCAACCAACCCGACTATTTAGTTGGCGTAGTGTGCGGCCGATAGAAAGTTTGTGGTTTGCGGGGGCCTGAAGACTAATGAGTATTCCTAGCGAGGCAGGTGTTGCGGCTAAATCGTTTAGGGAGGGAATGTAACTGGCGCACTGTTTGTGAAAAAACCGATAAAAGAGAGTAAGCAGGTAAAGTTCTCTAGTTTTTGGCGGATGTAGGCCTTATAAATAGTACCCATATCAGAAGGAGTGAAGAATTCCCTGCATTGTCTTAGGAAACATAAGCATGAAGCAGCATTTTAAAATACTTCAAATATGTGGTCACTACAACCAGTGCCGGTTTTAGCACTACCACCGCCCTGGGCGAGATTTCTACGGCACCCTCTAACTGCAATTCAAACAGTTACAGGTACCTATAGTCAATAAGATTCGCAACGCTATCCATACATTTGGATACAGTTCTTTTAAGTTGCTGTCTTTGGTGAAATTTAAAACAAAAATGTCAGAGATGTGATTTTAGATTTAGAGTCTTGTTGTAGCTCGAAACACAGGTTCAATTCCTAGTTCTTCGGCCAACTCCTTCGCAGTTAAAATAGCACTTTTAAAGCCTGTATTCCTGTAGTCTACCAAGAAATTGCAGCATTTTGTCATCATTTTTGTATATTTACCGAGATCCATGTCTCTTGACTGTAGAGATTTACTTACAATATTTATTTGAAAAAGTATGTCATACCAAACAACCTATGAAACTATGAGCCTGAAATCTTTTAGCTAATCGGCTAGAGTAGCAGCCTAATTAGACACTTGAGCATCAGTTTTCTGAGTTTCAATAACCAAAGTAATTAAAGCACCATGGATAACACTAATTTGATAACGAACTGCTTTAACACTGCTTATTCTTGCTTCCCAACGTGTGTCACTGAGCTTTTTTATAGTACATAGTCCCAAGTGATCGGTTAGAATTTTCCATCGATGAACAGAAGCTAAAAACAATGTGAACAACCTCTGAAGTACCCCAAACAAAGTGACAGATACTACGGATGTCTTAGCGGCATCGCATAGTACTAGATTGTAGCTATGACAGCCACACGGTACATAAACAGCTAAGGGGTTTATGTCGAGAGTTCCCCTTTGAACCCCAATATTTTTTCCTTTCTTATTCGCCCCGTTGTCGTAACTCTGACCCCTACAATCGTTCAATTCCAGTCCGTATTTGATTAAAATATTAATAATAACTTCAGTATTTCACCAGTTAACTCATTGACAGCTATAAGTTCCCGGTAAAATGAACTCAGATCGAACAGATTGATTTCTGTGTTCCATTCAAGTATTGCCAACATAAAAAACCGCTTTATTTAGGGAATTTACGACTACTGACTCCAACGAAAAATTTAACTTAATTAAGAGTAAGAAAATGTTGCCAGAAATGCATTATGTTTATATTTAGTTATGCAAATATATAAAAATGTGGTTTTCCACAATATACTTACCAACTATGCAAGCCAAACTCACCGAAATTTGTATGACTTTAAAAATAATTGCACGAATTCTCATCGGAGTGATACATTTTCTGTTTTTAATTCAATTTACTTTTTTTTCTGTAAATAACTTTGATATGTATGTGGCACCTTTTCATTAATTTTGTTTGTTTTGTAACTTTTGCATTCTTAAAATGATAATAAAAAGCTGGCAACCCAGTTGACTTTGGAGAGAGAACAATGTCAATTCATAATTCTCACTACTGCAGTAACCATGTGAGAACTATAAATTTAGATGAGTCAATTAAGTCCATAGTAGTAAGGGTGAGAGTAAAATATCTTTTCTTCGCTGTACACTGCCCTTTCTACTGTCATGACAGTAGACTACTGTTTTTTCACTCTAAAAAAGTCCAATCTCCTGTCTCCTGTTACCAAGGCATTTTTTTCAAAATTCTACTGTTTTTCTGACTTCCAAAAAGATGTGCTCAGCTCGAGGAGATACAGCAAAGTTTCAACACAACATGTAAACGAATGCTCAAATTAAATATAACTCGTTGGCTTTGCATGCAGCATTGCATTTGTAGAGTGCTTGATAAGTGGAAAGAACTTTCTTATTACTTCTTCATAGCAGATTGCGAAGAAAATCTTCCTTCAACAAAAAAAATTCTTGAAAATCAATTCACCTATTGTACAAGCATATTTTTTTTTCTCAAAGTTTGTTTTATTTTTTTAAATGAATTTAACGCATTGTGTATTGTTCCAACCTAAGAAAGTTTTAATACATCGGTTACAAACGGAATCTGAGAGAATTTTTTTAAAAATGGCTAATAATTTCATTTTTTTATTCGGGAAAATGCTTTAAATTTCTACATTAAAGGATGCAGTGAAATAAAAAAACGTTTTCCAATAGATAGTTTACTTTTTCAACAGTTTCAATTTGTAGATCCTTGTATAGCTCTTAATTTAAACAGAACACAAAACTTGAATTCTTTGCAAATAGGGTAAACTCTCCCACAGTGAACCAATTTCTGCTTAACTTGATGTCGCATTTGAACTACTGATCTATGTACAGGAAATCTTCAATGTACTTAAAGTTTGATATTTTGAATTTGTATTTTACCAGAGAAATGTTAGAATACATCATGCAAAATACTTCATTTTGAGCTTTCAAAAGTACGCCAAAATTGGTTCAGTGTGTACCAGGGGGTGTACACAGTGAACCAAGGGGTATTACACAGTGAGCCATTACTATACATATATTCAAAAAATATTTTCAAAAAATCTATAAAAAAAGAAGAAAACGTAAGGACTTTCTCTGAAAAATTAAAACAGAAATCATTTAATTTATTAGACATTTTTATTTCGTTTTACGTACATTTATTCATTTATTTGAAAAAAAAAATTATTAAAGGACTTTTTACTTTTTGCTTTTACTTAAAAACTATGAAAAAAAAATAAATACAAAAGTAAAAAGGAACAACAAAAAAAAAACCAACACAATCCTTCACGTATTGTTCTTGCAAACTAAAATAACAAAATAATCATAAAAAAAAGCAAAAAACACTTTTAAAGTAAAATAAACATAGGAAACTGTAGGTAGGTACATAAATATATCAATGGACTTAAACTATTTAACGGATATGGAATCAGGAACCATGGAACCTTGGTTCACTGTGGGACTTGATGCACTGGTTCACTTGTGGACATAGTGACTTTTTCTAAAAAAATATTTAAATAAAAAAAACTATTGCACATATTCAACTTTTATGCTGTTTTTTATATATGAAAATAACCAACAAAACATATTTAATGAAACCACATCACTTCATAAAGCACTTTTAAAATTAAAAAACAAATAAAAACCACAATTTCTAGTTTACTCACCTGCCAAATTCACTTTTCCATGCGCACAACCGACAACGGCTAGAACACAACTTGAACTTCAGGATGTACTCTAAAAGGATTATAATGCGCGTGTTTCTCTATTTTTTTTTCTTTTCTATCTTGGAAAGGGTGAGAGAAAATTGGAATGGTTTACTGTATCTGCTGGCTCACTGTGGGACAGTTTACCCTACTTTGTAATCATTTTTCAAAATTGATAAATACAGTTGATCTTTTAAACGAGTGGCATAGTTTGCCTACGTACTTTAAAGAAGAAGAAAGACAATAAATAAAAGGCGCAGGTACTGAAGAATTTTGGAACATGATTGCAGGTATCAAAGATTACAACGATGAACTAATTTTTAAAAATATCTTTAAATTGGCTGAAATTGTTTTAAGTTTGCCACACTCAAATGCAGAATGTGAGCGAATTTTCAGCATTGTTACCGATGCAAAAAAGAGTATTTGTTTGTTGGAGGAGATTTGAATGGACATGTCGGGAAGACAAACGAGGATTATGAAGACTGCCAAGGAGGTTTGGGATTCGGCACCAGGAACACTCCTGGTGAAGATATTCTAAATATGTGCAAGTCATACGGTCTAATCGTACTAAATACCATGTTCATCAAACAAGACCGACACCTTATCACTTACAGCAGTGGAGGAAATGAAACCCAGATTGATTACCATTTGGTAACCAATTACATGAAATCTCGGGTGAAAGACTGCAAAGTGATACTAGGAGAAGCTGCCGCTCGACAACACCGTCTTCTTTTAACAGAACTTTTTACGGATGCGGTGAAGGTAGTCAAACAAACAAAGGCTCCTAGGAGAATGAAGTGGTACAATCTAGAGAAAACCAAAGGACAGCAATTCATTTCGTATATGCAAAGTCAGCTGTGTAATACCATCGACGCAGTTTCAAATGCAATCACGGCACAAAATATGTGGGATCGCCTACAACGAACCTGCTTAGAGAGAGCCAACTCACTGTTATGAGTCTCAAAAGGACACCACCAACAAGCTAAAGAAACCTGGTGGTGGGATGATGAAGCTAAAGCAGTGATTAGAAAGAAGAAAGCAGCTTTCCAAGCTTGGTCGAAGTGCCCCTCAAGAAATACAAATGAAAAAGCGCGTTTCAAAATGGAATGCAAGAGCTGCAGAAAAGAAGCGAAGAAAAAGTGCGCCCAACTTCAAGCAAAAAGCACGGAGGGCCTGTATCGACAGCTGGAAGAGATTTCTGCCCCAGCTGCTGAAGCAAATCAGGCAATCCAAGAGCTAAGACAAAGCAGCTTGAATAAAGGAGCAACCATTTTCAAAATAGCCGCTCAGAGAAGGAGAAATGCGCAGGAGATTCGTTCGCCGAAGTTCATAAATGATGCTCAAGGACTGCTACTTGTGGATGACGACAAAATTCTTCAAAGGTGGCGACAGTATTGTGATGACCTTTTGAATGAACATTTTCCTCGGCGCCTCTTTGCAACAGCTGCACCTAACTTTACGGAAGTATCCGACGTCACTGTCGAAGAAGTTAAGGAGGCAGTTAAGAACTCCAAAAAAGGCAAAGCGATTGGGCCAGACGAGGTACCATATGAGTTTTGGAAAAATATGGGAGACATCGGGTTGAGATGGCTCACGATTCTCATCTCCAAACTTATAAAAGGTGACAGTTTGCCTAATCAATGGAGGGAAAGTTTTCTTCTTCCAATGTACAAGGGAAAGGGAGATACCAGAAGCTGTGACAACTATCGTTCGATCAAGTTGATGTCCCACACAATGAAGATCGTTGAGCGGGTTTTGGATAGCCGACTGCGGAAAATAATAAGGCTGTCTGATGACCAATGCGGGTTTGTCGCGGGTAAGTCAACTACAGACGCAATCCAAAGTATAAGGATCATTATGGAAAAACACCGAGATGCCTTAGAGGATTTGCATATTGTGTTGGTTGACTTCGAAAAAGCATTCGATCGACAACCACGAGATCTGATATGGGTGGCCCTCAGACACCGAGGAGTTCCTGAAGCCTATGTGCGAATAATTATGGACATGTACGAGGGGGCAGTTACAAAAGTGAGATGCCCAGCTGGAGTCACCGAAGAATTCCAAATAACAGTAGGTGTACATCAGGGAAGTGTCTTGAGTCCACTGCTATTTATTGCTGTTCTGGATTTTTTGCTCGAAGGAAAAGTAACGGACAGTAAAGTACAACAATTATTCTTTGCTGACGATGGAGCCATCATAAGCGAGGATCCTACATCCCTGCAACGAGCACTTGACGTTTGGATTGATGTTCTGGAAGGAAATGGGTACCGTATTAGCGCTAAAAAGACTGAATACCTGTGCTGCCCTTTTTCTGATCCAGACAAGCCTATTCCAGACATTTATTTGAATGGAAATGTGCTTCCCAAGTGTGAAAAGTTTAAATATCTGGGATCTATGATCAATAGTGAAGCAACTTGTGATGACGACATCAATCATCGAGTAAGCGTAGGGTGGATGAAGTGGGGAGAAAACTCCGCTATCTTCTGTAATCGAAAAATGCCCCCTAAGCTGAAGGGAAGACTCTACACAGCAGTTGTCCGTCCAGCTCTGACATACGGTTCACAATATTGGACAATGTACAAAAAGTATGAGAGCAAATTGACGGCAGCCGAAATGAAGATGCTTCGGATGACAGCAGGAGTAACAAAGCTTGATCCAATTAGAAGTACTAAGATCCGTGGAAGCCTTCATGTCAAAAGTACCATCTTGGACAAAATTCAGCACGACCGGCTCAGTTGGTATTGTCATGTTCAAAGGAGAGATCCGCAGAGCCCCGTACAAAAGGCAATATCGTACAACGTTTCAACAAATTCGCGACGAAAAAGAAAAGGCAGGCCAAAACACTCCTGGTACAAGCAAATGCAAAAACAACAGCATTTGGTTGGCCTCAGACATGGAACAATCCAAAACCGGGAGGCTTGCCGACGCTTTCTGAGGTCAACGCGGCGTACCCCACAGGCGGATCACTAGTGTGAAGCAGAAAAGTGGGAGAGTTGTGATCGCTTCTAGATCACTACTCGTAACGCCGGAAATGGAAAGAAGAAAGAAGAAGTTACCGATGCAAAAACAAAAAAACCAAACTGTTTAGGGAATAAGACTCTCAATGCAATTGCTGTCATAAGATCGCACTTAAAAGAAGATGATTTGAATTGTACGGCATTCCAAATTACGGAAACACATTTGAATTTAATGAAAAATCAATGAGAAAATATGTGATTATATTTTAAATAATAATTTCAACTAAAAGACTGATATATTGTCCTATTTTATTTTAGTTTTTAATTCTTTTTTGATTAGTAAGCCATACATTTAAAAATATGTAATTGTCAAATTACATATTTTTAAATGTATGTATATATAAATTTTTTTGTTTAGTTTTTGGATAATTTTATAAGTTATTTATTTTGTTTGCTTTGAATAATAATTAAGTTTTGTTTTGAAAAAATAAATAAAAAATAAATAAATGAATTTCTAGTTTAGTTTGGTGAGACCAAACAGAAACCTTTGAATTTTTTTCATTTTGTAAGGTTGATGTATCGGGTTTTCAACTCTCTGCATAGCATTCTTATACAATTTAGAAGAAACATTGCTAAATCTTTGTTTGACTTAAGGTGATGCCAGCACGTTATTGATGAATACCGACGTAAGCGAGGTTCACTAACACATTCGAGTCCAGTTGGACGTTCTATTCGAAAAAAATTAAATCTCCTGTTTTTTCAACACGTTGAACAGGAAATCTCCTGTTTTTGTCAATTCATCGAACGGCAGCACTGGCTGTACTGAATGTCCAATTTGAACAGAATATAATCTCTAACTTTCTAAATTGCTTCAAAGAGAACTCATTTTAAAAGCAAAATAGTCAAACAGTTACGATTTTTGGTTCTCTTACGGGGAGAATAGCAGCAAATTGAGTACTCCTGGAAACAGTAAAATATTTACCCTCTTAAATAAATGAAAACTTCCTTGCAAGTTTACAAAAGCTAGTTTTCGTAGCCTTTCTCGATCGACATGTTAACAAGTTAGGGTTTCCACAAAAATAATAAAAAAAAAAGGCATAAAAAAACGGTGCGAACCAGAGCCTCTAAAGTTTATGCATTAAAACTTCTGAATTGACTTGTTTGGAAATTCTATTTCGTATTCAATGCACACGTCGAAGAAATTAGTAGCTGAGAACCTTGGACTAAACTTGCCCCCCATTATTTTACCTCATAATCGATTCCATTATTTTCTACAACGAAAAGTTGGAAATAATTTGCCAACCCATTTGTGCTGCAGCTCAAAAGCAAAAAACTCAATGTAAAACTTTTTAGTGTCCGTGTCTGTTCTCTGATGCAACTTGCAGTTGCCTTTGTTCGTTCGAGGTAAATGTTGAAGTGACAAAGTGCTTCTTGGCCTTAGCCATAAGCAGGTATCTGCAGTTACTTGATGCCATTAAGCTGATATTTTCAGACCATAAAGCAGATCCTAATAATGTATTGATCGCTTGGGACTGGAATGTGAAATGTTTTCCATGGCATAACTAAGGGTGGGTGTAGATGGGCTGGGCTAAAGCCAGAGCTTTGTGTATTTTTTGTCTAGGATGTTATCATATGTGAAGTTGTTGTTTATGCTGTATTTCTATCGTTAAATAAGGATTTTTATGTGCTTTTCCTGTGGAATGTAGGTCCACATAAATAAACGATAGGCTAAGCACAAAATTGTGGAAGCATATGACTAGCAGCAGAATATGTGAGAGAAGTTCATTAATTATGAAGTTTATCTCCAGGACTTTAGGTTGGTGTTTTCGATTTTTTCTTGTGATGATTGATACAGTTGGGGATATGAGTACAGTTATGGTTCCCAGTTGGTGAGGGTATTATGATAGGGTTAAACCATAAGGGCTGGCAAGAGATTGGTATGGTACGCATTACTATTTGGATGCAATAAGGATTAAAGGAAGCGATAAGGATTAAAGGAATGTGTATGTGATTGAGGGAATTTATGATTTTGTGCTCAAAATTTCCTTCGAGTTGGTAAGATGATTTTACCACAGGGATATGCAACCTTACCACGTTCCAAAGTCCGACAAATTGATAGCAGACGAAATATGAACAAAATTATTCTGTGTTCTGGACTTAATAGTTTGGATAAGATCAGAGGAAGTGAGGGAATCCGAGGTAAAGAGGGGTCGAGGGGTTGTCGGGTTTTAACTTTCGCGAAATAAATGGATGGGAATTTTCTGCCGATTCCGATCGGCTCATCAAAGAAGCACTTTTCTATTCCCGCGAATTTCATCCGCATCCGCATTGAATTCAATTATTGAATCTGGCGGATGAACTGCGATGTCGATCCGCAACACCACTATCCTAAACCATTTGTCAGCTGGTTTGTTTTGACATTTGTCATTCTCCATCTAGAAAAAGAACTAGAAATTAAAATTTATATAAATTAAAATTTATTCTATTTCAGATGGATTCCATAGCCTTTTTTTTAAACAGAAATGAAACTGGAAGGAGATCCAGTGTATGGTACCGGAGGATGAAGCTAAGGTATAAGACTCCACAACTTTTTGAGCTGCCTAATACAATGTACGTATAATTCGCTTGATAAAAAAAGTTTTTGTTCCTAATGCGGTTTGTCTTAGTTAGTTAAAAATAAATAACACGAAGACTTGGCAAGAGCTTGAAAGGTTTTCTTTTGTTATTTTCTGTATTTAGTTTTGTATTTCTGTGACACAAACTGCTGGTCTATGCGAAGACTATCTGTTGGAGCTGTCTTCTTTCATGTTCCACATGGCTTTGGAAATTTCAACTACAAATTTTGGGGAAGAGTTTATGAACACCTGTGTGTACCAGCAGTGTTTTGTCAAAAACAAGTTCTTGTGGAAAAGGTCTGAAAAAAAGAAGGTTTCCCTCCGTTTTGGAATCAACTGCACCAACATCGCAGAAGACAACATCATGGATGTGGCTGAATTTTTGAAAAATACATCAAGGCTCGCCTTAAGGTTAACGGCAAAGTGAACAACTTGGGCAACAACTTCACCTTAGAGCGCAATAAGATGCTTTCGCGGTTTTGGGTGCTTAAAATGTGATCAAGCTTTGTTACTTATGCTGTCTTACGGCGCATCTTCATCTCAGCTGCGGGCAACTTACTCTTATATATTTTATACATTGTCCAACATTGTGAACCGTATGTGAGTGCAAAGAGATGTTTAGATTTTTTATTTCAATACCTACATCAAGAACTTATCGTATTTAATAGAGTGCAGACTAATCGACTAGTATACAATTTTACAGGGTCAATTTCGATGTTATTATGAAGCTGGATGAAGTCGTTACATGGTAAATTGTTGCTTGATTATGAGAATTTCTTAAAAAACTTTTTTTTTATCTTAGGTATCAGAAAAAAAATTGGCACGTATAACAAGCAAGAATAGGAAAAGACAGTGGACCAAAAAATATTGAATGGATTCACCAGTCTTACGCTGAAAAATGCGAAACTTATAACAGAATTCATTGATGTTGAATTAGTAAGAGGTAAGAAGAACCAAATGGTTTTTTATTAAATTCTGTTTTTTTAGTTATCGCACACAGCTACCTTCCTTCGATTCAATTTACCTATTTTATTTGATACTTAAACTTACCTTCTAGCTTTTAAGAGCAGATACTGTTTGCAGAACATTATCACATTCTGCTCAAAACGAAAGTCCTTAGTCAATTGACCAAAGGCAATTGGAATTACAAGTACCAAGCTGGAGACCGAACGTGACAATACCGGTTGACCTAATTGAAGAAGTAACAAGGATATACGGCTATGACAGTATAATATATATAAATTTACTTCAAAGCCTATTGCACAATCTTTAATTGAAGCAAAAACACGTGGTGTTGATATTCCTATATCAAATCTTTCTTTACTAGATTATACATATAGTCAATATAAAAAGGCAATATAAAAGTGCTTTCACTGCTGCCTTGAGGAAATTGCTTATTTTTGCTAACTCTTTAGTCAGAGATGACAGGGTTCTTACTTAGGAATATAACTCTGTCTATTTCTATCTATTTTTTAACAAAATCACAAATATCAGATTCACTCAGACTTGAAATCTGTATTAATTGTAAGGACGTCTTCTCTTACACCCTCAATCAGAGCATGATGGCGACTGACTCTTCTCATGCATTTCCAATTTTTCAATTGACATGCTTACCCTCTCTAGTTTTTCACTCAGTGCAATGTTTTGTTGAGCTGATCCGGCCATGAACTCTATTGTTTTTTTATAAAGCTCCCTTTGAAGAGCGATTTGCTCCTGAAGGAGTTTTGTTTGGCATGGGAGCTTTTTGCCGTGTTTTTGTTGCGTTCCTGAACAACTGGGAATTTCATTTTCCTTTTCCTCGTCCGAAAAAAACAAGGAACTCTTCCAGCGCTTCCACTTCTGAATAGTCTTGCAGACAGATTTCATCTGGGAGTGGATAATTGTCCGCTTGGAGCGATGTTTCTGTTTTCCAAAATCTTGGGCTTGAGAAACACCCTCTATAGAGTCCTTCATATTAAGCTGCTGGATGACTTCTTCCTCCAGCGGGGTGAAATTGTGTTGGTCAAAATCTCCACCACCCGTCGCATTGATGGAGCGCTTATTTTAGGCCAGTTTTTTTTTTATGGCTGACTTATGGACAGACCAAACCTTTACCAAATAAATACAACAGTTTTTAATTTGAATTTAAAATTTGAATTAAAATTTGAATATAACAGTTGATTGATTTCAGTTAGCTTCACTGTGTTTAAAACTTACCTTCTTCCACTCGCAAATTTGCTTGGCTGGAGGACCTAGCGAGTTCAGAGCTTCTTGTAAGCTCTGCCAAAATCCTTCCAATAGTTCAGGGCTTTTTTTGGTCAGGTTTTTGGCAATGTCCAGATGCTCCTTCATCCTCCTGACCATCTCCTTGAATTGTGCGCGGTTTGTTTTTTAATTATAGAAAATAAATTTTTATTAAATTATATAGTTTCAAAACAGATTCACAAATATTTTATATATATGTAACAATAAAACAATAAGAGCTTTTTCACTTTCAACCTAATTATTCTATACTTTTTAAAATAATCACTTACATTTTTGAGCTTTCCATTTTTTTTAAATAATGAATATTCGCTTTTTAAATATCTGCAACAGTTTTGGTGCGGATGAGGAAACGTCAAAAATTGTATGGACTGCGGATGAACAACGGATTTGGTAATACGACTTTTTTAACCTGTATTATCGACAATCTTTCACTTTCACAACGTCGGATTCAATGCGGGCAAAAATATCCAAACTCGTGTGGATCGCTTCCGCAGTCCATTTTTCGGATTCTATAATCGGGGTGAATGTTTATTTCAAAAGCGGTCATTTGATTGATCTCCTTTGGTAGAAATAGGTATATGTAATAATATGTCGGTAGGTTTAGTGTTAAGTGTGTTTCCTACCCACAAATGATAAAATTTTTGCTCGAATGTCATAGGTAGGTACATGTACATGTACATGCAATTTTTATACTAAATTTGTGTAGTCACTCTAGACTAACAATATCAATATATATTATTAGAAACATAATGAAGGTGATAATAATATTGACTTACGAAAATCTTTTGCTTGGTCCAGCCTCAACTATGCTGCGAACTTCATTACTTTCTGTTGTCCTAGTCCTAATTGCTTGCGACTGCGACTCGCTGCTTCTGCTATTCAATATTTCACAAGTAAATAAACTGAAGACACGTTTTAAATGCAAATTTACCTTGGCTTATTAGATCTAATAAGAAATTTGTCCATTTTAGATCATAAAAATTAATTAAAACACCACAAAGAAACAACAGATTCAATTATCAGCGAAAGCAAACTAGAAATGCCGGCATGGATTAGCCGGCTATTCTTGTACATGGAAGAAAGAATCTACAGCTTAGATCTTTATTCCTCTAAGATCTACAGTATATATTCTGTCTATTGCGTCGCCTACCAATACAGAGCATATGACAGATAAAACCGACCATAGACAATAAACTCTATATCTTAGAAGAAGAAAGAAATAATGTTGTATCTCCTTTCTCCTCTGTACTCTATATGCAATTGTGCATGCTGTGTTAGTGTAGTGTCTATGTATCAAGTTTTCAATTTATGAGTTTGAGCCGATAGCCAAAAGCTAATTCAGTTAAAGAAACTTGGTGGATGGACTCTGAGCGAACATGATAGCACATTTCAAATTCTGGATATGTAAATTAAAATTCTTTAAAAAGGAGCAGATTCGTTTTGCTGCGCAGTAGATTCTCATTTTGGCCACAACGCAGCAGTGGCGTGGATAGCTTTTCGCTATGGGGGGGGGGGGGGGGGGGGGGATAGACCTAGTTCGCTCATTTTTTTTTTAAGTTTTATAATAATTAAAAAAAAAAACAAATAATAAGACTTCATTGAATTCATTATGTATGCCATAAATATTTATATTTTTTAAAGATAATAAACTATGCGCATTAATTTGAGTATGAACTAGAATAAATATTGATGTAATAGGTGAATAATATTAATTAAAAAAAAAATCATAGAGTAAAATCCTTTTTGTTTCTGTCCTTTTTAGATAAAACACTTATAACCTCGTCTCCTGCTATAAGTATTTCGCGTTGAATAGCTAAAGCAGCCAAACCATTCAAACAATCTTGCAAATAAGTAAACATCCAAAGCTTGTCACACTGTTATTAAAAAAGACATATTTTTAAGAATCTCACTTCGTTGGTCATGTTTCTTTGTGTTGGTTTTACTCTCTTTAAATAGGAGAAAGTTCTTTGACGTTGAAACGGGCAGAGTAGCTAATATTCTGAATAAAATATATCAGTTAGGAAAGTTTTCTTCGGGTCAGCTATCGAGCGCTTCTAATTAATTCTTAGAGGAAGTATTATTCCTTCGGATCAAATGTCTCTTCCAAGTTTTTGATTCTTCAAGAACAGAAGATGGTTCGGCAGCCAAATATGTTTCGTAAAACTTAACAGTTTCATTAATTTTTTTGCTGCTTTGAACGTCAATGCCAAGGACTTCAGCTATTTTTTTTGCATCTTCAAACACTTTCGAAAATGAGTCATCTTCTGCCCGTTTAATTTTTAGTTGATCCCTTAATTTTTTGGCGAGATCCATAGCTTGGACCAAGTCTTATTTCACTCTTTGAAACTCACGACTTAATGACAAAGAGAGATGGTAAAAGGTAAACCATGCTTAAAACATTTAACCTAATCAAAAACTCGAAATCCATAGCGTTTTTTAAGTTCCTTGCGTCTCTTCCTAAAGTTCTCATTTGGTCAAGAGTTTCGAACACAAACGGAAATAGCTCCTCAAAATCTCCAACTGCTTGATATTTTGAGATATTTTGATTTTGAAATTTTGTGATTCAGCCTTTTTAATGTCCTGTTTGTGGAGTCTCTTCGCTTTCGCTTATTGTTTTTTGCAACATATCTTTTCTTTTCGGTGTATTGAAATAATTGTCAACTGCTTCAATTGTGGTTAGGCAGTCTCATATGGCTGGTATTTTGCTGGAAACAGATAAAGCAAGGATTGACAAGGACGTACAGACCATGCGAAGCAAATTGTTGGCGAAAAATTGCCGGAACACCATTGTATCGACGATCGACCAGGCATATTACTTGCTCCGTCGTACCCTTGGCCGATCAAAAAAGAAATGTCCAGATCACAATTAGGAAGATTTTCCACTATAAGCTTTGCAACAGCATCACCTGGATTGTTAATACAGTAATGTATGGTAAATTGCTACATTAGAGATTTTAAGAGAAAAGATTTTATTCATACCAGTCGTGGAAAATCGATATAAAAAAAAGGAATTCAAAAGATTAGGTGATAATAATAATTTCTTTTAGATGATGTTGACTTTATATTTTCCCCGTAGAATGAAAGTATAGAAGGAACAATCCTGTGAGTATACTAATAAGACTTAATTCACGTAGGAAGTAGGTACTAAATTTCACAGTGTGTTTCGTTAACTTTTTTAGTTCATGACTGGTTATGTTGAACAATTATCGATCCCAATGGGGGGGATCTATCCTCCTGATCCCCACCCTATCTACGCCACTGCAACGCAGTAGATCTACTGCAAAGTGGCAGCGTTGATTGTAACCTGCTCAAACGCTTTGCTTTGAAAAACAGATCTTCGTCCTTATCTTTAATGAACTTAAAAGTTGTTTCGAAGAATCCTTTTGTTCTTCTCTCTTGATATAAAGGACGCACCCACCACCTACGTCTTTTGTGTTTTGGGAGCTTCAAGGATAGAAAGCACACCTGCATTACCATGGCTATAAATACAATTTCTTTTTCCTCACTATCCATACCTGAAAAGATATTTAAAAAAAAACTTTCACAAAAAACAAATTTCCACCAAATTGATTCGAAACAATCACACAAATTCCCCGGAACGATTTGATTATTTATATTTCTACGTTTACAAATTGACGTCTTGCGCTACACCATTGTGGACGAGCCTTACTACATTCCTCAGCTGCTTTCTGATTTTTGATTTGAAAGTGCGGCGTACTACTACTACAGCTACGCTACGCCATGCCATTCTGTTCAGGCAGTTGGCAGTAAGACGGTTGAGGCCTTCTTCCACTTGATTACGCCGACGCAACGAGGTCTTCCTCTTCCACGATTTCCTTGCAGTGTGCTTTCGAAACCCCGTTTACAATAAATAATAACTCTGAAACAAAAAGTAACACAAAAAGAATTTATTGAAAAGCTCTGCATTAAAGTAAAGTAGTTAAACAACGTGTGGGTACTACTAACGATGATATTACTTCACGTAAATTTTCTGCAATCTCAATTATTTCATATTGTTTTTAAATATTCATTTATATTATAATTTTTTATTTTTATTGCATTTTTATTTTCTAATGTAATCAAAAATGAAATTACATATATAGTTTCTGTAGATGAGAATAAATAAACAAATAAATATAAATTTTTGAGAACCCTCTATTCTTTTAATCGACCTTTTATCAAAATTAATACCACATAAAAATACATACTCTCAGAATTTATAATCAAAAATATTTCACAATTCCATACCTAACTCAGCTAGTCGCCGCCCGTGAGAGGAAGTTGTGTGAGTGAATACTGGATGGCAATCCTTCAAACGACCCCTGTCATCTCTTTTGACACATAGTTTAAAAGTTAACCAGTGCCGCCATTGCCATTATATTTTCACGTTTATCTTTTCTTAATTTTCAAATTAGTCCCCGATCTTTAAGTGACTAAATGACCATTATATTAACGAACTAGCTGAGCCGCCCGGCGCGGCGTTGCTCGGGTCTGTAGTTTTAAGGCTCCAGTTCTCGTTCCTGTTTCTGTTCCCGTGGGGTTATAGGTATGAAATATAGGGTAAGTTACTGAGGGATTATGTGGCATCCCAGTGCCGAAAAAATTTTGAAATCTGTCCAGTAGTTTCTAAGCTTCCATTTCCAACCACTTTTCTGAGGCAATCTTCCGTTCCATTCTACAGACTACATCCAACAACGGACTCGGCAATACACACAATGCTTTATCAAGAAAATCTTGAGAGATTTTAATTTTTGTTTAAATACTCTGGCAGTTATGTCATGTCTATCAACTGGTGTTTGGCTATGTAGCAATTCCTTCTTTACTTCCGACCATTTTGTGTTACATGTGAATGTAACAAATAAGTCTGGGCGGCCATAATGCCTAACATATGACATAGCATCCTGAGCATATTCGTGCATGTAGCGTGGGCTTCCTATATATGTAAATATTATTCACACTCGGCATTTATAGCATCTTGGAGGGCGGAGATGAATGTTTTCCTCTGATCGTAGCTGTCGTTGGTTCAAAGAGATGTATGCCAATCGTTCAGTCTCAATTTTGACATACATGTCAACTGCAAACTGATGAAATAGTCACTGACACATCAAAATATGATTTACTTTAGTCAGGAATTACACGATGTACCATGAGACATGTCTCATTTTTGACGTTCCTTTTAAATTTCCATCCCGTAAGACAATCGCAATTACACGTTCAATTTTGCAGACTCACGTCTCAAATTTGACAATTCTTCATTTCGCTTTCAATGCTAGTTCTCGTTTGCTTTTATAACGTTCAAAGTTATCTTTTCCTCTATGATACAAGACGTTCATCTCTCCAACACAGAAAATAGAATAAAGCAACATAGCAAAAAGAGAAAATGAGAAAAGAAAAACGCAAATGAGCCTGCTAAAAATCGGCCCGGTACTCACCGAAAAGTTTTTTTCGCATCTCATTTCCTCACATCTCCTTTCTTTTTCGCACTCATGTGAGACTTGTCTCACGATACATCGTGTAATTTCTGACTTACCTTTACTGATCATAAGTCTGCATGAAAAGAAATTCATAGCATTAACTTTTTTGTTGGTTTCAGCACCTACAATCAAAAATGATAAATGTTAAATTTGTTAATTAGATGAATTGAATTAAACTATATTATTTAATCCTGTTCAATTTATTTACCTGTTACTTGATTTACCATTTTGATATTAAAATGATATCCATCTTCCCCCTGCCAGAAGATTAAGGGATATTCAGCCCTATCACGAATTCTATCTTAATCGAAAATTTGATACGAATCACGAATAATTCCGAATGAAACGGAAATATGATGTCCTTTTCTACAAGTTTTTTCGGTCGTAGAGCGTAGAGAGCCATAGGTAAAATCCACTTGTTAAAATATAAAAAACACACGTTTACAAAATATAATTCTAATTAAGAAAAAACAACAAAAACAAAAATTATTTCGTAAATTAAATTAGACCCAACTCTGTTTTTATTTCCTCCCAGTGGTCATTAACTTCCTCTTTTGGACGTTTAGCGTATCCTTTTGCTATATCTGGATTACAGGATAACATTTCATATAGCCTGTTGTTTGTTTGTTGTTTTCACCCTTTTAGAACATCGTGTTATATAAACACATATCAATGAATAAAATTATTTCCGAAAGAAATTACATTTTTTCAGATGACTGTCTTTGTTATGCCCGTTTCCAAATTTAAGCGAAATTGACAGATTTAGAGTGTTTAAATAGCAGTCGCAAGATTGTTAGATTACTTTTCTATCTGAGACCACTCAAAACAACACTTGAATTTTATCTGTAAACAGAATTGGATTTCACAAATTATTTTATGGTTTGTTAACAAACACTTAAGTGAATGAATTTGTATTTGACAGATTGGAAAGTACTCTGGGACCACGTAACAAAAATCCTCTTTTGGGAATTTATAAATTGATAAAGAAAATATTTGATTATATTCGACAGTAAAATTGTTTATTTCACATAATATTTAAGATTTGATCAATGCTGCAGATCTATTATAATTTATTTTAATCACAAAAAGTGCAAATAAATGAATTTTTACTAGAAAATAAAAATCGGTAAAAAAATATGTTTGGGAAAAGTTATGGAATTTTTATTTTTAAGTTTAAGGATTTTAGTTTGTATTGCTTCGAGTATTTATTTTGACATAGGACAGCTGACTTCGAAAATTTACACTAATTTTTTCAATCAAGATCAGGCTCAATGCTTCCCTTCGGATCTTGTAATTGATTTTATTCGAGATTCGTATCGTGATTTTTCATTCGGGGATTTCTCCGAACGGATTTCGTGATAGGGGCGATTGTAATCCATCATAACTTCTGTGTATTTCAGATACACGTTTTAAATCACTGTTCCGACGATGAAGCACAATATCTCTAGATTGTAAATTTTCTCCCACAATGACAACAGCCATTTCGTCAATGGTCCTCCTTGTGTGTTCACCGGCAGGTGTTTTGTCAGCTCGAATGATAATATTATGGCTATCAGATGGCATCCGATTCAATGCTATTGTGAACATATTTACTAAATTGTTATTCTGATGAAGAAACATTTGTAATTCTTGGACAATGGTTCACTTCGCTGTTGGATTGTGAGCACAACGATTATCAACTTCCGCATCTGAATTGACCATAAAATACGAGAAGATTTGTAAAAATTGATGATCAGCATCAGGTAGTGGTAACAGTGCCCCCAGTAAGTGATAAATTTGTCCTTGTATCTGTAATTTTTTAAAATTTGTCCATTAATTATTTCCGATATATTTTAGTACCTACAAACTTGAATATTATAAAAAATATTCTGGTATTTCTGGAAAATATTCTGTAAAATATGTGTAGCGCCAAATGATGCCATCTGGAAACAGCTGTTATATTTCTGAATGTTGGCCAAGAAGTGCTTAGAATTACTTCCAATCCCAGAAACTAAAGAGCGTAAAGGATCTGGTGGTGGGACCAATTGTGATAGTTTTACTTTGACAACAGCACAACATAATGCAGTAAATTCACCAGTCACCATCGTATTTTAACGCCTTACAATATTGACAAATTATTTTTATTTCCCCAATTGTTACCGATTTGATCAACTGCCGGATCATAGTTGAATGCAGCTCGTTCAAAAATCACAGGAGCACTGAGTCTGCGGATTCGCTCAATTTGTAATACACTTAGCCGACCTAAGGCTAGTGTCAAAAACCAAACGAAAAGTTTCCGAAAGTTTTCGTTCAACAAAATGCAACTATAATGGGCTCTGGCTATTTAACATGTAAACATTCGTTGAGCTGAGTTGAGTTAAGTTGATACCACTGAAGGGATACACAAGAGGGCAAACCACACCACACAATGTAGTCAAATGGAAGTTGCGGGGCAAGAGAAGTGTTGGTTTTCTCTCTTCTTCTTTTTTCCTCTATGGTTGATACGCTTCAAATTTGACATTTACGTAAGTTCGAGCCAATTCAATGGCTCTTGCTTAATTGCGCGAAGGTTAGCGAAATTTAACGAAACTGAGTAGAAAGTCTATTATGGTTAGTGTCATATAAAATAGTGTATTGGCTCGTTCGCTTAAGTAGGCGTAGGCCCGGTAAAGTGTATTATAATTGGCCCTTAAGCCTATCTACTCCATTGTCACGTCGTTATCATAACGCAATTCTGACATAGGAATACGACTATATTTTCTTCATCTGTTCATCAGTGCGGTTAGCACGTTAGGTAGCTCTTTGCACATTTGATTGACTGCGACGACCTAAGTCAGGCCGTTTTTCTAAATGCTAAATGAGTACATATATAGTAAATTGTCACTATCACAGAATATCAACAAAAAATTTATTGGAAAAAACACATTACTCTGAATGTCACAGTCACAAAGAATCATAAAAGTAAAGAAATTTCTCGCGCACGTGGCGGCAATCTTCACTCACAAAGATTGGTTGTCAAATGTCAAATATTATGGTTGCGTTCAAAAATTTTGTTTGACAAATTGACTATTTGACGTTAGGAGCACATGTACATTGAATATTGAATTTCCGATCCCGGTTCCTGTGGGAATTTGAGGATGAAATATAGCCTATGTTACTCAGGGGCAATAAATTAAAAAAATTTAAATCTTTATTCTTACCAAAAAAGCTTGAAAAACTTGACTTTAAGAGTGTAAGACTTCATTTTAATTTTTTTTTTATTTTTAGTAACAAGCAAAACAATTTAGGCAAGAGGCACTGTGTTTTGGAATAAACTCCACAAACTAAATTTTCCAGCTCCGATAATATAAAAAAATATTTTCCTTTCTCTCCCACAGGAACTTCTTCTTTCAAGTCAGAAGTGCAAAATCAGCCACCAAAAGCATCAGAGCAGGAGTTGCTCAAGGATCGAAGCTAGGGCCATTCCTCTTCAACATAATGACGTCGGACCAGCCTACGCCAATTGATTGCGAAAACTTGATTTACGCTGACGACTCCCTAACATACTGCATATCTTTTTCGTCATCCATAGCTGCACGGAGAGTGGAAAACTCACATCCACAGACTATATGCCTATTATAGTAAGTGGGGTATACGGGTCAACTCAACAAAATCTGAACTCGTCTGCTTCAGAAGGCCTGGAGTTTATAGAGGCTGCCGTACTGCTGGAAGGTGCAGAGCAACATCACTATCGCTACCCGATGGAACCAGACTGACTGCCCAACTGAACGCGAAGTATTTAGGTATCAACTTTAACGAGGTGCTTAGATTTAACCTGCACTCACGAGCTGTACTGAAGAAGGCCAACTTCGCTTTCCACTGACTTTACCCTTTGATGAGAAGAAAAACAGGACTTAGTTAGTCAACGAAACTTCTGATGTACAAGCAACTGCCGTTTCAACTACGGCAGCCATAGTCATCAACTACGGCAGCCCAGTCTGGTTCTCTATCTCCAAGACAGCGATGAAGGAGCTCCTACTTTTCGAAAAGAAAATTCTGAGACTCTACACCGGCCTCACTTTCAACCACCAGCGCCAAAGACACTACAGCAACCAGCTTGTGTACGAGAAAGCCAAAGTGATGCTCTTAGATCAATACTTGTTATTGACAGTAAAGTTAGATTAATGAAAAAAGTATAAGAGACCATTTTTGTAGTCCGTTGAATTTCCTATAAATATTGTTTTTGTGACGGGTTGAACGATCTATTTTTGAAAAGATATGACCATTTTTATATGATACTTAACTGAAAATGGAAAACTACGATGAGCATCATCTTCCTGTTAATATTAAGAGCTCAAATTTTGTAAGTACTTTCTAGAGGTACCTAAGAACAAGCTTTCGTGTGTCGGATCAAAAAAAAAAAATTTTTTGATTTTTTTGACCCACCGTAATATAAACGTTCAATAAAATAATTATTATTATTATGGAATTAATATAAAAAAATTTATAATACACGAATTTCATCAAAAAAACGGCTGAGGTTCACATAAAGGATCCTCATTTTCCAGTACATGCCCTAAACCACTAACTTCCTCGATATTTTTATAGAACTTAAGTTCATCGATGGACCTCCAATTTTCTCCAAAGTGCTTGGTTAACAAACTAAACACATCCTTTCGCTTTACATCTTTAAGTTGCACTCCCATTTCTGTTATTGACGGCTCCATCCTTGAAAATTGTTTGTGTTTTTTTGTAACCGATCTAGGAGCACCTATGTCGGATAAGTAGTATGGTTCACCACTACAATGGCCCCACTATCGTCTCCAGATAAAATGAATCTCTTAGATTCATTAAATTAAAAATGCCAGGTAGCAGTTGGGGGAATATACTCCATCGTAGAAGATTTCCAGTCGAATACGGGACAACTTTTATCTCCTAAATGAATAACAGTGGCACAGTTTTGGTGAATTTCCCGGTATTCTTTTTTTTTTGACCTTGAAAAATTATCAATTTATTTGAAAACCATTTAAAAAACACTTTTAAATATAAATTTACACGCTTTTCAACAAGCACGAAAGCCCGGTCAGGTGGAATATAAGAATGTTCGGGTAGCGGAAAAATTATTTCTAGAGATTTAACATTTTGTGGGGCTTTTTTGAAAAGCCAATAGGAAGTCATACCAATCATGGTAGAGTTTTTGTTTTGACCACCGCTTCCATCGCAGACCAAGCGCACTGTTTTAGCGTGGCTCACATCAAGGCTGCACAAACGGTTGAAAACAGCGAAAACTATCTGATCCTTTTGCAAACTCGTTTTCTGTCCATGTGATGAAAAACACATTTTCTATATTCAAGGAAGCTTTTGAAATTCCCACAACAACGCCAAAGTTGTAAATATCAAATTACCGGGAATAGTGAGCAGCTTGATATGGTACCTTGGGCAAAACCATATTTTTTTGACAGTCGAATGAAATGGTGACAAGGTTTTTCCTTTCTTCTTTTAATATAGTAAAGAAAGCTTTTACTCCTTTTGTAGAATCATTCTTTTCGTATTTGATTCGTAAGCTCAATACATTTTGAGCATAGATCGGTTGAAGGAGCCTTAAATCCGATATTAAGTATTTATTTTTTGAATGTTAACATCTAACACAGTAAGAATACACTTATAAAGTTGTGAAAGATAGAATTTAAAAATTTATACAAACTTAAATAAAAAAAAATATTTTAAGTACATAAGAGAAGTAAAAAATTTAAAGAAATGTACATAAGAAATGAAATTTTTTTTAAATTGATGGCTGTAATGAAAGTCAATCCAGCTTGAAGAATTTGAACATAAATAGATTTTATTAATGATTGAAAGTTAATTAAAAATTTTTCCTGAAATTGCTTGAAGGGGAAGGGGAAAATTTGAAAATTTAAGTTGCTCTGATTAAGGAAATGTTGTAACTGCTTCTTAAATCCTTGCGCATCATTTAGCTCACGTATATTGCGTGGAATTGAGTTCCAGAGACGGATAGCCGCGATGAAGAACTGTCTCTCAGAGGTTAAGTAACTGAACCGCGGTAGTTGTAAGCTAGCAAACCTATAAGACGTCGGAAAATTGATTTTGTCGTAAAGGCAAGAAGGTTCTTTGTTTTTGATAGTGTTGAAGAGAAGCATCAGCGTACGAAATTTCACATAGTTTTCGAAAAAGACATATTGACTAGACATTAAGCTAGGTGTGAAACGTGGTCATATCTTCCAAGGCAGTAAACATATCGAATTAAGGTGTTAAAAGCTACTTGTAATTTCCTTTTGCTAGCAGCGTCGCACCCATAAAATATTTCACACCCATAAATTAGCAAAGGAACTACCAAGGTTTTCGCTAGCAGCAATCTCGTTTTAAGTGGAGTTACATTTTGCACAACCCACAGATTTCGAAAGCACCGTATGCTTTCCCCACCACTGAATTTATGTGGTTTTTCCAAGCTAGTGTTCTATTAAAGATAACACCGAGATTTTTTGTGGACTCGACATAATCAATGTTGAAATTGTTTAACATTATACTATGAAAATATTATAGGTCCAAGCGTGTTCTAGAAATTACTAAACATTTGCATTTCGCAGGGTTAAGTGCCAAGCCACATTTTGCTGCCCACTCCGAAACACGTTTTAGATCTTCATTTAAATTTGAAGCACAATCCTCGACAAGATCTAAAGGACAACTTCGGTAAATTTGAACATCGTCAGCGTATACATATGTGTTTCGAAGAACTAATTAAAACAGAAACAATATAATTTATGTACACTGAGAATAGAAGAGGCCCCAAAATCGATCCTTGGGGCCTCTTTAACTAGGGGCAAGAATTCGGACATTACTCCATCTAGTAAAACTGCTTGTTGTCTATGACTCAGATATGAAGAGATGAGTCGAATTGCTGAGTTAGAAACTGAAAAAAAAATTTTTTATTTATTGATTAATATGGAATGCTTTAGAGAAGTCTAAAAGGACTAGAAATGTGACAAAATCCTGTTCCAGCATTTCTCTTATTTCTTCAACTATGTACATTAAGTACAGCTGTTGTACAGCTATGCTTCGCACGGAATCCTGACTGAACCGGTATTAATAGCTTATAACGAGTAAAAAATTCAGTCAATTGCTTGTGCATGATTCTTTCACAAATCTTTGAAAGAAAGGGCAGAACTGATATTGGTCTGAATTCATCACCTATTGAGTTTTTTGGGATTGGTATAATCTTTGCCAGTTTCCATTTAGATGGAAACACGCCGGTCATAAATATTGTGTTAATTTAGTGTGTAAATGGCAATAGTGATGGCAGAATAGCTTTGACAAAAGTAGGATGGATGTCATCAACCCCTATGGCATTTGACTTCACAGATAGAAAACATCCACAACATCTACGTCCTCAATTCTTCTAAAAATAAAGGATGTTTCTGCTTGTGAGACACCAATATCCGTCTGGGAATCTATAATTGGAGAGCTGGAATTTGATTTATGCACAAACTTACGATTAAGATCATTTCGATCAATATTAGTGGGACAAGATAGCTTTACTTTCCCGATTCCTAGTTCACGAATATTATTCCATATCTTACGACTTTCTGAAGTAGACCCGAGACGATTGGAATAGTATTCCATCTTAGCAGATTTTATTTGACAAACAACAGCATTTCGTAAATTCTTATACAGTCGGTGGAGCTCTTCCACCCGAAAGCGTTTCCACTGTTTATAAGCCAAATCACGACGTTTCATCAAGTCCCGAATTTCATTGGTAAACCAAGCATTCGTTCTTTGTTTTTTAGTTGAAGTTTTAGTTGGAACGTGTGACTCAAAAAGAAGGTTAATATTTCGATATAATACACTAAGTTCCACGGGATAGAGTTGAGTTGCCGTTCAAGAGAAACATAATCGATAATTTTAAAATTTATATATTGATATTTAAAATTTATATAAGATATTCAAATTTTTATTAAAAACGTTGCGAAAAGAACTGGGTTTTATATGGAGTGAGTTCTCTGTGATCTGTGTGTAATATACATTTTGTACATCCTAGGTCCTAGCAATAAACAGTTCACTTGGTAAGTACTGACGCTTAGCAACCGTATTTCTGCAATAATGCAGTTCAATTGTTTTGAATTTTTGAATGAATTCAATAACTGCGTGTTTTTTGGGAGCATTATGTCTTGAAGGTGGCCAGGGTGGCATTTTAAGTCCTCTACGTTGGCATAGGGCTCTGCCAATGGTGACCTCCTTTCCCCAATACTCGTGGGTACAAAATTGACAAACTAAATATAAATCTTAAAGAGAGTGATGCTGCTCTAAGTGCATCCACACCAATGGAGACAAGTCTTGACGACCTTCCACCTATTGGTTCTTTGGAGGAGGCGAAACTTCTTAACGAGGTTGCCCCTTCAACACACAATGATCAAACGATCAAAACAACTCAAAAAGCGCGCGTCAAGCTTAGTGGAGCTGCTCGCAAACGCTTTAAATTCCTTCTGGCTAGCGGCCTTAACGAAGCCGAAGCCAGGGAAAGAGCCAGAACGGCTGTTCCAAAGGGAGAAAAAAGGATTCGCTCTGAATCCTTCCCTAGGGACGCAAATCGTGCCAAAATGGCAAAACCTAACATCGCTCACAAGCAGAGGTCTGTTGATGTGCCTTCCACATCGGATCCGCCTCCAAATCAACAAAAAATAGAGCAACAAAATTTCAAGCAAGCGCTGGAGAGTTACAAAATAGGTATCCTTGCCTCAGACTTCCCGGAAACGCTGCTTAGCACTGACCAAATGACAGCGGTGCAAGACACCATCTTTGGTTTGATTTGCAGCCAAAAGACAGGGGATATCAGCCCCAAATTCTTCGGCACTAATTTCAGACCAGGGTGGCTTGTTTTCAACTGCAAAAATAAGGTCACGGCTGATTGGCTAAAAGGCGAAATTCCAAAAGTAAAGCCTTGGGAGAATGCCTCACTGAAGGCGGTCGAAGAGGAAGAAATTCCCAAAAACCAAATTCTGATAGGCCATTTCCCCGTTGGCCCTACATGCACGAACGAACAGATTCTCACTGCGATCAAAGTCCAGAATGAGGGTCTCCCCGTTCCTGAATGGAGAGTCATAAGAAGAGAAGCCAAAGGTGCCGTCTCTATTCTTACTGTTTCGGTGGACCACAAATCTGCGGCTTTACTGAAAACAGAAAAAGACATAATAGACTTTAGGTTTGGCGATGTTCAACTCCGCCATCCTAAAGCCCCTTACAGAACGGGTGCCCCCAAACCTCCACCTAACTCCCCTGTCAAGACAGCCTGTACGACTCTGACGACATCAGGTAATAGTGCTCCACAGCCTTCACCAACGTCAGATCTACAAAACAGGCTGACAGCTCCAATAACCCTAGGTCCTCCCCCCTCAGTTGTTAATGCCACAACTACCTTACCAAAGGAGTCAGCCGAGAGGCCCTCCTCACCAAAAGGTACCTCTGGTAATACAACAACTCCCCCCCTCCCTGCTCAACTACCGTTGCCAAGCCTACACCAAAAAGCGGTAATGCAACACCAGCTGCAAAAAGCAGCACAGCCAAATTCATGGCTCAAAAACGGGACCCCAGGCCCAAAGGTAAAGCTCGGCAGAGGCTATTAAAAGCACCAGCGAGCTTTACCTCAACCCCAAAAACAAAATGAAGAACACCACCATAAAATTCCTGCAGATAAATCTCATGCACGCCAAAGCTGCCTCAGCTGCGGCAAGCAGGGAATTTGTCAAGCAGGATCTGGACTGCTTACCAGTCCAGGAACCATGGGTGGTAAGAGGCCAAATAAAAGGCCTTCCAACACAATCGTGTAAGTTAATAAACGACAACACGCAACTCCAACCACGAGCTGCGCTTCTTATCCATAAAAGAACTAACTTTCTTCCCATTCCAGAATTCATCACAAATGATCTCGTTGCGGTACTAGCTGAGATCCCCACGGCAAGAGGCTTACAAAACATTGTAATAGCCTCAGCCTACTACCCGGGTGATACTACCTCCGCACCACCTGAAGAGGTTAAAAAACTTGTTAGCTACTGCAACGCAAGGGGAAGACAGCTACTACTTGGTTGTGATGCCAACTCCCATCACACCATATGGGGTAGCAAAGACATCAACAAAAGAGGTGCGTCCCTTTTAGATTTTCTCATGCATTCAAACTTAGACATTCTAAACAAGGGAAATGAGCCTACTTTTGTCACCTCCACTAGGAAAGAAGTGTTGGATATGACAGTGGCAAGTTTTGCCATAGCCAACAACATTCTCAATTGGCATGTCTCGAAAGAGATATCATTCTCGGACCACCGGCACATCAGATTTGATCTGTCAAGGCCGAATCACAACAATATAGAAAACAATAGGGTACCAAGACACACGGACTGGAATCTCTACACAGAGACACTTCGTTGTGAATTTGAACCATCCTATCCAAACATTGACTCTCCTTATCAACTTGAAAGGGAAGCAGCACGCTTAAGCTCACAAATCACGAGCGCATACGAGTCCAGCTGTCACATTAGACAGATCAACTCAAATCGCGATGTTCCCTGGTGGAACAGTGAGTTGGAGAAGTTAAAAAGAAAGCTTCGAAAGTTGTTCAACAAATCTAAACGAACCAATTCGTGGAGCGAATATCGAACAACTCTAACGACTTACAACTCGATGATAAGAAGGCAAAAACGACTTACCTGGAAAAACTTCTGTGAAAGTATCGATAACTTGCCTTCTTCAATTAGAGTTCAAAAAGCCTTAGCTAAAGATCATAACAACGGTATTGGTCTCTTAAAAAAATCGGATGGTAGTTTTACCCAAAGTTACAGTGAAACTCTGAGCCTACTTTTGGCCACTCATTTTCCTGACTGTATACATACCACTGATCAATCTCTAACCACAAATGTGAGTTACACTACACCTAATAGCACAACAAGAAGTCTAGCTAGAAAAATTTTTAACGAAGACTCCATCAAATGGGCAATATCCTCCCAACAGCCTTTCAAGGCGCCTGGGGAAGATGGTATCTTTCCTGCTCTCTTGCAGTATGGAATTGATACCATAATCTGCTCACTTATACTTATCTATAGATCCAGTTGTTTTGAATTAAGCTACATCCCTCAAACTTGGAGAAAGGTGAGAGTAGTATTCATACCAAAAGCTGGCAATAGATCAAACTCAGACCCAAAATCCTTCAGACCAATCAGTCTCACATCCTTCTTTCTAAAGGTCATGGAAAAAGTGATTGATTTACACATTCGCAGTACGGCCTTAATAGCAAATCCTCTCAATGCTAACCAATTCGCTTACCAAACTGGTAAATCCACTGTTACAGCTCTCCATCAGCTGGTCAGCAAAAATGAGAATGCGTTTGCTAAGAAAGACATCATACTCTGCTCTTTTCTTGATATTTCTGGCGCCTTTGACAATACTACGTACTTGTCAATTCAAACCGCTGCAACTGTCAAAGGAATTGACACACCAACCATTAAATGGATTGACTCTATGTTAAGTGGCAGAATCATCTCCACCACACTAGGTCAAACATCAATAACAGTTAATGCTGTTAAAGGCTGTCCCCAAGGGGGTGTTTTATCTCCCCTACTCTGGTCAATTGTAATAGATCAGCTCTTGGATGACCTCAATAAGCTGGGCCTTGATACACAAGGCTACGCTGATGACCTAGTCATCTCCATTCAAGGCAATCAAGAAGCACAGGTCACAAACCGTATGCAAAGTGCCCTGAACAAAGTTAATGACTGGTGCAATAAAGAAGGGCTTAAGGTCAACCCCACCAAAACAGTCATCATCCCATTCACCAGGAGACGTAAAATCGATCTCCAAACACTATCCCTAAATAGTGTTCAAATCAATTTTTCCAAAGAGGTCAAATATCTATAGGAGTAACCCTGGATAATACAGCTAGGTTCCACATTTCACTTTCACTCGATTTCAATTTCAAATCGATTGAAAAAAAAAATTGGTGTTCCATATTTCACTTTTATCGATATCGATTTCAAAATTTTCGAAGTCGAAATTGTTGTGTTCCACAATTCCATTTTGTCGATTTCAATGTGATTTCAAATCGTTTCAGTTCATTCGATGTGAAACTGTGAAACTAAATAGACGCGACTGAAAATGTAAGTAAAAAATACAATCATAACAAACTAGATTTGATTATTTTACAAAAAATTATATTTTTAACAGGGGAAAACACAAGAATATGAAGCAAGAGAAAATTTTCCTGAAATTTATGGAGCAGCATAAAGATCTGGCCAGAGGTTTTATGAAAGGGGATCGTGTTATTGCAGATGCTTTGTGGGAAAACCTCAAAAACGATCTAAACAGCCATGGTCCACCACAGAAGGATACAACTGGATGGAAGAAAGTAGGTTCTTTTTCACTTGAAAGTTTGTGACGCCAACGCCTGAGCATTATGGAGAGGGAAGAGGGAATGAAATAAATATTTTATTTGTTTTTGTCGGCGTCACAAAAAGAGAATTAATGGAAAACTCGGCATTGTATAATCTTATAATATAATAATTATATATATGTATTTAAAGGTCTGGACCGATTGGAAATCATTAATTCGGAAAAAGTTGTCCCACAATAAATCCGAAGATGTGTCAACTGGAGGTGGACCTTTCAACAAGTTCGTTTTGTCGGCTACAGAGGACACTGTGGCAAAAATTTGTGGAATTTATACTGTGGTTGAGGGGATACCTGACACGTTGGATTTCACAGATGAAATTGAAGAAGAAAATCTTGATCCTAACATCTCAGTTGAAGCAAGGGCATTGGAATCGGAAACTGGCCCTTCTTCACATCCAAGAGCCAAAAAAAGAAAAATAGGGTCGGTTAATAACGATTTAGAAGACCATATGGCAAAGCAAACCAAAGCCCTGGAACAAATTGGCGTACAAGATTTAGTAGCAGCTTCGAGTAAGCGTACGCGTGCGGAGAAAGACATAGATCACACGTTAAGGAAGCTGCAGAAGGCCGTAGAAGGAATCCAAAAGTCTTTGGAATCGAAAGACGAAGAAACAAGGCGGCATAACCATGAAATGGAAAAGTTTCGAAAAGAAGAGATCCTTTTGAGACTAAAGGAGATCGAGATAGAAGAAATGAAAATGAACTTATAAGCAACTTTAAGACTGAGCAACTATGAATTCAATTTTTAAGTTGATAAGCTCCATCTGTGTTTTATTAAGACTTTGGTTTAGTTAGTTACTTTTTTTTTATGTTTTTGAGTTAAAAGTTTATCTAAAGTATGTAGTATGTAAGTTTTTCATTACGAATAAAAGAGTTTTTTATTTAAAAGAGTTGTATGTTTGTTTTAATATTAATATTTACAGACTTAAGTGGATACTGTTCGCAATAGAGTCTCTTAATTGATTGGCCTCATTAGAAATTTCACCTTCTATTTCAATCTCTGGTTCCATTTCATTTGTATTGTTTGCTAGAGTAGAGTTTATAACATCTTCGTCCCGTACCTTATAGTGTCGGCAAATGTTGTGCAACGCGCAGCAAACATTTATTATTTGTACCACCTTACTTGGTTGGTACTTAAGAGAACGACTCAAGCATTTGAAACGGTTTTTCAGAACACCGAATGTCCTCTCGATGATGTTCCGAGCCGAACAGTGTTTTTGGTTGAATGTATGCTTTACAGTTCCTGCTTCTGGATCTCTGTAAGGCGTTAATAGAAAAGGCTCTAGTGCATATCCCGCATCTCCCAAAAGCCAAGAGGAATGATCACCACCATCATATCTTCGTTGTAAATATGCTTTAGCCTTGCTCATGCTCCAGATAAGAGCATCGTGGCTTGATCCCGGGCGTCGTGCGTCGACAGTTCTTATCATCATGTTGTAATCACAAATCTACATGAATATATTGAAAGATGTATGTTCCTATATTTCCGAAAAATTAAAGAATTGATGTAAACTTACAATCATTGCGTTAATTGAAAAGTATCCTTTCCTGTTGAAGAAAAGTGTTGGATCCTGGTGGGGTTGCGATATTCTAATGTGTGTGCCGTCGACGCAGCCTATGATACCAGGAATACGAAATTTGTCCAAGAAATATCGTTTGGATGTACTTCGTTCGGCATCTGACATTGAAAGTTTAATCCATCTTGGGCATATTTTCTTCTCTAGCACTTTAAGGAGTTGTGAAAAAACTTTTGAAACCGTGCTTCGGCCCATGGCAACATCAGCGTCTTTTCCAACAGATCGTTGAAAGTTCCCTTCAGCAAGAAACCGCAAAACAGCAGCTAACTGCAATATGCAAGGAATTGACGTTTTTGTTAAATGCGGCGCAACTGTTTGTAGCAACATTTGGAATGCCTCTTTATTAACACGGTAATATGACACAAAACTAAATTACGAATAATCAATATATTAGATACTTGAGGTTATTGCAAATTCTAATTACTTACGCTCCATCTGCAATTTCTAATGGATTAGAAACATCTCTCAACGAACGCCTTTTTATTTTCTCCAATCTATATTTTTTCTTTTCAGTCTCCAAAATCGCAGCGATTAAAATAGCACTCATTATATTTAAAAACAAAAGAAAACCAAATTGTGATGAATCCTTAAACTTTTATTGATCAGCTTCTTTCAGAATCTGACAGTTCACATGACACATCTCAGTTGTATTTGATTTCACTTGAAGTGATTTCGAAAAGTTTTCGAACTGGTAAAATCGATCGAAATGCAGAACACTGAAAATAAATTCGCTCGATTTGAAATTTCGATTTCGACATAATTTCACTCGTTTTCTGGAACCTAGCTGATAAACTCAATTGGAAACCTCATCTAGACAAAACCATAGCAAAAGCAACAAATGCTTTCTGGGCCTGTTCTAGACTCTTTGGTAAAAAGTGGGGACTTAGGCCAAAAATGATTTACTGGACTTACCTCACTATTATCACACCCATCATAACCTATGCTTCGCTGATCTGGTGGCAAAAAACAGAACAAGTTTAGGCCCGCAAATCTTTGCAAAAGTTACAAAGACTAACCTGTGTGGGTATCACAGGTGCAATGCGCACCTGCCCAACTTTAGCGTTAGAAAGTTTATTAAATTTTCCTCCGCTACATCAAAGAGTAAAGAAGACTGCTGCACTAAGCGGACTAAAGCTTCATCTCACTAACTACTCGAGAAAGGAAAACTTACAAGGACATATGAGTATTCTGCAGGTGCTCCCAATACTGAAATCGCCTGCAGCCCACTCCTCGGACTTTATGCCTTAACGCATAATGTTACACTACCCCTTTGAAGTAATCTTTCCAAACCGCTCAGCATGGAAGAACCCTGTAATTCTTACAAATAACTTCCAATACATCTGGTATACTGACGGTTCAAAAACAAACAACGGTGTAGGTGCAGGGATTTACGGTCCCAACTTTAAATCATCTATGTATATCCCTTGGTAACACAACTACTATCTTTCAGGCAGAGGTAATGGCTATAGAATTCTGTATTAGGGAATGCATTAGAAGAAACCTCCGAAGATCAAGTATCCTAATCTGCTCTGACAGTCAGGCAGCACTAAAGGCTCTGTCCTCGACAAAAATCGAATCCAAACTTGTTTGGAACTGCCTGACATGTATAGTTCAATTAGCTACTCACAATAAAATAACTCTTTCATGGGTGCCTGGTCATGAAGGCGTACCGGGTAACGAAGAGGCTGACCGACTTGCTAGACTTGGCTCTCAGTCCCAATTCAAAGGCCCTGAACCCTACTGTGGTCTCCCAATCAGTAGCCTTAAAAACGAATTAGCTACCTGGGAACGACAGAACATGATCAGCACCTGGAACAACTCAAATGGCCATCGTCAGTCAAAACTATTCAATGACTTATCCCACAAACGTATGAAAGAAATTCTTGACATGAGCAAACGTGACGCAAAGTTACTTACGGACTTCTTCACTGGACACTGCTCTCTCAAGTATCATCTTAAAAACATGGGCATCAGCCAAGATGACACCTGTCGTCTCTGTCTTGAAGACATAGAAACAGCTGAACACATTTTATGTGAATGCCCTGCCTTAGCTAGATCCAGGCTAAAAATATTCGATAAAGGGTTCCCCTGTCCCATTGATATCAGAAACACCACTTCCTCAAAGATTCTTAGGTTCTTACATGACCTCAGCTTCGAATGAGCTAACCTATACACTACGTGTTTTTAAACCTAAGGGAACAGCACAAAAGATATTTCAGGTCGACGTGCTTGTAAAGGTAATTTTTACCTTCACCCTACTTAATTTAAAAAAAAAAAAAAAATTTTCTTGAAGACCTGTCACCTCCTGTTGCTTCTAAGGGAGCACCTCCAGTCTCTAAATGTCTCTTATTGAGCCCCAATAACCCTATCCCGTTTTATGCCCAATATTCCACAAAATGCATTTTGGCAAACTCGAACCACTTTTGCTTTAGTGTTTCTTACATGATATTCCACCATTATCTTCTTTTTTGCAGATGTAGCTCTTCTGGGTGGATGGGCGTTGTGCCATTCGGGTAGGCTCTGATTGGTGCCAACTTGGCGGCGCCCAGATGCTGTAACTTATAGTACACGTCAATTGTGCTTACTATACCTCCAAGCGGTATCCACTGGGACCTGGGATGCTCCGTCCAGAGCTGACCTGCTAAACTAGTAAGTGCGAGTGTTGACAAGGGAATCCGGAACAAAAGAATTGTGATCGGTCAACACTATAATTGCTCTGCGAACTATGACTGACTGCACGAATCTCAGTGGTCTACGAGAGCTTTCGTGTAAATGTTCCAGCGGATGAATTCGAAGGACAGAACCAACGGTGGACTTCAGCAGCCATAAAAGCAGAAAACCCTGAAGGAGCTACTCCAACATATTTGGTTTAAAGGTCTTTCGGGGTCTTTCAATACTAGGACAGGGTATTGAAGTAGAGATGGTGGCGGATGAGCTCCTGGTGAGCCAACGGCAGCACTCACACCCCTGCAGCAGGGTACTGACACTGGATATTCCAGCCCTCTGTGTCCGAAGGGATCCAAAAGGACCTAGCCCTCCAGGTTGGGGGTTGTGCGTAGGGTTAACTACCCAACCACGTTAAAAAAGGACAGTTCCGAAACAACTAACAGCCTCGGATAACGATAATGATTTCAAAGTTGACGACCCAAGCAAACGAAAAAAGGACAATGACCTCCGGATCTGCACGTGGAACGTAAGGTCTCTTTACGGACTAGGTGCAGCTGGAGAATTAGCGGACGCCCTGGACTGCTGCAAAGCAGACATAACCGCCATCCAAGAAGTGCGATGGAGTGGACCGGGCATAAAGAAGATGAGAAACTGTGACATCTATTATGGCGACTGCTACAGACAAAAGAAACAACGCTTATTTGGGTGCGGATTTGTCGTTAGAGGAAGACTCAGGGATAAGGTGATTAGCCAAAATCCAGTCAATGAGCGTATAATGACCATCCGCATCAGGGCTAAATTCGCCAACATTAGCCTTATATGCGCCCACGCCCCCACAGAAGAGAAAGACGACGATTCCAAAGACTGTTTCTACGAGCTCCTCGAAGAAACGTATGAGCAGTGCCCTAGACACGACGTGAAAATCGTTCTTGGCGATTTTAACGCAAAGCTAGGGAAGGAGGACATCTTTGGAAACACAATCGGTAAGCATAGCCTCCATGACAAAACCTCCGAAAACGGACTGAGGCTAATCGATTTTGCTGCGGGGCTGAATCTTGTTGTAAGTAGTACGCGCTTCCCGCATCTCAAAATTCATAAAGGTACATGGCGATCCCCAGATCAATTAACCGTCAACCAAATTGACCATGTTGCGATCGACGCAAGGCACTCTTCCAGTGTGCTAGATGTCCGAACTTTCCGAGGGGCCAACTTTGACTCGGACCACTACCTTGTTGTAGCCAAGGTACGAATGAGGATATCTTGTTCACGACCAGCACGAACTAACGCTGTGAAGAGATATGACGTCGGAAAGCTACAATCGCAAGAGATTGCCAATGCCTTTTCCAATCGAGTGTCCCTTCAATTATCCTTGAATCCCATGCCGCAAGCATTAAACATTGAAGACCAGTGGCAGCAATGCCAAGAAGCCATCAGAACCGCTGCCTCTGAGGTTCTGGGTTTCACTCGGCCACCAAAACGAAACCCATGGTTCGATGAAGAATGTAGGCAGGCAAATGCAGCCAAGCAAAGAGCACGACAAATGCTTATGCAAACACGAACAAGGGCTGCTTACGATCAGTATAACGAGATTTACAAGGAGAGAAGAAGGGAAGAACACCGACTTCTCAAAAAGAAAAAGAAGCAGCATGAGAAGCGCTCGTTTGAGGAAATAGAGAGGTGCCATGACAGGAACGAGACTCGGAAGTTTTACGAAAAGGTAAAAAGATCCTGCCAGGGCGACAAACCCCAAACTCAAGCCTGTAAAGACCAGCAGGGAAACATAGTTATAGAGTCACAGTCGCTACTGAGGATCTGGAAAGATCATTTCTGCAGACTGCTTAACGGCGATGAGGACACAAATTCCGCTGTCAGGCAGATTGCCCCATTCAGCTTGGACGATGATCAAGAATGCCGTCCTCCCGACCTAGAAGAGGTTAAGCTTGCCATATGCAAACTTAAATCAAATAAGACTGCAGGTGCAGATGGCTTTGATGCCGAACTTTTCAAGGCAGCTGGAGATCAGTTGGAAAGGAGCATGCACCAGCTGATCTGCATGATATGGTCGAAAGAAAGCATGCCCGATGAATGGAACCTCAGTATCGTATGCCCGATCCTAAAGAAGGGAGACCCTCACAATTGCGCCAATTACAGAGGGATAAGCCTCCTTAACGTCGCTTATAAGATCTTGTCTGCTGTAATATGTGAACGTCTGAAACCCTACGTCAACAACTTGATAGGTCCTTATCAATGTGGTTTTAGACGAAAGAAGTCCACAATAGACCAAGTTTTCACATTACGGCAGATCTTGGAAAAAACCCGAGAACATAATATCGATATTCACCATCTCTTTATCGATTTCAAGGCCGCGTATGACGGTATTTACAGAGACGAACTGTACAGAGCCATGTCTAGTTTCGGCAACCCTGCAAAGCTCGTACGACTATGCAGGATGACTTTGGAGAATTCACGCTGCTCCGTCAAGGTCGGAAAAGAACTCACCAAGACCTTTGATGTCGAAAAAGGCTTTAGGCAAGGCGACAAACTGTCATGCGATTTCTTCAACATCATACTTGAACAGATTGTAAGAAACTCAAACGACAACACCAGAGGAATAATCTTTCAAAAGTCTGTACAATTAATCGCCTACGCTGACGATATTGACGTAATGGGAAGAAAAAAGCGTGATGTCATAGGTGCTTTTGCGAGTATTGAAACAGAAGCGGCAAAAATGGGTTTGATGGTTAATGAGGGCAAAACGAAGTATATGCTGTCATCAAACAAGGACACAGAACATCGACGAATTGGACAAAACGTCACAATAGACAGACATAACTTCGAGGTAGTACAGGACTTCGTCTACCTAGGATCCGCTGTAGACACGGACAACAACATCAGTGCGGAGATCAAACGGAGAATAACTCTTGCCAACCGTTGCTTCTTTGGGTTAAGAAGGCAATTGAGAAACAAAACCCTCTCTAGAAAAACCAAGGTGACCTTGTATAAGACCTTAATCATCCCAGTCCTGCTGTACGGCGCGGAAGCATGGACCTTATCGAAAGCGGATGAGGAAACTCTTGGTCGTTTCGAAAGAAAAATTCTCCGAATGATCTTTGGTCCCGTATGCGAAGACAATGTGTGGAGAAGAAGATACAACAACGAGCTGTATGAGCTGCACCGCGACATGGGCATAGCCAGAAGAGTACGCATCGCGAGGCTACGATGGTTGGGCCATGTAGAGCGGATGAACCCCAACGCTCCGGCTCGACGAGTTTTCGAAAGCACATTGCAGGGAAATCGCGGAAGGGGAAGACCTCGTCTTAGGTGGCGTAATCAAATGGAAGAAGACCTCAACCGAATAAGAGTGCAAAACTGGAGAGACCTCGCCCGAAATCGAAGTCGTTATAGAAAGATGTTGGTTGAGGCCGAGGTTCACCCCGAACTGTTATGCTCACCTTAGTAAGTAATTAAGGACTCCACCACGTCATCGGTCCCAACGCTCGTCTTCAATGACTGCACAGCTCCATCGACAAAGCCAATTAGCAGGCAGCTCAATTTGGTGCCAACTGAACACTTCCTAACAGCACATCGGCTCCGCCTGAGCTTGAGACTGCAAATCCTGCGATAAAGCAGATATTTTTGTCATATTCTTTTCCGAATCAATGTCCTATCTCTTCGGATGTTTAACTGGAACGATCGCGTATGATAAGCACATTGAATTCTGATCTTGGTACCTGCATCCAGAAACAAAAAAGTTCTCAGTATAAAGTATCTCTTTAAGGAACTAAATGCAAAGCTTTTGTTTTTCTTTAGGAAGTGTTTATATGCAGTATGCACCCAAAAGAGGTTGTGTAGGCTAGTGATGGTTCTTTACCACCGCATTTGTGAGAAATCTTTCAAAACATTTTACAGATCAAAATACTTTTTAGTAGGTTTTTTTCTAACTAGATAGAGCGAAGGTAGAGCACCTTTACTAGCACGTCGACCTGGAGGATCATTTGTGCTATTCGGAATAACCAGGGATTCCCCGCACTCTGGTCGGCGGCAAATGTTGCCAGACTAAGAAAACATGCTTCACAACAAAATTGATTTATATTTTTTTTGTTTTATTCTCGCTTTAAACATTTTTGAGTCGCGAGGCCCCTTGTACCGCGAGGCCGTAGGCGGTGGCCCACGTCGCCCACGCTTAACGCCGCCTCTGCATGGCGATCCCCAGATCAATTAACCGTCAACCAAATTGACCGTGTTGCGATTGACGCAAGGCACTCTTCCAGTGTGCTAGATGTCCGAACTTTCCGAGGGGCCAACTTTGACTCGGACCACTACCTTGTTGTAGCCAATGTGCGAATGAGGATATCTTGTTCACGACCAGCGCGAACTAACGCTGTGAAGAGATATGACGTCGGAAAGCTACAATCGCAAGAGATTGCCAATGCCTTTTCCAATCGAGTGTCCCTTCAATTATCCTTGAATCCCATGCTGCCAGCATTAAACATTGAAGACCAGTGGCAGCAATGCCAAGAAGCCATCAGAACCGCTGCCTCTGAGGTTCTGGGTTTCACTCGGCCAGCAAAACGAAACCCATGGTTCGATGAAGAATGCAGGCAGGCAAATGCAGCCAAACAAAGAGCACGACAAATGCTTATGCAAACACGAACAAGGGCTGCTTACGTTCAGTATAACGAGATTTACAAGGAGAGAAGAAGGGAAGAACACCGACTTCTCAAAAAGAAAAAGAAGCAGCATGAGAAGCGCTCGTTTGAGGAAATAGAGAGGTGCCATGACAGGAACGAGATTCGGAAGTTTTACCAAAAGGTAAAAAGATCCTGCCAGGGTGGCAAACCCCGAACTCAAGCCTGTAAAGACCAGCAGGGAAACATAATTGTAGAGTCACAGTCGCTACTGAGGATTTGGAAAGATCACTTCTGCAGACTGCTTAACGGCGATGAAGACACAAATTCCGCTGTCAGGCAGATTGCCCCATTCAGCTTGGACGATGATCAAGAATGCCGTCCTCCCGACCTAGAAGAGGTTAAGCTTGCCATATGCAAACTTAAATCAAATAAGACTGCAGGTGCAGATGGCCTTGATGCCGAACTTTTCAAGGCAGCTGGAGATCAGTTGGAAAGGAGCATGCACCAGCTGATCTGCATGATATGGTCGAAAGAAAGCATGCCCGATGAATGGAACCTCAGTATCGTATGCCCGATCCTAAAGAAGGGAGACCCTCACAATTGCGCCAATTACAGAGGGATAAGCCTCCTTAACGTCGCTTATAAGATCTTGTCTGCTGTAATATGTGAACGTCTGAAACCCCACGTCAACAACTTGATAGGTCCTTATCAATGTGGTTTTAGACCAGAGAAGTCCACAATAGACCAAATTTTCACATTACGGCAGATCTTGGAAAAAACCCGAGAACATAATATCGATATTCACCACCTCTTTATCGATTTTAAGGCCGCGTATGACAGTATTTACAGAGACGAGCTGTACAGAGCCATGTCTAGTTTCGGCATCCCTGCAAAACTCGTACGACTATGCAGGATGACTTTGGAGAATTCACGCTGCTCCGTCAAGGTCGGAAAAGAACTCACCGAGACCTTTGATGTCGAAAAAGGCTTTAGGCAAGGCGACAAACTGTCATGCGATTTCTTCAACATCATACTTGAACAGATTGTAAGAAACTCAAACGTCAACACCAGAGGAACAATCTTTTAAAAGTCTGTACAACTACTCGCCTATGCAGACGATATTGACGTAATGGGAAGAAAAAAGCGTGATGTCATAGGTGCTTTTGCGAGCATTGAAACAGAAGCGGCAAAAATGGGTTTGATGGTTAATGAGGGCAAAACGAAGTATATGCTGTCATCAAACAAGGACACAGAACATCGACGAATTGGACAAAACGTCACAATAGACAGACATAACTTCGAGGTAGTACAGGACTTCGTCTACCTAGGATCCGCTGTAGACACGTGTAGAATAACTCTTGCCAACCGTTGCTTCTTTGGGTTAAGAAGGCAATTGAGAAACAAAACCCTCTCTAGAAAAACCAAGGTGACCTTGTATAAGACCTTAATCATCCCAGTCCTGCTGTACGGCGCGGAAGCATGGACCTTATCGAAAGCGGATGAGGAAACTCTTGGTCGTTTCGAAAGAAAAATTCTCCGAATGATCTTTGGTCCCGTATGCGAAGACAATGTGTGGAGAAGAAGATACAACAACGAGCTGTATGAGCTGTACCGCGACATGGGCATAGCCAGAAGAGTACGCATCGCGAGGCTACGATGGTTGGGCCATGTAGAGCGGATGGACCCAAACGCTCCGGCTCGTCGGGTTTTCGAAAGCACATTGCAGGGAAATCGTGGAAGGGGAAGACCTCGTCTTAGGTGGCGCAATCAAGTGGATGAAAACCTCAACCGACTTGGAGTGCGAAACTGGAGAGAGCTCGCCCGAGATCGAAATCGTTATAGAAGGATGTTGGTTGAGGCCCAGGTTCACCCCGAACTGTAATGCCCACCTAAGTAAGTAAGTAAGCTCTTCTGCGTCTAGGAACAGATGGACAACAATACATCACGAGAAATGCATCCTGCGATAATTTGGTTGCTGTTATGTTAAATGCTTTCACAAATCCCATTGCATCAAAACTTTGTACTTGTACACACTGTTGTGTGGTTGGTGTTTGCATTTTGGTATTTTGGGTGGTTGCTTTTGTCGGTAACTAAAGGGTTTTCCAATAAGAGTGATATGATTTCTTTTTTGAAAAAAAAAAACACACTTTTAATTAAGGAAATTCAAATATTTTTTATTTAATGTGCAGTTCAATCAATACAATTAAGTTTTAAATAAAATGTCATTCAAATGGCCAACACGACTTCTTCTGCAGCAACAAATTAGATGAACCCAATTTTCGAGCACTTTTTCCACTAAATCAAGTCGTATATCATGAATGGCACGTTCAATATTGACTTGTAAAGCTTGAAGAGAATCTGGTTTAATTTGAAAGACCAATGACTTCAAATAACCCTACAAGAAATAGTCTAATGGTGTTAAATCACGACTTCTTGGAGGCCATTCCATATCACCATTTCTTTTAATAATCGAATCTCTAAATTTTTTTTGGCAATAATTCAATTGCATTTGCTGTGTGACACGTAGCCCCGTCTTGTTGAAACCAAATGTTGTCAAAATCAATTTCTTACAATTTCGCCCATAAAAAGTTGGTTATCATCGATCTATACCGCTCTCCATTGACAGTAATGGTGTTACCAGCTTCATTTTGAAATAAGTACGGACCGATGATTCCACCAGCCCAAAAACTACACCAAACTGTCAATTTTGGTGAATGTAATGGTTTTTCATGAATATTTTGTGGATTTTCATCGCTAGTTTTGTTTATTTAACGCACTAGTCATATAAAAGTAAGCCTCTTTGGAAAAGATGATTTTCTTAAAAAAATCGTTATCGATTTCAAGTTGTTCCAAGGCAAAATCAGAAACGCTACTGCAAATCATATCATACCTATTGGAAAACCCTTTAGTAATAAAACGAATTCCATGTATTCATACAATATTGTGTCTCATAGTTGATCAAAAGTCAATTTAAACTTACCGCTCGGTTTTTTGCCAATTCAGATTTCCAGTTACTTTTGTTCTTTTCTCTTTTCTGGCTTTCCCATCACCGACAAGAATTTGATAATTTGAACTTTCCATTATTAGTTAGCACTTTTCACAAAATTAAGTAAAACTTTCTTACAAGAACAACCAACTGCTCGGATGTCTAAAATCAATGTGATATTTTATGACAACAACTATGAATACTTCGTATAACAAGATAAAGGGGATTTCCCTAATAAAAACTACACGGATGGGTCACAACGCCTACTCTGATAAAAAAAAAAGCAAAAAGCTTAATGCAGAGCAGTTCTTTTCATATTCCTTACAACTATTCAGGAATCCTAATCCTAACTAATATTATAAATGTGAAAGTAACTCTGTCTGTCCGACTTTCTATGTTACCGTCTCCCGCTCAAACTACAAAACTGATTGATATGAAATTTTGTACAGAGATAGTCTACAAAATTAGGAAGGACATAGGCGATGTTCTTAAATTCTATGTTCCCAAATTCCCACGGGAAAGGGAATGTATATGGGAACTGAGAATCTACAGCACCGATTTCAAAAATTTTCCACCGTAAGAATGCTACACTATCCCCGAGTAACATAAACACTAATTCATCCCTATATTCCTACGGGAACGGGAGTCCTTACTGATATAAAATGTGTGAAAGTTAAGTAGCTCTGTCTGTTCGCCTTTCTATGTTACCATCTCCCGCCCAAACTAATGAACAGATTTAAATGAAATTTTGTTATTATAAAATATAATAATAATGTCCGGATATACTGGACACAAATCTTCTCGGCGACTGTCAAAACCAATTACCCCAATGATGGATCTTTCAGCACGACAATGACTTCAAACACACGTAAAGGGTTGTGAAATCTTTTCTTGAAGAGCGTAGAGTGAATGTTTTGGGGTGGCCAGCACAGTCACCGGACTTAATTCCTATTGAGAATTTGGGGACATTCTAAAAAAAAAAGTTGCGGAAAAAAAACCAACCAGCAAGACTACTCTCTGGAGTATTTTGCAGAAAGAGTGGAAAAATATTAGCGTAGAGCAATGCAAACGTTTGGTGGACTCCATGTCAAGGAGAATAAGCCGCCGTATCAAAACAGAAAGGCTATCCTACGAAATATCAACGGTGCGGTTAAAAAAAACTTTAATTTTTTCATTTTTCTTATTTTTTTTTTTTTTCAGGTGACTTGATTATATGGCCACACTTATTTTATATATTATTGATTTTTTGTTAAAGAAATGACTATTGTTATAATGGAATTTATTCTCTTTCAATTTTTTTAATGATTGCTGTGATTGTAAATATTTAGAATTTGAATAAATTTTGTTTTCGTTGTAATTGGTCTTTAATATATGGATATGTAGACCTCATTTTATAAAAATGACTTAATTGTATGGCCACAAGTGTATGCAATGGGTTTTGATTTTGTTCAACACTAATAATCTTATTATTTGTAGTTTATTATTTAAATTTTTTGTTGTCAAAAACGATTAGAAAAAAAATGTATTGTTTGAATTTATTTTTTTATTCATTACAGTTAAGAATAAAGAAATTGTTACTTTTACTATACTCCAATTCTTTTTTTCCATATTAACCTACTTTTTAAATCTTTCCTAGACCTCCACAAACATTTCAAGACCAAGTTAAATCCGTTCAGCCGTTCTCGAGTTTTATCCAGACTAACGAACAGCAATACATTTTTATATATACATACATATATATAGATAGATAGATAGATACATACATAGATAGATAAAGTAAAGATATGTTTTGTTTGACATCTCGGAAGGAAGTCTGACTTGGGGAAGAAAAGTGCCACAAACATTTGCTCAACTTTCCATTCATTTAGCATTTGGCACACGTCTTTTTAGCCCAACAAGTTTTTATTTTGTGCTTTTGATCGGTCCTTTTTTAGTGTTTAAGACTTGTTAATGCCAAGGATATCCAAATCAGTACAATAATTTTGTACATAATATTCAAATATTCATACCTCTTGGCGATGAGAACTTTCTCTGTGCAAAGTTATACTTGCCTGTCTGCCAGGGTAAATTTCTTCACTAGGTAAAGTACTACCATTTATGAACATAAAGCGTCTATCTGCTGTGATATACTTTCCTCACTATGATAAAAACTTTTGCTTCACTCAAACAACTATAGATGCGACCATAAAACCCTTCAGGAGTATACCTAATCCTAGTACTTTGAAGCTTAGATAAATACATGTATACCGTCCAAAACTGTTTCTGGCCAAAATAAAACTTTTCCTTCATAGTGTCTGTTATCTCTGTTTATGGACATGAATATTATGATGATTCGAAGTGTTGGAAATGCCATTTAGCCAGGTGAGAAATTAATGCAAATTCGAATTCAGGTCCCAGCTTTAAATATTTGCATCTTATTTACCTCTGGAAAGTTTTTCGAAATTATTTTGGGGGATGCCAAATAAGTTTTTCTATATATGTAATGATTCAAAATAGACATATTTTATTCCAAGCCAAGAGATAATCTTAATGGACTTTTGTTTTTCAATCCCATAGTAGGTATTACGATGCTTTCTTCTGGAAACCGATTGAGATGTAGCAGGTACGTATAAATCCGATTTACTATTTTATTTTGCTGTATAATCCCTGAATGATGAGGAATAATTGAGACTCAGTGGCTTTTCTCAGGAGACTTTAAAAAAGTTTTTCCGAACGTTTATATATACTCTGACAGATGGGCAACAATAAAACTTACCTATTAATTTTCCAAAGCCGATATTTTGTTAGGTGCTAAGTACAACAAAAATTTAGCTGTCTGATCTTCTCTTAGCCTCATAGTTTAATCGGGCTTATTTCCTTTGCCCAATAGCAAAAATGTGTCTCCAAACTATTTGTTGGGTATGTTATAGAAAATGGCAAAAGCTGTCATTGGTTCTGTTTGGTGTAGCTGCAAGCTCGCGTATATATGTAGACATACAATTGTGAACAAATTCATGTTTCTTGACAAAGATTTGGTTCAAAAAATTTGTAGTTTGTAAACTAACCGAACCCACCAAATATACCAAATGACATTTCTTATTCAAAATCATAAGAGAATAACTTTAGTGGATATGTTTGGACTTTGGAGTAGTGCAGAAAGAAGACGAAATCTTGCGAAAAAGTACGTACATATTCAATAATTTAAGTTCTAATATTTAATATTTACTTATTCTTTTCAATTCTTGAAGCACTTTCTTATGATGCATGCTCCGGGTCCTAGCGCATTGTCATATGTTGAATTGGTCAGAATATACGGCGCGCAAACTGCAACCTAAACGCAAATACAAAAAGTAAATTTTTTTTTTTTTTTATAATTATAAAAAAAAGGGTTATGACTACCCTTATAATCTTTGCAGGGAAGAAGGCACAGATTAGAGTTATATTGAAAAAAGCACGGATTTTTGTGGCGGACACTAGCGCGGTGCGTGTTGTCGCGATTGATAGGAGATCGGCACTGAGATATTGTAATGTTATAACTCGGAGGGCTTATAAAATTCTCTTGTATGGATACCTACTCGTCAAAAAACAACTAAATGTTTTTGGAATTCGAACTTCCGCTCAACAGGCAGGCAGGATAACCATTCTACCGCGGGGCCACTGTACTCCGGCTTACTTAGAAAGCGATTTTCATACGAGGGTGTAGGCGAAATTGGGGTATTGTGGTACACACATGTTTGTTTTTAACACTTAACAGAAAAAGTAATGGAGCAAATGACCCTAATCCTTGCAAGTTTCACCAAAAACCAATAAGCTTTAATGTTATTTCCTTGTGTTGAATTCTGCCATTAATTAACAAAGATGTAAACAAAATATTGATATGACCTCGAAATCATCACTTTTGAAACTGTAATTGTAATGTGGTATACAGTATACTATGCTGCCTAATGTGGCATACTATACCACATATCTAACCCAGCGATATTTTTTCTATAATACTTTTTAAATAAAAAATTAAGATAAATGATTAAATTAATTTGTATTGAAAAGTTAGAAAGTAGTTACAAAGCAGGAAAAGAAGCTATGATGTAGATTAAAAAATAAAAAATAATAATAATATACAAAATGAAACATTCTTGGTTGCTGAAAGAAAGTTGTTAATAGGTATATACTTACTAGGTATAGGTACCTAACTACTTATAATATTTAAATGAAAACTACAATTTCTTACTAATGAAAAACCTCTGAGCAGGACAAGCAAAAAAATATGGCACTCTTTAGCGGAATGCAGTTATCATGCGCCCAAACCATTTCGCATTGTAAACATGATGTCCATTTCACACTTGTGTTCAATTCATCTTTCCACTGTTTCTTGCAGAAGATGCAAATAGCGTCACCGGATGGCGGAACATCGTCAAATTGTTCCTCTTCATCCGAATCCTGAAACTGGATGCTTGTGGAATTGCTTGACGATTCATCATTTCTGTCTAGAAATTTGTGAGTTCGACTTGATGTTGATTTCCCACTTTTTTTTGGTGCACATTTCTTCAAAGTGCTTTCTTTTGAAACTTCTTTCTTTATGTTTTTCTTTTTATCCATTCTCTTGAGTTTGAATAGTCGCTTCTTATTTATTTTGTTAATGCTTTCTTCTAATTGAATCTTGTAAGGTGATGACGTAAGCATCCCAACTAAAAAGCTCTCGATAGCTAAACTCTTGAAATCTGAAAAAAGCTCCCATAAAATTCTTTTAGATCCCATAGCTAAACTTAAGAATAAATATCTTGTTATCAAACTTAAGCGGCTCTCATAACAGTTTTATTATAAGAGTTGATCAGTTTTGAAGCTTATAAGTACTTAAATCGTACTTAAAATTATAGCAAGACCAATTTTTGTACTTGTAACATGATTATATATACCTACAGTCTTATAACAATCTTGTTGTGAGAGTTAAGCTCTTAACATTGTTTTGAAGTATCTACAGTCCCATATAACAAGACTTATTTAAGAGCTTAAGTCTCTTTATACTTATATGAAAACCTTTATAGGAGTTTCGTTTTAAACCTCTTATAAGAAGAAGCTGTGAAGAGTTCAAATAACAAAAGTCTTGTTATAGGATCCTTAGGAGATCGTTATTGCTTTAAGTATTATTATAGGATTTGCATAACCAAAAGCATATTCTAGTTTTTACAAAGTGTCATTTTATTAATCAGTGTCAAGCGAAGTGCACAAAAATGGAGAAAATCAATTGGAAAAAAGTGCAAAGTACAACATCTTTTAAGAGCAAAGTTCATAATGCTTATATTAAAATACTAAACGATAAGAAAAGTGAAAAAGGAATTAAAACTATTGACGCCCTTGCGTGTGCCACCTTACAATCCAAAGTATTTTCAGATGAACTACAAACTTAAAATGAGATTGTTCCGCCAATTCAAAGTGAAGTATTGAATTTAATCTGTTCTAGTTTCTGAAGTTCACACAAACAAGGAATAACAAATGTCAACAAAAAAAGTTAAAGGAGAAGAGTTCGTCGCAAAATGCATCAATAACAATAATTACAATAATTTGCGCGAGTGAAAAAACTTTTTGCAAATGTTAAATCGTGTGTATTTTTTTGAGAAATATTTTGCATTTCAAATATTGTGTCTTTTCTCAGAAACGGAGCTAACTAAATCTCTAAATTTACTCAAGTATTATTTAAAAATGTTCCTACTTTTCCAGCCTAACGATTCATCATTGAGTGAAGATGATGAGGAGAACAATATCTTCGTGAATGAATTTATCAAAAACGATGCTTATAGCACGGGCCATACAGTATAATATCAGCCATCTAGAATTGAAAAGTTTGTTATTGTTGTCTAATAAAAAGAATCCCAATGCTTTGCCAAAAGACCCGAGAACTTTACTTCAAACACCAATTGTTCCAACCATTCAACCAATAGGTTTGGAAGGGCAGTATTGGCACCAAGGTCTTGGATTTTGCTTAAAATAATGCTTAAGAAGATGAAAAACTGTGACATCTACTATGGCGCCTGCTACAGACAAAAGAAACAACGCTTATTTGGGTGCGGATTTGTCGTTAGAGGAAGACTCAGGGATAAGGTGATTAGCCAAAATCCAGTCAATGAGCGTATAATGACCATCCGCATCAGGGCTAAATTCGCCAACATTAGCCTTATATGCGCCCACGCCCCCACAGAAGAGAAAGACGACGATTCCAAAGACTGTTTCTACGAGCTCCTCGAAGAAACGTATGAGCAGTGCCCTAGACACGACGTGAAAATCGTTCTTGGCGATTTTAACGCAAAGCTAGGGAAGGAGGACATCTTTGAAAACACAATCGGTAAGCATAGCCTCCATGACAAAACCTCCGAAAACGGACTGAGGCTTATCGATTTTGCTGCGGGGCTGAATCTTGTTGTAAGTAGTACGCGCTTCCCGCATCTCAAAATTCATAAAGGTACATGGCGATCCCCAGATCAATTAACCGTCAACCAAATTGACCATGTTGCGATCGACGCAAGGCACTCTTCCAGTGTGCTAGATGTCCGAACTTTCCGAGGGGCCAACTTTGATTCGGACCACTACCTTGTTGTAGCCAAGGTACGAATGAGGATATCTTGTTCACGACCAGCGCGAACTAACGCTGTGAAGAGATATGACGTCGGAAAGCTACAATCGCAAGAGATTGCCAATGCCTTTTCCAATCGAGTGTCCCTTCAATTATCCTTGAATCCCATGCCGCCAGCATTAAACATTGAAGACCAGTCGCAGCAATGCCAAGAAGCCATCAGAACTGCTGCCTCTGAGGTTCTGGGTTTCACTCGGCCACCAAAACGAAACCCATGGTTCGATGAAGAGTGCAGGCAGGCAAATGCAGCCAAACAAGGAGCACGACAAATGCTTATGCAAACACGAACGAGGGCTGCTTACGATCAGTATAACGAGAGTTACAAGGAGAGAAGAAGGGAAGAACACCGACTTCTCAAAAAGAAAAAGAAGCAGCATGAGAAGCGCTCGTTTGAGGAAATAGAGAGGTGCCATGACAGGAACCAGATTCGGAAGTTTTACCAAAAGGTAAAAAGATCCTGCCAGGGTGGCAAACCCCGAACTCAAGCCTGTAAAGACCAGCAGGGAAACATAGTTATAGAGTCACAGTCGCTACTGAGGATCTGGAAAGATCATTTCTGCAGACTGCTTAACGGCGATGAAGACACAAATTCCGCTGTCAGGCAGATTGCCCCATTCAGCTTGGACGATGATCAAGAATGCCGTCCTCCCGACCTAGAAGAGGTTAAGCTTGCCATATGCAAACTTAAATCAAATAAGACTGCAGGTGCAGATGGCCTTGATGCCGAACTTTTCAAGGCAGCTGGAGATCAGTTGGAAAGGAGCATGCACCAGCTGATCTGCATGATATGGTCGAAAGAAAGCATGCCCGATGAATGGAACCTCAGTATCGTATGCCCGATCCTAAAGAAGGGAGACCCTCACAATTGCGCCAATTACAGAGGGATAAGCCTCCTTAACGTCGCTTATAAGATCTTGTCTGCTGTAATATGTGAACGTCTGAAACCCCACGTCAACAACTTGATAGGTCCTTATCAATGTGGTTTTAGACCAGAGAAGTCCACAATAGACCAAATTTTCACATTACGGCAGATCTTGGAAAAAACCCGAGAACATAATATCGATATTCACCACCTCTTTATCGATTTTAAGGCCGCGTATGACAGTATTTACAGAGACGAGCTGTACAGAGCCATGTCTAGTTTCGGCATCCCTGCAAAACTCGTACGACTATGCAGGATGACTTTGGAGAATTCACGCTGCTCCGTCAAGGTCGGAAAAGAACTCACCGAGACCTTTGATGTCGAAAAAGGCTTTAGGCAAGGCGACAAACTGTCATGCGATTTCTTCAACATCATACTTGAACAGATTGTAAGAAACTCAAACGTCAACACCAGAGGAACAATCTTTTAAAAGTCTGTACAACTACTCGCCTATGCAGACGATATTGACGTAATGGGAAGAAAAAAGCGTGATGTCATAGGTGCTTTTGCGAGCATTGAAACAGAAGCGGCAAAAATGGGTTTGATGGTTAATGAGGGCAAAACGAAGTATATGCTGTCATCAAACAAGGACACAGAACATCGACGAATTGGACAAAACGTCACAATAGACAGACATAACTTCGAGGTAGTACAGGACTTCGTCTACCTAGGATCCGCTGTAGACACGGACAACAACATCAGTGCGGAGATCAAACGGAGAATAACTCTTGCCAACCGTTGCTTCTTTGGGTTAAGAAGGCAATTGAGAAACAAAACCCTCTCCAGAAAAACCAAGGTAACCTTGTATAAGACCTTAATCATCCCAGTCCTGCTGTACGGCGCGGAAGCATGGACCTTATCGAAAGCGGATGAGGAAACTCTTGGTCGTTTCGAAAGAAAAATTCTCCGAATGATCTTTGGTCCCGTATCCGAAGACAATGTGTGGAGAAGAAGATACAACAACGAGCTGTATGAGCTGTACCGCGATATGGGCATAGCCAGAAGAGTACGCATCGCGAGGCTAAGATGGTTGGGCCATGTAGAGCGGATGGACCCAAACGCTCCGGCTCGTCGGGTGTTCGAAAGCACATTGCAGGGAAATCGCGGAAGGGGAAGACCTCGTCTTAGGTGGCGCAATCAAGTGGATGAAGACCTCAACCGACTTGGAGTGCGAAACTGGAGAGAGCTCGCCCGAGATCGAAATCGTTATAGAAGGATGTTGGTTGAGGCCCAGGTTCACCCCGAACTGTAATGCCCACCTAAGTAAGTAAGTAATGCTTTAGCGATTTAAATGAAGATGAATATTCAATAGCTCAAAACAAGAACGTTGGCCCATTTTATTCAATATTTTCAAGAAATCTCATTTGCGGCCAATGGTTTTATAGGCATTTACAGTGGCAAAAGAAAATCTTCGAATCTAGAGTCTTATATAAGACCATTTGTAAAGGAATCAAAACGAAGCAACGATCACGTAAAAATTTAAGTCAAAATTCGCTCTTTTATTTGTGACTCTCCAGTTCGAGCATTTATCAAAGGTAGGCAAATCAAGAATCTTAAAAACTGATCAGATTATTTATAATATTTTAAATAGGAGTTGCCAATTTTAATGGCCAGAATGGGTGTCAAAAGTGTACAACAGTTGGAGAATATTCATATTATACATATATCTCATTGCAATATATTTCCCAGGACCGAATGTAGGAAAAGAACTGATGAGTCATTTCGACAGAAAGCCTGTGACTCGCACCACAAAATTTATACTCCCCTAGAAGAACTTCCCGGCCTTGACATGATAATGAATTTTTCGGTTGCAGATTCTTTACACTTAATTGATTAAGGTATCATGAAAAGACTTTTGATTGGGTGGAGAGATGGAAAGTTCAATAATTTTCGAACAAAATAAAGTGCTCGGGAAAGTTTTTGCATTTCACCACGTTTAACAAACATAAAAATGCCTTCAGAACTCCACAGAGCTATAAGAGGGCTAGATTGCCTGGCCCATTGGAAAGCTTTGGAGTTTCGAACATTCTTATATTATATTGGAATTATTATTTTGAAAGATCATTTAACCAATGAAGTGTACCAGCTATTCCTTGTATTTTTTTGTGCTGTAACAATATGTTCTTCAGCTGCTTTCAATATGGATCTTAATTTGGCTCACGAATTATTTTTACATTTCATTGAATTCTACAGAGATATATATGGCGAAGAGCATATAACAAGTAACGTTCATATCTTTCACATGTAGTAGATGACGTCAAACATTTGGGAATCTTATCAACATTCTCTGCTTGAAAGTAAGCTAAGTACAATCAAACAAAAAACATGTTAAGGAACTTAAATAATGCTTTGGCACAGATTGCTAGAAGATTGACTGAATCCAGCTATATACCAACCAGTAATAACATCAATCAGGAACCCAAAGGTGGCAGATTTGCAAATAACATGGTTTATCTTTCGACTCAACACTTAAAATAAAAACAAATGGTTCCTTACAAAAAACGACAGCAAAATAATTTGTTTCAAGAAAACAGTGATGGGAAAAAATAACCAACTCTTTGTTATTGGTTGCAGTTTAATAAACCAAGAAAATTTTTTAAGACACGAATTCGTTCTTCGATTTTAAACATTTATTCTTCAGATGGCAGAGAAAATGACCAGCAAACATTCAACTTGAATGATATTAAATGCAAAATGGGCTCTTTAAAGTACAAGGACAACCGACATGTTTTTATACCTCTACTTCACACTATAAATTGGAAAAAAAAGTTTGTTTTAAAAAGTTGTATAAGAGAATCAATTTTACCTTATCTATAGTGCGCTGTATGCTATCTATCTGTCCGATTAATAAATATAAAGTTTTCTGTTTTATGAAGATTGAATTTTTTTTGAAAAAGAACATAAACAAGACTATCGTTTGATTTATCTGTCTTTTGTGTTAAATATGTGCCAATCTTATGTCATTTGTGATTGGTTTCACTGTAAAGAGAAGTGAATTTTGAATCCAAAAATATTCATTTCGCATGTTTACAATTACAAGAAACAATCATACACGTTTGGGCGATAATCGTCCAGAAAGGTACGCGGACGATGGCCTGCAGGCCTGCAACGTTTTTTGACGAGGCAGTCGAGGGAGGAGATATTGTAGATGTGCTGAAGACTGCAATTACTACAAAATAGATCCCAGAGTGAAAAAAACCCATCTGAATACAACAAGAGCAGATTTGCACATGCTATCTTGTTTTTATTGACACAATTTTCTGGACAAATACCAAAACATTTATTGAAAAAAAAAAAAAATAAATTATCATACTGACTTTTATTACACTAATAAAAGCCTAAATCTCTTTTATTTACCATTAAATCTCAACATAATATTAACGCTCGTGAGGTTTATTTTAATTTAAAATTTAAAGAAAAAAGGTAGTCCTCAAAGAAAAAGGTCTCAAAATAGGAATGTGAGTGGTCATCATTCATCAACACAGCCTACTATTCCCGGCAACTTGAATTTACTATATCTAATAACTGGAACTGGTGGAACCGATGCGCTTCTAACGCTGTTTGGGAAATTTCAGCCGGCTAGTACCATCAGGAAATATTCTGTATCCAACCTGAACTGCTGTACAATACTAAAAAAGAAATGGTTTTGTTTCGAGTCTAATTTTTTTCTTTGAACATACCTATATATGAACACTTACTCATTGTCACGCAATTCTTATGGATTACTTTTATCTCTAAGAGATTTTTGTTTAAATTTTTGAGTTAAATACTTCCTCATCGTAACTTTCTTAATCAAAAAATATAATTTTTAATTGGAATTGAACTTATCTCGATCGAACTTTATTTTGAAGATAATTAATTTGACATTTCACTTCGTAGTTCACAGTGGCTACTACTACTGCTGCACCATTCTGTTCAGGCAGCCAATTGGTACAATTGAAGTGAGAAAGAAGATAGGTATTTAACGCCACATGGATTTTCAAAGGGTTGGCGCTAAATACTAAATACCTATCTTTGCTCTCACTTGAATTTGCCAATTGAGAACACTATAGACTTCATGTACAGTGATTTGACTAACCAAAAAATAATTACCGGAACCGCTAAGCCGCTTTCTGTTGAATCAAGAGGGCGATACCAGAAACATATCTGTTTCCATAGTAGGAATATTATTGCTAGATTAAACATAATAGCCGAGAAATCAAAATTTGATCTTCTACATAAACAGTTTTTGTTTTTAATCATTTATGTGTATATTTCCAAAAAGATCTTTTTTATAAACTGCAAGTTTGAAGTCTAGATCTCCCCTTTTTAATTTCCTATACGATTTGGGATTAAGAAATTTCATATCTAACATTATGAAATTTTTAATATGGCATCTCTGTGGATTTGATATACAAAGGTGCAAGTAAGAGAAGAACAGTGACATCAATTCAAGTTACAGGTAGTTGTGCCGCTTTCATAAAATATAACGGCAAAATGCAAACGTTTCTTTTATTAGATAGATAGATATTGTTCTGTGCGGTCTAATGCGAAAACCTTGTGAGCTGTGAAAAAAAAACAATAAAAACTAAAACTAAAAAGTTCTTTACATAATAAGTAAAAATGTTTAAGGTGGTGCAAACCATAGAAAGAGGGACCATCCTTTTGACTACCATCCCTTTAGGATGGGAGAAGGACAACTTCCTTTTCTGGCCGCCTTCCATGAAGCCGAAAAGCATGGCTAAGCTACTCAGAGACCCTGAGTCTTAACCCGAACATGGATGGACTTCCCAAAACTACTTAAAAAAGCGTGAGTTTAACTCATACGAGGAGGCGGAGGCTGAGATCCAGAAAATGGAAGCAAATAGCGACACCGATGCGTCCATCACTAAAGCTCCGTCTCCAGGAAGAAAAAAAGCATTCCACTATTCGGGCGAAGTGTACGGCTTAAATAAGTCTTTTGAAAATTGTTTACAGGTAAACAATGTTTTTGATTAAATGAAAGTTTTGATTGAAAAAATATTTTCGGCTTTCAGGATCATTTTAACATTGAAATACAGGAAACAGAAATTTTACCAACCCTCTACATACCATCATTAAAAAACAACGAAGGAAACAGTAATAGTTTTTTAAAGGTGAGTAAAAATGGTACAAATTCCTATTCCAGAGGCCCACTTCTCAACGATATGAATTCCTTTAACATATATATATATTTAATTGTAGCTGAGTAATTTATACATTTTCTTTTCATTAGACCTATATTGCACAATTTACAGAGATTTGGTATAAAGCTACCTTACTACTGAAAAATTTATAATAATGGTTTTATAATATTATAATAGTTTAGTTAATTGATAGAAGGAAAAGCTACAAGAAAAACCTTCATTGAATATTTGAGATGGAGAGAAGAGGAGGACATATCTGAGAATCAATTCAGCCAAATTATAGACTTCTTACAATTTTTTTTCAAAGATTATACAAACATTTGTATATTAAGTAAGAAATAAATAACAAAATAATGAACCAACAAATGAATAAATAAATTAATAATTACACAAGTAAATATATACATTATAAATACATTAACAAACAGTCAAATAAGGTATTAGATAAATTGGCAAATAAATAGATAAATAAGTAAATAAATAAGTAAATAAATAAGTAAATAAATAAGTAAATAAATAAATAAATAAATAAATAAGAAAATAAATAAATAAATGAATAAATAAATAAATAAATAAATAAATAAATAAATAAGTAAATAAATAAGTAAATAAATAAATAAGTAAATAAATAAATAATTGAGTTAATAAATAAATAAATAAATAAGTAATCAAATAGATGAATAAATAAAAATAAATAACAAATTTGTGAATAAACATAACAGCAGTTAAGAAAATAGTTTAATTTCTTTTGAGTAAACAAAAATAAGTCTTTTTAAGGATGTGTATTGCAATTTTTATGAAGTCAGATTTGAAATGAGGTGGTTATCAGATGAGCTACAGGATATGTCATATCTGTTACGTAAATTTTCTATTCTAGGCGGAATTTTTTCAAAATTTGTGATTTTATGTAAATCTTCTGTCGAATAATGCCATGGCAAATTTAGCATCATTTTCAAAATTTTATTCTGCATAGTTTGAAGTCTAAGCAGATGACTTTTTGCACATGTTCCCCACACAGGTGAGCCGTATAGCATGATGCTTTGAAAAATTGCCTTGTATAAAATTAGCTTATTTTCTTTACTGAGATTTGACTTCCTGTTGATAAACGTATAAAGCATTCTTATCGTTACATTGACTTTATTTATTGTTTGTTGGATATGTTAACCGAAAGTTAGGGTTTTGTCAAGATGAACTGCTAAGTATTTTACACTGGATTTCCAATCTGTTTCCAATCCATTAACTCTTAATCTTCCGCTAGGTAAAAAACAAGCGTTTCTTTTTCTTGTGAGAAAGACAGCTTGGGTTTTACCAGCATTAATTTTGATCTTCCATTTTTGGAAGTAGCTTTGTACGTTATTCAAGGCAGATTGCAAATTGGTTTCGATAACTAAACCATTTGAATCCGCTAAATAAATGCATGTGTCATCTGCGAATATGGCAGTTTCGAAGTTCCTAAGTTTCGGAAAGTCAGATGTATATATATTGTATTAAAAGGGGCCCCAAAAATTTCCTTACATTCGGAAGATTCACCATTAACAAAAACCTTAAATGAACGCCCAGTTAAAAAAGAGAAAATTGTTTTAACAATGATGGGGGGGAAGTTCAAAATTTTTAATTTGTGAATCAGTCCATTGTGCCGAACTTAGTCAAATGCCTTTTCCACATCAAGTAGGACTAATCCTGTGCTTTTACCTACTGCGAAGTTATTTCAACATCTTTTGTTATGCTATGAATCTGATGGATAAGTACTGTGGTTGGGTCTAAATCCAAATTGCTCTACCGGTAAGATGTTATGTAAACTCAAGTGATTTTGGATCCTGTTTTTAACTACTTTTTCTAAGCATTTGCTCACTGAGCTTAGCAAGCTTATTGGCCTATAGTTACTCGGCGAAGATGCATCTTTCCCTGGCTTTGGAATAGGAATAATTTTTCCTTTTTTCCATTCCTTAGGAAAATAGCCTAAATTAAGGCATCCATTAAATAAATTGAGTAGAAACTTAATGCCCATTTTGGGTAGTTTCTTGAGATATAAGTTTAATAACCTGTCAGGTCCGGGTGACTTTGATATTTTTAGTCCTGATAATATGCACTCAAGATCAACCAGAGTTAGCACGCTTTCTGGTATGTCTACGATATGAGACCTAATAGAGTCACAGGACTGTTCAACGGCAACTTCAAGTTCATTGCTTCCCTCATGCTACTGCTTACTAAATGGATTGAAGAGAATTCCCTGGCCAATGCATCAGCTTTTTCAGAGTTTGATAGTAATACTGAACTTCCTATTTTAAAGGCAGGAAGAACACTCTTTTTCTTTTTAATAACCTTCGTAATATTCCAAAACGGTTTGCTTGCTTTATCCAACCTACTGAGTTTGTGGTTCCAAATTTTATTTCTATGTTCCGTTAATAAAGCTTCTACTATTAAGGAACTTTGTTTCTAGGAGATATGACTCGTTTCTAGTTCTCGTCCACAAGGATCTGTATTTGTTTCTTATTTTGATAACGTTTATAATGTTACAAGGAAGTGTGTTGAGTGTTGCATTAGATCGACCTTTTTTTGGAACAGATTGATCAATGCTTTGGAGTATAATATTTGTAAAGCTTTGTACTGCTACATCTATTTCCACGCAAGTCGTTGCGGTGGGGACAAGTTCAGGTAATTGTTCTAATTCGGTGCGAATGCTTCTCTTATATTTTTTCCAATTAGCGTTTTTGTAATCATAAATATAATTATTATTTTGAACAACTGATCTATGGACACTACATAAGACTGGAAGATGATTGGAGCTAAGTTCATTTATAACCATAGGTTGGCTTACGAGCTCAGGCATATTTGTTAGAAAAAGATCTATTGTGGACGGATTTGATCTATTATTAGGAGGTATACAGGTAGGATGAGGTGGGTATAAGATACTAAAAGGATGCCTAGTGTTCAAATCAGATAGAATATTACCCCAAGCATTCCCTCTAATGCAACCCCAACTTCTATGTCTGCTATTAAAATCTCCCCCAATCAGAAAAAAATCGTTAGATATAACCAACTTCAACAAATCATTTTTCAACTCGCATCTTTTACTTGGTGAGGAATTACCACCTGGAAAATAGATTGAAATTATTTTTATTGAACGGCCATTCTCAAAGGGTATTTCAATGCCAATATTTTCAATCAGTATCGTATTTACAATTGGAAGTACTTTTTGCTTAATTGAACGTTTAACAACCGCGGCTACACCTCCTCCTCTTCTCTCTTCTCTATCTAAACGATAACATTTATACCTAATCTTTATTTGATATGTTTATGTTTTTATTTAGCCATGTTTCGTTTACAAGGCTTACATCGATATTGTGCTTTGATAGAAAAGCGAAAAATTCTAAACATTTAAATTGAATGCCTCTAGCATTCCAACAGTTAATTTTCAAGCTACCATTCATATTTATTTACCTGAGTATAGATACTCAATTGCTAATTGTGCAATACAATTGAATTGATCTGCTTTAGAATGACAATGACTCAGAAGTGTGATCATCTCTGCTGTTAGAGAACTAATTTCTTCCATTGAAAAGAGAACGCCAGTTGTGTTGGTGTTCGTTTGTTGCCGATCAGAACCGGTTTTAGTGGGAGTTCTGCTGCACCATGCGTTTGGAAGGGCATCAGAGCAGAGCTATTAGTTGTCTTTGCTGCTGCAGTTGCGGCCGAAGTTTTGTGTGGTTTAAGTGCAGGGAAATCATTATTGCTTGCCTTAAATGAGTTAGGTTGTTGTTGTTGAATGATTTGCCAAGTCATCACTTGATTAGAACGACTTTTGTTTCGTGAAGAAAGTCTTTCTCGCATATCCAAAAAACTTTTTCTGCTTATGCATGCGGGGTCGTTGGCCTTATGCGTTTCGTTGCAATTTGCACATTTAATGTTCACAGACTTGCAATCATTCGTTCCATGATTTTCTGAACAGTTAGCACAGTGAGTTTTAATGTGGCAATTTTTTTCGCCGTGACCATACATTTGGCAATTATAACATTGGGTTACTTTGTTTCTTGGTTGTCTAGCAAAGTCCCATTTCACTTGGGTTTTAAATATTGAGCGTATAGTTCATTTAGTTTGACTGAACCGATTTCAAGACAAATCAAATAAAAAATGTCAATGAACTGATCATACTGCTTTTTAATGATTTTAACATTTTGGCATTTTAGCCCAATTGAAATTAATTCTTTTTTTAGTTAATCAGTGTTAACTTCATGTAAACCGTATAACATCACTTTGAATGATCTCATAGTTGGGAGATCGTGGGTATAAAACCTGCCAACTATTTGTTTTTAATGCTTCACGAAGAGATTCTCGTGTTTCAAGACTTTCACAGTCAACTTTAATGCCAATTGACATTTTTTTAATGCTATAATTTGACAATTTTAGCATACTAAACAATTTATGGACATCTTCACTTGTTCTTTGGAGGACACACACAGATGGAATCTTAGATTGTTTATTTGACACTGTTGGGGTTGGATCTACAATCTCATCACATTCTATGTCACTATTGTCTGAATCAGGTAATGATTGAACAGGTATAAATTTATTGTTTCTGTTTGGTTCCTTAGAACTCATTTTGATGGTTTTAACGTGTGAAGACAAAGTGTCTTCAGCAGAAGGTGAACGATTTCGTTTACCGATTTTGTTTTTGTTAGATCGTACCGCAGGGAAAATTAAACACGTCTTGCGCATGCGAATCACCGATTGGTAAAATTCCCTCAATATAGTGTGAATTTAGAGGCCAGGCTTACATTGGTCGATTTGTTGAAGCAACAACGATAAAACTTTTATTTTTCTCAATATAGGTCCCGAGTCGGGACTCCCGACCATTGATGAGCAATTCCAATTGATCGAAATCGCTGAAGATAGTTTAACTTTTGATTTTCCACAACATATGAAAGACACAACGCAAAACTTAAAGGAGATCACCGAATAATTAGAAAAAGTGTTCAAAGAGCTGGGCAGACAGCATTTTTGCACGAGTAATGTATTCAGCAATTGTTAAAGGTCAACGAAAAACTCTCGGGCAATATCAATCCAGTTTCTGCTGAACTTGGCGTCGCGTCGGAAACGAGATTCGCTCTCTTTTAGATAAGAAGTTTCCCATTGAATCCGAGGCTGATTTGGATGAGGTGGAACTAAACCTCAATGACATAAAAACTATGAACGATTTGGTATGTAAACATAACTCATTACGTATTTTCACTTCCAATTGCAATTGAAAATTGTTAAAGTCAATCGCTTTTGTATCAGAATTTTTTTCAAAACTGTTTGCATTTGAAATATTTTAGGCTAGTCATATAGTACTATTAATAAGGATTCAGGAAAGCTATAATATGTCATTCTACTTTAAGAATTTTGGATGCGACATTAATAAATGAATATCACTTTCATCATTTCTCCAACAAACTCGACCCAAATGAAAAAAGTCACTCATTTTTTTTTTATCACAACTACTGTATTAAATATTGAGCTACAATTATGTCTTAAAAAATTTCTTACAGACTTCCAAAATGAAAGATGTCTGCGGCGACACTGGGATTAAGAACGCTACAACAAGTGCGTACCAACTGGTTGACCGATTTTTTGCCCGAGAGTTTTTGGTTCATGTCACCTGTAGAGGAGGCAGTCAAGGGGAGGAAAAATAGATAGTCCTAAAAGGCTTTAAAAATATACAAGTGCTTTTACTACGCTGGTAAAATTTGCATCGGGCTCCTTTGATGAGCAGAAGTGAAAAGATTTTTTTCAAGTTGTCCTTAGAAACTCTAAAAAAAATAGAACAATCCGGAAATATGCTTGCAAGAGCTTCAACTCAAAAGAGAATTAAAAGTAAAGCTAAACGTCATATCATAATGCTTTAAATATACTCACTGCTGCTATCAACGAAGATCCTACACAATCTAATGCTGCTGTCAACGAACATATTAAATCTTTATAAAAAGCTGTACATGCTGCACATGTATAAAAAAAATAAACAAAATTCTGTTATTGTATTTTGTTTTTGAATTATAAGAATTGGAATTTCTTTTTGTGGAATACTAGGCAAGTTGTTTTGAAATCGATATCTTTTTTGCACTTCGCATAACCAAGTGATCTCGTACTCGTCTTCAACGTCTTTAAAAATCCTATGCGCTATGCCCCTTCTTCTTGAGGCTCACAGCAAAAATAAATTGTTACAATGAGTAAATAAATTCGAGAGCACAATAAGCATGGTACAGCCGGATCAGACATCAGAGTGAGAGCGCATTTCATAATAATGTTATTTCTCTCGAAGGGCTTGGTTATTCTTCGTGGAGCCGGGTAAAAAGCAATGAAGAGTTTCTGAGACCCGATCCTCGGACTCGCACATCGCGCTTACCTTTGGTGGGAACAATCATTAGCTCAACAGAATCTTTTGAGCTTAAATCTGTGCCTAGATTTAGCTTATTTCCCTTTCCAGAGAGTGAGTGAGTAGAATCACTGCTGGTATTCTAAGTGAGTAATCTGACAGCCAATTGCACTTAATCACTCACTGAATTCCTATAAATCTCACTCTCGGGAAAGTGAAATTGGTGCCGTGAAATAAGGCCAAAGGGATTTGGCTTTATTTCGCTTGTTAAAAGTGAAAATGTAGATGTGAAATAAAGCCAAATTTTAACGTTTGGCATTATTACACTTTGTTGTAGTGAAATAATGCCAAACAGATTAACTCATTCAAAGGGAAATAAGGCCAAATGCTATAATTTGGCCTTATTTAGCTTTAAATAAAAATAAATAGGGTGGCGCAACAGAGCGAGGAGCCCCTGGGCCTAGCGCATTTCTCACAACCATGCCTTGTAAGGGGAATGGAGGGACCTACAATTTTCTGCCGGTTCCGAACGGCTAATCGAGAAAGCGCTTTTCATGGCAATGAATACTAACGGAGGACTTGCCAATTCCTCGCGAAAGGCGATTCCCGTGGAAAAAACATTTTTGCCTCTGTTGGGACTCGAACTCGAACCTCTGGATTAACAGGCGGACATGCTTTCCATCACACCACGGGTACCACTTATTTAGCTTTGCGAAAGTGAAATAAAGCCAAATCAACTTGAAACCGGAGAAAAAGTCAAATTGTAATTTTTTTATAAATTGCTTTCCCATTTCATTACAGATCTGGTAGGCAAAGTATAAAATTTTTAATAAAAAAATTAAAAGATAATTTGAGCTCATTGATGAGAAACAATGTTGCTTTCTTGTCATTCGCAATACATAGTTTCAAAGGCAACGTGACAGCATGGAACATTTGGAAGATCTCGTAAGGAAAACTAAATAGGCGAGTGTATAATGCTTAATGTATTTCAATTTCCTTACTGAAAAAATAATAATAGCAACAAATTCGCGCGAATTTTTTTTTTCTATTATTATTTTTTTAGTAAGGAAATTTTAATACATTAAACATTATACCCTCGCTTATTTACCTAGTTGAATACCCTCGCTTATTTACCTAGTTGAATGTATTTAAATTTCCTTTCTATAACTATATAATAAATAACAACCCGATTCTGTGCCCAAATTGTAGGTAAATTGTTGAAAACAGCACAAAAATTTTCTGTTAGTTCTATACATTTACTATACTGATTTGTAAATTTATGTACAAACTTTAACTGTTGCATATACATACCTAAATTTAAAATAAAAAGATCGTTGAATTAAGTATGTTCTCTTTATTTCAAAAATTTAAGAATGGTTTTTAGTTCATTTTGGGCAATTTAGGCGATCGAAAGCGAAATAATGCCAAACTGGCCTTATTTCAAATTGACAAAGTGAAATATGGCCAAACGTTGCAATTTGGCCTTATTTCACTTTAAGATATCGAAATAAGGCCAAATCTCTTCATTTGACCTTATTTCACTTGGCCTTATTTCACGGCACCTTGAAATTAGGTAAATCTCGGCACTAGTGTCAACCAATAATACTCCACGTCACCATTTTCGATATAAGCGAGAACCGCAAAGAGGCGAACTTCTTGATTAAAATAAGAATCATAAATATTTACAATTTAACCCTCCTTTACGAACCGGCAAAAGTCGTGTCCACCACAAAAGTCGTGTCCACCACAAAAGTCGTGTCCACCCGACATGGACCCCAGGATTTTTTCTTCGAAATTTTTTTGATTTCCGACTTATATTGTTCAGTTGTAGTTCTTCTGGCTATTGTATTAATTGTTTCTAAGTATTTCATATAGCAGTAATAAAGAAATTTAAGCAGAGATGTCATTATGCAGGTATGTAGGAGGTCATCAAAAACGATGGATTGCCTAACTTCGCAAATCTGGGATTCCCGCTTATCCCTTTCGATATTTCTGTTTTACGTAGTAACTGTATGTAATATTCATGTAGGATTGAATTTCCCCAATACATGCCAAGCAAGCCTGCCAAATATGGCTTGAAGTTTAGGTGGCTGAATGAAAGCTCAACGGGCTATCCACTGAAGTTTTCTATCTGCACTGGTAGCTCTAACCAAAGTACAGGACTTGGTTGTGGATATGATGTGCTGATGTCGTTGATTGATAGTTTCTTTACGTCGCCGTCGGTGGATTTGGCATTGAAGTTACTGGATAAGAAGATCACTATTCTTAGCACGATTCGGAAAAACAAAAGAGATTTGCCTCAACCTTTTGTAGCGAAGGAGGTTCTTGATGGCCAGAATGAGCCTGTAAAGGTCAATAACAAAAAGCAGTATCGTCCAGTCCAAAGATGGATTTTCTGGAAAAATGGCGTTGGTGTATTATCTTCTCACACAAAAAAATCTAAAAGCTAATGAGTCTCAACTTAAAATAGGTACGTTCTTTGCTTTGGACAAGGGCCCGAATATACTAAGCATCACCGGCAGAAGTGTATCAACCCATGTGCCGCTCCAATTAGATCAATACCCGTGTACATTCTAGAGTAATACACTTGGAATATCTGTGATTTAGAAAACGCCAATACGATGATATCAGCAAACTTGGTCAACGTAATACCAGACAGCCCTAGAAAATTAAAAAGAAATGAGTTTATAAAAAGATTTTGCGGATCGATTTATTTCGAGTAAAGTAAGCGAAAAAAACTACTCTTTATCAATTCCAATTTATCGAAACTTTTTTCAACTTACATTTCAGGATACCTCGATTGAATTATAAATTAAATTGAGTTGTTGTTGCACTCGACACCTTCAGCCTCCAAATATCAGGTTTTGATGGGCTCTCTGCGAATAGTTCAAAGCTCACTTACATGTTCCCTTGAAAATACAAGGAAACGATTGGTATGCCTCCGAATTTAGATTAAAGTAGTGGACAAACCTAAGTTAAAAAAACGATAAAGTAAAAAACTCACAGGGCTATTCCAGAAAGCGCAGCTGATCGGTTTTGAGGCTAATTTGTATACAAACAATTCTAGCCAAGAGCGATAAATTTTTTTCATTTTTCATTTCATTTATTTTTTTTTTTTGATTGCAAAACTGGAGAGAGCTTGCGTCAAAGATAGAAATTGTTGGCGGAAAAAATTTTATCGAGACAACGTTACAGTGAAAAATTACTTTTGATATGACTCAGTTAGGTTCTGGGTATGGTTGAGTTCATCTTATTAAAGCACTTGAAAATTTTAAGTGGAAAGTGCTATACCATTTCCACTTAATCCATGGAATAAGGCTTAACCCAGCTATTCCGCGTTTATTAATACGGCGGTAAGTCTTTTTTATTTTTTTCTCTACAAATGAATCAACTTTCTTAAGCGTAAACCTAACTGCAATATTGATATCTGGCACAACTTTTATTCCTTTACTTGTTAAATCCTGAAAGCGTTTGCTTGAAGTATTGTCTAGAAACTCAGCAATACAGCTAGCAAAAGCAATGTTCTCACTGCCCAAAAAACTATTAGGACTGCTTGCTTTTAACACCTTCCTTACAATAGTGAAAAGATTCCTACTAAGATAGCTTCCCTATAAAATAGCCTACTTAAACAAAAAATGTACGAGTATTTACTCTAATTGAAAAATAACTATAAATAAAAAATAGCTTACCGAACACTTGGATTAACACCATAAAGATGTTTATGTGTGCTACAGCCCATAGCACAAACAACCTGGGGATTTGTCATCTTTACAATAGTTTTTAATTTGTTAATAAAAGAACAAAGCTTTATTCTATTTAATTAATAATTTTTAATTCACTTCGCAATGCAAATCGATTGTTTTTTTAATATTGAGTTTCACTTCACATCACAACGTAATGAAATTGAATTGAATGAAATTTAATTCTCCACGAAAAAAATGGTCGCAAAAGTTAAGGGCAAGGCTATATTTTTTTTTTGCGAAAAACTGGAAATTACTGTTCCCGTACTTTTTGCAAACTGCGACTAACATTTTTTGATAATTTTTACTATGGATTAATAATAATTACTGTGTTAAAATTTTTTTTCTTACTTTTTCAATCAATTTATCATTTTGAAGTTTTAATTTAAAGCTTGTATGTAAGAGCGCATTTTAGGCTAAGTTTGTAAGACCTGTTGGAATAAGGCTGCTAGTCTTGCATCATTTAAAATGTTAGTAGTTTAGTTTTGGAAATGCGTGAAGTTGAGTGCTAACAACCAGCGAACATTATATAGTATGTCAGTCCCTATTATACAAAAAATTTCACTGAAACTACTTTCTTTTCAAATTTATGCTACTCACCGAAAGAATTCATTTTTCTAAGAGACTCCAAAATCGCTTTAGTTTTGGAGGTCCATATTACTTTATAAAGTAGATAAAATATTAAAATAAAAGTTTTTTCCATTTTTTTTTTTTTTGTTAAGACTGGAAGGTAATCTGGTGTCCAAAATCAAAACTAGATACAAATCTAAATTTTATTAAAACTGACTGCAAAAAAAAGAAATACTTGCATTGATTAATGCATGAGTGCTGTACAACCGAAAAGAAAAAAAAATTTAAAATCTTAAATTTTCGTAGTAATAATAACAATATTGATACTAATAATAAAAATAACTCTTACTTTAGATTAAGCATACCTATTGACCACAATTGCAATACAAAACTATTAGTTTAATTTATTCGTTCCCTTAGGTAACAGAAACAATAAGGAGAAGGACTGATGAAAACTGTGAGCATCAGAAGAAACTCCTCTATTGTTGCAAAATCTCTTGTTTTCAAAGAACGTTTGTTAATTCATCAAACCAAAAGAAAAAAATATATAAAAATTGTAGTGTGAAAAAAATGTTTTTACAATACGTTTGAAGGATAATAAAACGATTTCAAAATACAAAACGGCAGCCAGAGTTAGACGTGGCCTTAAGGTGGAATTTATAGAAATCAGTGGTGGAAGCTGTGTGAGATTTTGTGTAAAGTCAATGGTGGAAGCTGTACTCAAAGTAAAAAAAAAATAAATAAATAGGGTGGCGCTACAGAGCGAGGAGCCCCTGGGCCTAGCGCATTTCTCACAACCATCCCTTGTGAGGGAATGGAGGGGACCTACAATTTTCTGCCGGTTCCGAACGGCTAATCGAGAAAGCGCTTTTCATGGCAATGAATACTAACGGAGGACTTGCCAATTCCTCGCGAAAGGCGATACCCGTAGAAAAAACATTTTTGCCTCTGGTGGGATTCGAACTCGAACCTCTGGATTAACAGGCGGACATGCTATCCATCACACCACGGGTACTCAAAGTAGTAGAGGTGATTTTCGGTAAATGTATGTGTAAATCAGCTTGTAGGCAGTTTCAATGTGTGTGTGAAGTTTGCCATCTAATTAATTTCTTATCTCTGATTTACACTTAGATCTTATCCTAAAAAAACTATTGGAGATAAGGTCAGTGAAAAGGCAACAGTAAAGTAAAGATGATGTTTAATGTGTGATAATTCAAATTAGACTGTACATTGTATAGACAAAGCTCTTCGCAAGAAAAGATTATGCTGTAACATTTTCTATTGACATTACAGTTGTATAGTGTATCAGAACAGTGGTGCTAATATGTTTTGCAACACTCCCCCACAATAGAAGTGTTACAAAAACCAATGCTCATTTCAAAGAGATGCCCAACATCGAACTGAACTTCAAGTGTTTGGTCTTCGCTAAGTTCTTTGTAAAGATGTCCGCTATCATGTCTTCAGTGCAAAGATATTTTAGATTAATTACGCCATCTTCATAAAGGTCTCGTATGTAGTGATAGCGGATGTCGATATGTTTGCTGCTTGTATGATGTACGGGATTTTTGACCAACTGTTGAGCCCCTATATTGTCGTTAAATAAAAGAACAGAATCATTACTAGCTTGTATACCTAGCTCTGACACTAAGTTCCGCAAATACACAGCTTCCTTGCAAGCTTGCGAGAGTGCCATATATTCGGCCTCGGTGCTACTGAGCGCGACCGACAACTGCTTCTTCGACTCCCACGATATAACTCCTCCACCATATGTAAAAGCAAACCCTGTGTAGGACCTTCTGTCATCTGTGCTTCCGCCCCAATCTGCATCGACATATCCTTTTAGACCATCGGGTAATTTTCCATAGAAAAGCTTGGCATTGAGTGTTGTGCTAATGTATCTCAGCAAATGCTTTAAAGCGCGTGGCTTATATCAGGTCGTGAAGAAACTGCCAAGTACATAATTGCTCCCACGATTGACTGATACTTACTCGCGTCTTCCTTATGGTGTGATTCATTTTGGCATTTATTTAACTTAGTCCCAGGATCGAGAGGTGTAAAACGCGGCTTGCATGTATCCATTTGATGTCGTTGTATTAAGTCGCGAATATATTGCTGTTGATGTATTGCAATGGGCCCCTTGGATCACTACGTTCGACTTCTATCCCTAAAAACTGCTCTACAGCGCCTTTGTCCACGCACTCAAATGCAACAGCAATTTGCTGTTTAATTGATTTCAATGATGATTCTGTTGAGCAAGCGATTAAGAAATCATCGACGTACACAGCCAAAATGTTAAATTCATCTCTGCTATTCATGACATACAGACATGTGTCACCATGACATCTCTGAAACCCAATTTTTTGCAACTTTTCGTTCAATTTGCAATTCCATTGCCTACCGGCTTGCTTTAAGCCGTATAAAGACTTGCGTAATTTACAAACCTTCCTTGGATGTTTTTGGTCCACAAATCCTTCAGGTTGGGACATAAACACGTTTTCAGCCAAGTCGCCGTTGAGGTATGCCGAGGTAACATCGAGGTTATGCACCAACAATTCGTGTTGTACAGCAATAGCTAGAACCAGTCTAATTGTCGAATATCGTACAACGGGGGAAAAGGTTTCTGTATAATTAAGCATGTATTTTTGGGCACACCCTTTTGCTACGAGTCTGCATTTATAACTATCAATAGATCCGTCTGGTTTTCGTTTCAGACTGAAAGCCCACTTACTACCAATGACTTGATCTTTTGGTGGTGGATCAACGAGTTCCCAAGTTTCGTTTGCCATGAGTGCTTTGAACTCTAACTGCATAGCATTTCCCATTCAACAGCATCATTGCAGGATTTAGCCTCTGCGACGGATAATGGGATTGGTGATGTGTTATCTTTCATTGCATTGACTGCTTCAATCATGTTAAACTGCTTGGTCGGTCTGCCAGGTTTGCCGCTTCTAATAAATCCTTGGCCGCCCACGACCAACAGTGAACGTTTTGAAGAAAAGAGTCGGGTGAAATAGTTGTTTTAACGTCTCCCTTGGCTTGTTCGGATGCTTCTTTTGTTGCTTCTTCATTGTCCGTGCCTTGTAACTGCTGTTCGCTGGCGTGAATAGTTTCATCTTCTGCAATTAAAAAGTCTTTGAAATCAATAAAACTATTTTTTGTACTGTTTTCGAAAAATTTAACATCACGACTCTTTTCTATTTTTCTAGTTACAGGATTGAATAGCCTATATGCTTTAGACTCCTCCGAATATCCAACCAGAACCAACTCTTTTCCTTTCGCTGCAAACTTTGACTGCCCAGGTTTTTTGATTAGAGCGATAGCTCGAGAACCAAACACTTTCAAGTGTGAGATGCAAGGCTTTGTTCCAGTCCATAACTCATATGGAGTGGTGTTTCCAGTAATTTTGGATGGTGATCTGTTTCTTAAGTAAACGGCTGTGTTAACGGCTTCAGCCCACAAGTGCTCCGGCAGATTTTGGTCTAACAAAAGACATCTAGCCATCTCAACGAGCGTACGATTGGCTCGTTCAGCTACACCGTTTTGCTGTGGTGTGTATTGGACAGTAAGCTGCCGTGTTATTCCACATTGCTGCAAGAAATCATTAAAATTGTTGTTGACAAATTCGCGTCCATTGTCACTTCGTAGGCATTTTATTTTATTTGACGTTAGCACTTCAACCATACTCTTAAATTGTTTAAATTTACTAAATACCTCATCTTTGGTTCTTATGAAGTAAATGTATATTCGTCTCGATTTATCGTCGATGAATGTGATAAAATACCTGGCTCCTCCAGCCGGTGGAGTCCTCATCGGTCCACAGACGTCAGTATGCACCAGATCTAGCAATTCCTTACTCCGATTTAATGATTGCTTAGGAAATGGCTGCACCGTCAACTTGCCCTTGGCGCACACAACGCAGTCCATGTCTGCATTAGAGGGGTCTACAGTCAGACCAGTTACCATTTTCTTGTCCCTCAATTGTTGAAGACTTTTCATGTTGAGATGTCCAAATCTTTGATGCCATTTTTCAACTGTATTCGACTTCGTGCTGGATTGAAAAGAGAGAAATTCAGTTTGAGGCCTAACAATATAAAGTTCATTCTTTTTGTCTGCCTTTAGAATCAAATCTTTATTCCGATTTCGCACTAAAGCCGTGTTACGAATAAAGTCCACAGTGTAATTATTATTAGTAATTTTACTCACGGAAATGAAACTTCCTTGCAATTCTGGAATGTATAAAACATTTTTCAAGAATATGTCACCTGTATCCAATATCAATCTGACTGTTCCTGTTCAAACATATTTGATCATGAAACTAATCTTTCGGCACACAACATATTGTAATACACTTGAACAGGAAACTCGATCTTGTTCGGTGTAAATATATTTATTGCCTACAGATGCTAGGCCAAATAAAACATTTTATTACAAACATCCCTATTCAGTATCTATGGGCTGTAGAATAAATAGTTTTATGACCTGTATCCTTTGCATGAGTATTTTTAGTTTATGACCCTAAGATATGTAAGAAAAAGAAAGAAAAGAAGGGTCATCCCAATTTTTGTATTAGCATATGTATAGAGATAAGAAAATGTATAGTAATTAGAAAACGTGTATATAAAGAACAATTTGAGAGAAAATAAATTTAGTACCTTACAACTACTCATCGTGTACGTTTTTATTCGTACATTTGGTCCTTCGAGCCGGATTATATTTCAAAGTTATACCCCGCCAGTGGTAAGAAACTTCTTGAAAATAAATCAAAATCAAGCGATCTATGGTTTCAACTGGACATACACCCAGTTGATATTAATACCTAAAGATCAAATAATCAACAAAATTATATAAAAGTTGACTGGCGTAAATCACGGCCTAAACAGTGATTTAAAGCGTAACCGAGGCTATAACAACGGTTAGTAAAAATTTATAATTTTTTTTTTTTTTGGCGTAAACCACGGCCCAAACAGTGGTTTAAGAGTGAATTAAGTGAAAAAAAGACAAGGTTTTGTATTTTAAAAAGAAAACCATGTCGAAAACTAAAGAGGCACTCTTTATCAAGCAAAAAGAAATTGACAACGAAATCGTCACAATAAAACGAAAACTGCAAGACAAGACCACTAGAAAAGTGGTGTACGAAGAGCAGGTCAAACGTGTGGAAAATCTATGGAAAGAATTTCAACTAAATCATGCTAAGATACTCGAGTGTGGCGAAAACAATGAAGACGAGTACATCAGCAAAAAGTATTTCGAAGGGGTAAGCGCTTTTGCGAATGAAATTCACGAATTGCGCAGTAAAATAAATGAAGATACGGTTAGTTTCACAGCATCTGCGAGTAATGCAACTGCCCAAAACCCGCTAATACAACGGTTCTCCAGAAAGATGCAAGATGTTATGAAGTTGGCAGCAGAAGCAGAGGTTGAATATGAGCTCAGCCAAAAGTCGCAGCTTAATTGTATCAAGTACCAACTTGAATCAGAATATCAAGCGGCTTCGGAAGCATACAATAAAATTTCTGTAGAAATTATGACGCATAAAATCGAGGACGCTGAACAAAAGATGAGAAAGGTCTATTTTAACATCCTTATACAAAAATATCAAGACGAATAGACCTGCTGGAATCCAATCACAGATCATCGAAAAAATTAGAGGACATTAAAATTCCAACATTTTATGGTGACATAGGAGACTGGTTTTCTTTTTATGATCTGTTCAGGAAGTTGGTGCATGAAGACGGGCATTCATCCGAAGCTGAAAAAATGTTTCGTCTGAAATCGCACGTAAAGGGTGAAGCTGGTAAACTCATTCAACACCTTAAAGTCACGGATGCAAATTATACAGCTGCATGGGATCTTTTAAAGCAAAGGTACCAGAATCGAAGACTCTTGTTTTCAACCCAAGTGGACAAGTTACTGGATCAACCTACAGCAAATAGCGATTCAGCAGCAAGCCTTCCTTGGATGTTTTTGGTCCACAAATCCTTCAGGTTGGGCGATAAACACGTTTTCAGCCAAATCGCCGTTGAGGTATGCCGAGGTAACATCGAGGTGATGCACCAACAATTCGTGTTGTACAGCAATAGCTAGAACCAGTCTAATTGTCGAATATCGTACAACGGGGGAAAAGGTTTCTGTATAATTAAGCATGTATTTTTGGGCACACCCTTTTGCTACGAGTCTGCATTTATAACTATCAATAGATCCGTCTGGTTTTCGTTTCAGACTGAAAACCCACTTACTACCAATGACTTGATCTTTTGGTGGTGGATCAACGAGTTCCCAAGTTTCGTTTGCCATGAGTGCTTTGAACTCTAACTGCATAGCATTTCCCATTCAACAGCATCATTGCAGGATTTAGCCTCTGCGACGGATAATGGGATTGGTGATGTGTTATCTTTCATTGCATTGACTGCTTCAATCATGTTAAACTGCTTGGTCGGTCTGCCAGGTTTGCCGCTTCTAATAAATCCTTGGCCGCCCACGACCAACAGTGAACGTTTTGAAGAAAAGAGTCGGGTGAAATAGTTGTTTTAACGTCTCCCTTGGCTTGTTCGGATGCTTCTTTTGTTGCTTCTTCATTGTCCGTGCCTTGTAACTGCTGTTCGCTGGCGTGAATAGTTTCATCTTCTGCAATTAAAAAGTCTTTGAAATCAATAAAACTATTTTTTGTACTGTTTTCGAAAAATTTAACATCACGACTCTTTTCTATTTTTCTAGTTACAGGATTGAATAGCCTATATGCTTTAGACTCCTCCGAATATCCAACCAGAACCAACTCTTTTCCTTTCGCTGCAAACTTTGACTGCCCAGGTTTTTTGATTAGAGCGATAGCTCGAGAACCAAACACTTTCAAGTGTGAGACGCAAGGCTTTGTTCCAGTCCATAACTCATATGGAGTGGTGTTTCCAGTAATTTTGGATGGTGATATGTTTCTTAAGTAAACGGCTGTGTTAACGGCTTCAGCCCACAAGTGATCCGGCAGATTTTGGTCTAACAAAAGACATCTAGCCATCTCAACGAGCGTACGATTGGCTCGTTCAGCTACACCGTTTTGCTGTGGTGTGTATTGGACAGTAAGCTGCCGTGTTATTCCACATTGCTGCAAGAAATCATTAAAATTGTTGTTGACAAATTCGCGTCCATTGTCACTTCGTAGGCATTTTATTTTATTTGACGTTAGCACTTCAACCATACTCTTAAATTGTTTAAATTTACTAAATACCTCATCTTTGGTTCTTATGAAGTAAATGTATATTCGTCTCGATTTATCGCCGATGAATGTGATAAAATACCTGGCTCCTCCAGCCGATGGAGTCCCCATCGGTCCACAGACGTCAGTATGCACCAGATCTAGCAATTCCTTACTCCGATTTAATGATTGCTTAGAAAATGGCTGCACCGTCAACTTGCCCTTGGCGCACACAACGCAGTCCATGTCTGCATTAGAGGGGTCTACAGTCAGACCAGTTACCATTTTCTTGTCCCTCAATTGTTGAAGACTTTTCATGTTGAGATGTCCAAATCTTTGATGCCATTTTTCAACTGTATTCGACTTCGTGCTGGATTGAAAAGAGAGAAATTCAGTTTGAGGCCTAACAATATAAAGTTCATTCTTTTTGTCTGCCTTTAGAATCAAATCTTTATTCCGATTTCGCACTAAAGCCGTGTTACGAATAAAGTCCACAGTGTAATTATTATTAGTAATTTTACTCACGGAAATGAAACTTCCTTGCAATTCTGGAATGTATAAAACATTTTTCAAGAATATGTCACCTGTATCCAATATCAATCTGACTGTTCCTGTTCAAACATATTTGATCATGAAACTAATCTTTCGGCACACAACATATTGTAATACACTTGAACAGGAAACTCGATCTTGTTCGGTGTAAATATATTTATTGCCTACAGATGCTAGGCCAAATAAAACATTTTATTACAAACATCCCTATTCAGTATCTATGGGCTGTAGAATAAATAGTTTTATGACCTGTATCCTTTGCATGAGTATTTTTAGTTTATGACCCTAAGATATGTAAGAAAAAGAAAGAAAAGAAGGGTCATCCCAATTTTTGTATTAGCATATGTATAGAGATAAGAAAATGTATAGTAATTAGAAAACGTGTATATAAAGAACAATTTGAGAGAAAATAAATTTAGTACCTTACAACTACTCATCGTGTACGTTTTTATTCGTACATTTGGTCCTTCGAGCCGGATTATATTTCAAAGTTATACCCCGCCAGTGGTAAGAAACTTCTTGAAAATAAATCAAAATCAAGCGATCTATGGTTTCAACTGGACATACACCCAGTTTATATTAATACCTAAAGATCAAATAATCAACAAAATTATATAAAAGTTGACTGGCGTAAATCACGGCCTAAACAGTGATTTAAAGCGTAACCGAGGCTATAACAACGGTTAGTAAAAATTTATAATTTTTTTTTTTTTGGCGTAAACCACGGCCCAAACAGTGGTTTAAGAGTGAATTAAGTGAAAAAAAGACAAGGTTTTGTATTTTAAAAAGAAAACCATGTCGAAAACTAAAGAGGCACTCTTTATCAAGCAAAAAGAAATTGACAACGAAATCGTCACAATAAAACGAAAACTGCAAGACAAGACCACTAGAAAAGTGGTGTACGAAGAGCAGGTCAAACGTGTGGAAAATCTATGGAAAGAATTTCAACTAAATCATGCTAAGATACTCGAGTGTGGCGAAAACAATGAAGACGAGTACATCAGCAAAAAGTATTTCGAAGGGGTAAGCGCTTTTGTGAATGAAATTCACGAATTGCGCAGTAAAATAAATGAAGATACGGTTAGTTTCACAGCATCTGCGAGTAATGCAACTGCCCAAAACCCGCTAATACAACGGTTCTCCAGAAAGATGCAAGATGTTATGAAGTTGGCAGCAGAAGCAGAGGTTGAATATGAGCTCAGCCAAAAGTCGCAGCTTAATTGTATCAAGTACCAACTTGAATCAGAATATCAAGCGGCTTCGGAAGCATACAATAAAATTTCTGTAGAAATTATGACGCATAAAATCGAGGACGCTGAACAAAAGATGAGAAAGGTCTATTTTAACATCCTTACAAAAATATCAAGACGAATAGACCTGCTGGAATCCAATCACAGATCATCGAAAAAATTAGAGGACATTAAAATTCCAACATTTTATGGTGACATAGGAGACTGGTTTTCTTTTTATGATCTGTTCAGGAAGTTGGTGCATGAAGACGGGCATTCATCCGAAGCTGAAAAAATGTTTCGTCTGAAATCGCACGTAAAGGGTGAAGCTGGTAAACTCATTCAACACCTTAAAGTCACGGATGCAAATTATACAGCTGCATGGGATCTTTTAAAGCAAAGGTACCAGAATCGAAGACTCTTGTTTTCAACCCAAGTGGACAAGTTACTGGATCAACCTACAGCAAATAGCGATTCAGCAGCAAGCATCAAACAACTTTTGGATACAACAAACGAATGTATTCACGCATTGAGGGCGCTTGACATTAAGTTGGACGATGCCGAACCCATAATAGCCCAAATAATAGTGCGAAAATTTGACAAAGATGGGTTGAAGCAATATGAGCAGAATATACAGAAAACGAAGGAAATACAAGATCTTCAAGATGTATTAGACTTTCTCAGCCATCAATACCAAGCGTTGGAAGCAGTTAAAACAAGAAAACAAGGCGGGATAACCCATCGGAAGAAATATCCAAGACCTTCAAATTCATTTTGTGCAGTGCATCCAAAATGCCTTTACTGTAAAATCCAGGGGCATCTCATTCACAAGTGCCGGAAATTTTTGTATCTCGATAATTTTAATCGAAGTTCTTGGGTTCAAAATAATAAATTGTGCAAACTATGCCTGAACCATACGACAGATATTAAATGTTCTAATAGTGAATTAAAATGTAGAGATTGTGGTAAAGGGCACAATACTTTAATTCACAGTAAATTCTCTACGGAAGGAAGATTCCACAAAGAAAATAAACCAGAAAAAACCTCTTCTATGATGACAAAAGACGAAACCTCACCAGCAGTGCTTTTGGCAACTGCGCAGGTAAAGGTAAAATCTGCAAGTGGAGAAATGATATTGTTAAGAGCGCTGATTGATCAAGGCTCACAAAAGACTACGATTTCAGAAGAAGCAGCACAAATACTGTCTTTACCACGAATGAAATCTAAAACCGAACTTCATGGTCTTGGAAGCACTGTAGTGGGTGTTTCAAAATCGAAAATAAACTTGGAAATCAGATCTAGACTCCTAAGCACCGAGAAATTCTATTCCGAAGCCTTAGTCCTGCCAAAGCTATCGGGCGCACATCCAGACAACTCATTCAAATATGACATTAAAAAGTGGACGAATTACACACTGGCTGACTCTCGTTTCAATAAGTCAGACAGAATTGATATAGTGCTGGGATGCGACGTGTATCAGGAGATACTGGAAGATGGAATTCGTAGAATCGGAAAAATCTTAGGGCAATCAACAAAACTGGGGTGGATCCTTTCTGGAGTGTTAAAATCATCATCGAACAACAAAAATGCCGTATCAGCCATGACAAGAGGCATAGAAAAATTCTGGGAACTAGAAGAAATTTCAGAAAGTCCGCCAATAGATACAAGTGACGTTTGCATACAACGTTTCGAGAAAGATGCTATCAGAGATCAGAATGGAAAACTCATTGTGAAATTACCCTTTTAAACAAATAAAGTACTAGGAAATTCACGAAAACAAGCCATGGCGCGATTTTTCAATCTAGAAAGGAGGCTTAACCAAAACCCGTGGTTAAAAAATGAGTACACAAAGTTCATGACCGAGTATTTGGAACTAGGACACATGACTCCATCGCACCCGGAAAATAAAGGAAAATATTATTTACCGCATCAACCAGTTATCCGTGAAAATAGCCTCACAACCAAAGTAAGGGTTGTGTTCGATGCGTCAGCAAAAACTACTAACGGACTCAGCTTAAATGACATTCTGTTAGTAGGACCTAGGCTACAAAAGGACTTATTTGATATCATAATCAAATGGCGACTCTGGAAATATGTCCTAACCGCGGATATAGAAAAAATGTATCGTCAAATAAAGGTAGCAGAAGAAGATCAAGAATTTCAACACATTTTATGGAGGAACTCTGAAGAAAGCCCTGTTGCAGAATACAAACTTACAACAGTAACATACGGAACAGCATGTGCATCATTTTTGGCAGCGATGTAATTGAAAAGGGCAGCTGATGACTGCGAGAAAGAAAATCCAATGATTCACAAAATAATTAAAAGTGAATTCTATGTGGATGACCTAATGACAGGAGCAGATTCCATACAACAGTGCCAAGCAATTCAAATTCAAGTAACTAAACAGCTTGAAAAGTTTGGGGTCCACTTAAGAAAATGGCTTTCAAATGACAGTGATATTTTGAAAACAATTCCAAACATTGGAAATAATGAAATATTGACCATTGAAGAAAATGAAGCAGTGAAAACACTAGGATTACAGTGGAATTCTAGACATGATGAGTTCTCATTTACATTTAATTTTGAGAACCAAGGATCCACCTCAAAGAGACAGGCGCTCTCTAATTTGGCAAGGATGTTTGACCTACTGGGTTGACTGTCGCCTATAACAGTGGTAGCAAAACTATTCATCAAAAAATTATGGGTTATGAACGCTGATTGGGATGATGTCTTAAGTGAAGAGCTTGAGAAAGAATGGAAAGAGTTTACGCAAAGTTTGCAAGCCATACAAACTGTAAAAATACCGAGGTGGTTAAGAACGACAAGCAGTATAAAGTGGCAATTACATGGATTTGCAGATGCTCCAGAAAAAGCATACGCAGCAGTCGTGTATGCAAAAACTTGTTCAACAGTGATAATCATTGCAGGACGAAGTAAAGTTAATCCAATCAAAAATAAGAAGACTTTACCAAAGTTAGAACTTTGTGCGGCACATCTACTAGCAAAGCTGCTTCATAAAGTTGCAAAAGTAATGGAACGTGATTTAGATATTTTTGCATGGAGTGACTCAACTATAACACTGAGCTGGATAAATCAAAGCAATAATAAAGACAAATTCATAAAATCGAGGGTAGCAGAAATCAAAGAGCTTATACCTACAGGAGTTTGGAGACATGTAGGATCAAAAGAAAACCCAGCTGATGTTGCATCACGAGGAACCACAGGAACAAAACTTTCAAGTGACTGGTTATGGTGGAATGGTCCTGTTTGGTTAAAAGGAAATGAAGCCTTGTGGCCGACCCATTGTGAAGTTAATACAGTCAAGGTTCTTTCTACAACAACCCCGACAGATTCAAGGCCCAACGTAATAGTAGAACTATCGAAGAAATACAGCAGTTTTGGCAAATTAGAACGAGTTGTAGCTTACATATTGCGATTCATTAACATATTAAAAAAAAAAGTCAGCAAACCAGTAAATATTTGTCGTCAAAAGAACTCAACGATTCCTTGAAAATTATTATACGCCAACAACAAAGTGTTGACTTTCCAACTGAAATCAAGATGTTAAAAGAGAATAAGGAAATTGATGGACGAGGTAAAGTTGGAAGCTTAAATCCTTCTATGGATAAAGATGGGGTTATGCGAGCTGGTGGAAGATTGAAAAATTCTTTACTTCCATTTGAACAAAAGCATCCAGTCATATTAGACAAATCACGTTTCGTAGATTTGCTTGCTATTAACACTCATTATTTGGCATTGCATGGTGGAACTCGAATAATGATAAGAAGACGATTTTGGATAATTGGTTTAAAGCATGTGTTAAAAAAGTGTGTGCGACAATGTGCAAAATGTACACGATTTAGTCAAAAGACAGCAAATCAAATAATGGGAGACCTTCCAGAGTATCGTGTTTCGGAGTCATTTCCGTTCACATTTACAGGAGTAGATTATGCTGGGCCCATTCAAATGAGATGCTCCAAAGGACGGGGGCAAAAGTCTTTCAAAGGATATGTTGCAGTATTTGTGTGTATGGCAACAAAGGCCATTCACCTAGAAGCTGTAAGTGATTTGACGACTGAATCGTTTCTGGCTGCTCTAAGAAGATTCTTTGCTAGAAGAGGCAAAAGCAAACGTATATACTCCGATAACGGAACTAACTTTGTTGGAGCAAATAGAAAAATGGATATAGAATTTTAAAATGCAATAAGTGGCAATGGTGCAATAGCTTCAATATTGGAATCCGAAAAAATTGAATGGCACTTTATTCCCCCGGCAGCTCCTCACTTTGGAGGAATGTGGGAAGCTGCTGTCAAATCAATGAAGAATCACTTGAAGCGAATCGTTGGCGACAACAAGCTTACATTCGAAGAAATGACCACTCTGCTTTCACAAATTGAGGCGGTGCTAAATTCAAGACCGCTGTATACAACTGGAAATAGCATCGAAGATGTGGATGTGTTAACACCGGGTCACTTTCTTATTGGACGCCCGCTGTTAGAAATACCTGAATCTATACCACTTGAGGCAAGTTGCTTAAATCGATGGAAGTTGGTACAGAAATTAAAAAATGATTTCTGGAAAAGATGGAAGGACGAATACCTCGTAACACTTCAGCAACGACACAAATGGAAAAAGTCAATTTCGAACTTAACTGAAAATCAAGTAGTTATAATAAAGGACAACGCACCCCTCAAAATGGCCTTTAGGAAAAGTAATAAAGGTTCATCCATGTCCTGATAACAAAGTAAGAGTGGTCACTTTAAAAGTTCAAAATGGTACAGTTAAACGCCCAATACATAAACTTTGTCCATTGGAAAACACGGAATCAATGGAGGAAAAACCTATTGAAAAGGCAAGTGTTCAGTTAACCCGAACTTGTAGTATCAGAAAATGGAGAGGGCCGTTTACAGACAAGTTCAAGAATCTTAAGAGCATCTTTATTTTTTTGCTGATTATTATGATGAATAAATCGACGACATCATTTAATACATCAACAGAAAGCGGAAAAGTGACTAAGCTGACGAACAACACTACAGTATACGTGGATACAATTGCAAAAATGGACATTGTTACTTCTTAATGGGACCTGATCATTTACTACAATTTAAATCCTTATTTCGAAGAAATGAATGGAATTGAAAACTATGTTCGTCGCCTAGAAAAAGAGTGTAAGTTACTGACCTACTTTGAAGGATCTTGTAACCTAATAACATCCTCACTGAAAAAGCGGTACTTGGTTCTCAAGTCAAACAACGATTTATTTCTACTAAAAGGTCATAGAAAGCCAAGAGCACCGCTAGAATTCGTTGGGTCACTTTACCATGTATTATTTGGAATAATGGATGAAGACGATAGAGAAGAGATGGAAAATAATATGAAAAACATATTTGAAAACCAAGAGAATCTGTCAAAAGTCATAAAACAGCAGACCTCTTTAATTGATTCAACTGCTAACATCCTTAAAAAAAAACAACGGATGTACAGCGAAATACAATGGGATCACCATAACTGCAGCACAGCAGTTCAATTCAAGACAGGATATGGAGATAGGAGAAATATCTTTGGTAAAAAATGTTGAAGAAATTTCCGATCACAAAATACAACCATTTAGTGCAGTAACGGTAAATAGCACCAAGGACATTTCATTGTTAAAAGAACAAATAAATAATTTAAGAAAAGAAAACATTAATTTAAAACAGATAAGCTTTTATCATATAAGTGGGCACACTTCTTTAATTTTAATTGTTTTGCTTATAATAGTTTTTATATTGTTCTACCTACGGTCACGTAAAGGGAAAAAACTTAATACAGATTTTAATGTGCCACCTGCTTAAGTTAAAACTATCTGTATTTTTTTTTGCCCGGCAGAATGTTCAAACATATTTGAACATGAAACTAATCTTTCGGCACACAACATATTGTAATACACTTGAACAGGAAACTCGATCTTGTTCGGTGTAAATATATTTATTGCCTACAGATGCTAGGCCAAATAAAACATTTTATTACAAACATCCCTATTCAGTATCTATGGGCTGTAGAATAAATAGTTTTATGACCTGTATCCTTTGCATGAGTATTTTTAGTTTATGACCCTAAGATAAGAAAAAGAAAGAAAAGAAGGGTCATCCCAATTTTTGTATTAGCATATGTATAGAGATAAGAAAATGTATAGTAATTAGAAAACGTGTATATAAAGAACAATTTGAGAGAAAATAAATCTAGTACCTTACAACTACTCATCGTGTACGTTTTTATTCGTACAGTTCCTAACCCACTGGATATGACTATTTTTTCATCGGCTAACTGTACCTTTTCTCTCCTTAAAGTATCGCAAAATTCAATAGACTGTTCCTTATCGCAGCACATGTGGGAGGTCGCCCCACTATGCAAACACCACTCATGCCGTTGCAGCATAGATGCATCTGTTGAAGAAAAAAGGCCAAAAGAAGAAACCTGTCGTGTCTTCGATTTTCTGCAATTGGCAGCAAAATGCCCACGTTTACCACAAGCATAGCATTTGCCCTTCAAATTTTTGGAAGAATTAGGATCTACATGATTTTTATTATGTGACCTTGTAGCAAAAATGTGCTCACTTGCCGCACCTCTATTCTGTTCCCTATTTTGTCTTCTCTGCTCTTCTTCTAGCAACTTTACTTTTAAATTGATCACCGAAGGCAAACTATCACGGCTTTCAATTGCGACAGTGAAATTTTCGTAGCAATCTGGCAAACTACACAATAAAATAATTGCTAATAGTTCCTCTGTAACTAATACCTGTATTTCACCCAATTTCTCAACAATTCCTGTAAATTCGTTCACATGGCTTGACATGGATTGGCCATCCAACACTTTTGTTTTGCAGTAACTGCTTAAATAGATTAACCATGCTGGCAGGTCCTTTTGGTTGGTAGATTTCCCTGAGTTTTTCCCACGCATCTTTTGATGTCACAGCGTGTTTTACGTGAATTAACTCCGACGCCTTTACACTTAGGCAAATCGTTGCAAGTGCTTTTCCATCTCCTGCTTCCCATGCTATCTTCTCTTCAGGTTTCGGCTCGTCTGGCAACTTATTCGATCCGTCAACATACGACCAGAGATCTTTTTGAATAAGAACGCTCTTCATATGAATTACCCAACTCCCATAATTTTCCCTGTTCAACTTATCAATTTGGTATAGCGAACTCATCGCTACTCGACTTACGACTTGGTTTAGAAAATTAATTTATTTTTAAACGGAAAAGAAACAGCACTTTTTTTTCTGTTCAGCCTGGGCCCATAACCTATTGGAGATAAGGTCAGTGAAAAGGCAACAGTAAAGTAAAGATTATGTTTAATGTGTGATAGTTCAAATTAGACTGTACATTGTATAGACAAAGCTCTTCGCAAAAAAAGATTATGCTGTAACATTTTCTATTGACATTACAGTTGTAGTGTATCAGAACAGTGGTGCTAATATGTTTTGCACTCTGATTCTTGGCTTTTACAAACTCGGCTCTCAGTAGGTAATGGGACGGTTGAGCCTGGGAATTCTGAGCGAGACAGAGAGAGGAATAGTCTAGAGTGAGACAGAGTATGTTGTGAGCGTTGTAAAACGTGTGTGTCGGTTGGTTTTAGTTTTTTTGAAAATTTGAATAGCTGACTCCGTCTCGCTTGCTCGAAATTTGTAGTGTCAGTTTGAATAATTAAATTTTTTTGGTTGTTTTGAATAAAATTTTTTTTTACTTACGATGGCGTGAGAGTAAAGAAAAAATGAAAAGTAATGTTGTGTGTAGTGCGAACAATAGACACGATCTGTTGATAGATCTTAGAACGGGGGTGAGAGACTTTGGTAGTTTGTTGATATGTACTTACTTTGAGATATAGTTAATAGGTAGGACTGAGATTGGGATATAAGAAAAGAAAAAAAAGACAATAAAGGCAAAGGTGGTTTCTATTGAGTATTTGTTATGGTTTTTTTTGTTTTAGATTTGCTGGCGCTTGGAAGTGGTTGATTTTTTTTATAAGTTTGGAATTTGTGCGACGGACGGTAGGTGATCGTAGTGAGAATGTTTTTTGTTTTTGGCTGTACGATAGAGGATTTTGGTCACGTCCGATATTTGACTGCGCATAGATAGTGCATCAGCAAGTCTTTTACAGCTAATCATGAAAGGTCGTTGGTATATGTCGCTGTTTTACTCTATACCGAAGAGTAAGGATGTGAGACGTCACCCATGTTCGCATAGCAATAAAATCCATGATCAATGTTGAAATCGAGTATCTGAGTAGCACAGAAAGGTAAAATAAACCAATACTCATTATAAGGGAAGATGATGATGCCAATATAAAGGCAAAGGCATATTGTGTTGTGAAAATCGATGGAAATTATTATAAGGGTAGGTACCATCGGTCTGAACAAAGGGAAATAATAGGGTTTGGCGGCACATGGACAATTGGTAGGTTGAAGATACTAACGATGGCATGAGAGTAAAGAAAAAATGAAAAGTAATGTTGTGTGTAGTGCGTACAATAGACACGATCTGTTGATAGATCTAAGAACGGGGGTGTGAGACTTTGGTAGTTTGTTGATATGTTTCTACTTTGAGATAAAGGAATAGGTAGGACTGAGATTGGGATATGAGAAAAGAAAAAAAGACAATAAAGGCAAAGGTGGTTTCTATTCAGTATTTTTTATGGTTTTTTGTTTTAGATTTCGCTGGCACTCGGAAGTGGTTGATTTTTTTATAAGTTTGGAATCTGTGCGCCGGTAGGTGAGGGTAGTAGGAATGTTTTTTTTTTGGTTTTGGCTGTACGCTAGAGAATTTGGTCACGTCCGATATTTGGTTGGGCATAGATAGTCCATGAGCATGTTGTTTTACACTTTTACAGCTAAGCATGAAAGGTCGTTGGTGCATGTGGTTGTTTTACTCTATACCGTAGGGTAAGGATGTGAGTTGTGAGATGTGACCCATGTTCGAATAGCGATCGCTTTGCGACAAGATCCATGATCAATGTTGAAATCGAGTATCTGTGTAGCACAGGAAGGTAAAATAAACCAATACTCATTGTGAGGAAAGATGATGAAAGCAAAATAGAGGCACGTTGACTTTTTTTTTTTTTTTTGTGAATATCGATGGATGGATATGACAGCTAGAATTTGAAACTTCGATATTTTATGTGCACAAAACGAAGTGAAATAAACGAATAGGTTTTTTTTTTTTATTAGATTTCACTGGCGGGTGGTGATGGTTGGATTTTTTTTCTTGCAATTTGGTCTCATTCGATATTTGTGTGTACATTTTACTACACCTAAGCATGATTGATCTTTGATATGTTTTACTCTATGCCAAAGAGTAAGGATGGTTTTTCTTGAAAGGAATTATTATAAGGTTGTCGGCGTTGAACAAAAGATAATAAAAGCGTCTAGAGGCACGTGGACAATTGGTAAAGAAAAAAATTGAAGCTGTGTGTATTTTAAACAATACATACGGATCCGTTGATAGATCTTAGAACGGGGATGAGAGATTTTGGTAATTTGTTAATACTTGACGATAGAGAATTTTATCACGTTCGATATATGGTTGGGCATAGATTGTGTATGAGCATGAAATTTTACAGATTAGTATGAAAGGTCATTGGCATGTTTTATTATATGCTATAGAGTAAGGATGGTGATTTCTTGAAAGGAATTATTATAAGGTTGTCAGGGGTTGAACAATCCCCGTCCCCCGCCCCCCCGAAAAAAGTGGATGTTTGTAAAGTTAACTTGAGGACGGATTCAATTTTGTGTGTGAGGTTTGTCCTCTTGTTCTTTTATTCGTTTATGAATAGATATAACATTTGCAGTCCTACCGAATGAACATTGCTTACGTAAAACAAGCTGCAATTGCATAGTAATAAGAATCTATTTATGATGTGGATGACATAAAAAAATTACTTAAACTAAAAGCTGAAAATTTTGTATTCATTTTCTTACTTTCCTTCGTAATTAATTTCAAATAATAAATGTCGCGAACGACTTTGAAACCAAAATAAAGTGGTTCAATTTAAAAGGAAGTAAAATTGACTTTCTTATTAAAAGTGTTCCATTGCAAGCAGAACCAACACAGTGCAAGAGGTCTGAATGAAAAATTAGATTACGTTTTGATTAAAAAGGTTTTGCATATGAACAAGGTAGTGGGGTAGATCAATTTTTTAAAACCTGTCCAAAGTTAGGGTTTGAAAATGTTTCGGATATGGTTACCACAATATTTCATAGTAACTCGGAAGGAATAAGGTAATTTTTGATTAAAAGCTACTACGCAGTATTAGAGCTGTTTAAAGCAAGTGAATTTGTGTCATTCAATTTAAAGCAAAGTAAAGGTGTTTCATTTATGATCACTTAGATTAATGGGAGCGATTTGACGATACCTTTTTGCCATAAAAAAATTTCAATAAATTAAGTAATAAAATATGTTTAGAAGACTTATAATCATGCTCTTTAGGTATGGATCCACTTTAACTGTAATGATGTTCAAAGATTATATGGTTCTCTGCCTTAAGAACGCAAGAAGTTATTATAAGGGTGTCGGTCTGAACAAAGGGAAATAATAGCGCTTAGAGGCACATTTACAGTTGGCAGGTTGAAGATACTTACGATGGCATGAGAGTAAAGAAAAAATGAAAAGTAATGTTGTGTGTAATGAGAACAATACACAGGATCTGTTGATAGATCTTAGAACGGGAGTGTGAGACTTTGGTAGTTTGTTGATATGTACTTACTTTAAGATATAGGAATAGGTAGGACTGAGGTTGGGATATGAGAAAAGAAAATAGAGACAATAATCGGATTTAATATTCTCAAATTTTAATCCGTTCTTATGTTGAAATAAACTCATCATAACATTTGTTTTGCCCCCCCCCCCCCCCAATTAGAGGGGCCCGTTATTAATCCTCTAATACTTTTTGGCAACCTAAACTATAAAAGAGTTTAACTACAGTCACGATCAACAGTCGTACTGCATCTGTTCGAAGGTATACAGTGCTTAAACTGATACAGTTAAAAGCAGTTCAATACAGCTTATAACTATTTACATTCTATAATTCAACTACTACACTATGATGCAAATAAATGAAGATTTAACAAAAGATCCCTCGTAATAATGGTCGTTATAGAAACGCTTTGTCTGTTTCCTAAAACTATAAAAGAGATTAACTACAGTCACGATCAACAGTCGTACTGCATCTGTTCGAAGGTATACAGTGCTCAAACTGATACAGTTAAAAGCAGATCATCACAGTTTATAACTATTTACATTCTATAATTCAACTACTACACTATGATGCAAATAAATGAAGATTTAACAAAAGATCCCTCATAATAATGGTCGTTATAGAAACGCTTTGTCTGTTTCCTAAAACTATAAAAGAGATTAACTACAGTCACGATCAACAGTCGTACTGCATCTGTTCGAAGGTATACAGTGCTCAAACTGATACAGTTAAAAGCAGATCATCACAGTTTATAACTATTTACATTCTATAATTCAACATCTACACTATGATGCAAATAAATGAAGATTTATCAAAAGAGCTTATTAAGACTACTGATGCTCTACGAAAAAAGTATAAAGCTCTGAGAGAGGGGAAAGAAGCGCTCGAACTTCAACTTGAAGAAACTTTCAAACCTGTTACGAAACCTCTTAAAGATATAATAGAACACACAAAAGGAAAATATTCGAAAAACCCCAACAACAGCATCATTTTGAGTCTCCGCACAAGAAAATAAAACTGAATTATGAAAATGAAAATGGTGATGATGAAGATGATGATGACGATGACTATGACGATGAGGATGTTAATGATGAATTTAGAACACCCAATATTAAGAACACTAGTACTTCACTCATGAATGAATCAACCCCTAAAACGTCCAAGCCATCGTCAATTATTTAAGAACGCTAAATGTTGAGTAATGATTTATTTGATGCTGCTTCGTAAGATTTTCAAAATGCTTATTAAGAAATTCTTTTCCATCAACTGTCTGGAGATTCTTCGGAATTCGGAGATTTCAGAAAATTTCAGCTTGATATTTTCCTTCTCTAGAAAATCCGCAATATTTTTGTTTTTATCCTCTTCAGATAAACATATACTTGGCCACCCTGAAGCTTCTTGCTTTATTTTGAGGTAGTTATTCATTATTGAGGTAAATAATCCCTCAGAACCTGTCTGATGATGAGGACGAGGACTTGAAACTGATAGGGGGATCACCTCTCAAAAACCCAGCTCACAGCTCGGAAGGTGCATGAAGATGTATGAGATGTTTCTATAAAGAATTATCTTGACGAATCATACGAACTACATACACATTGTATTCAATTTGAAGTGGAGAAATTATAGAAATACTTTTTTTTTTTTGTAAAGGCCATTGACGTAACACCTCAAAGTAAAAGGGATAGGAGCTCACGCCTGCGTCATCGGCATCTTGTTGGGCGAGCTCTCTCCAGTTTTGCACTCTAAGTCGGTTGAGGTCTTCTTCCACTTGATTGCACCACCTAAGACGAGGTCTTCCCCCGATTTCGCAATGTGCTTTTCGTTTTCTCCAATACCGATTCTTTCTAATTCTTAGAACAAATTTAAGCGATTGGGTTCATCAAAAGCCTTGCTGAGATCCATAAACAACACAAGTACTGATGACAAATGACAGACGTCTGATAGCAATTTTTTTGGATTTCATATTATAAATGAGAAAATAACTCTGTCTGCCCGGCATTCTATGCTACCGTCTCCCGTAACTACTGAACCGATTTAAATCAAATTTTATACAGAAATGACCCAGAACCTGAGGAAGGACATAGGCAAAATATTTTATCCCAATACTGAAGTAGTACTAATTTTATAAATCCGAAATCAACTCTGTCTGTCTCTTTTTCTTTGTTACCGTCTACCGCCAAAACTATTGAGCCTATTTACATGAATTTTGGTACAGAGATAGTCTAGAACCTTAAGATGGATATCTTTACTAATATTACAAATTCGAAATTAGCTCTGTCTGACCGTGTTTCTTTGTTACCATCTCCCGCCCAAACCATTGATCTGATTTAAATGAAATTTTGTTCAGTGATAGCCTAAAGCCTGAGGAAGTACATAAGTTATACATTTATTTATATTATATACTCTTACGTGATCGGCAACGCAAACGGGAACCTTGAAACATATGGATCTATTTTAAGATAGTTAACCATATAAACTAATAAATTATGTCAGACGTGGTGGGGAATGTTGTCGTATGTACAAGCTGAAAAAGAAAGTTCCACACTTAAAAATTTTCAACCCCTATTACGAAACCTTTGAAAGATATAATAGAACAATCAAAAAAGTAAACATTAAAAAGAAAACAGTATATATCTATGTATTTAAATCAGATGTATTTATTACAATATTACTTCAATCGCTTATACAAAGACATAAGTTTTTTCATTCTCGTTAATTCACTTTCAAGCATATAACATGCACAGGTATCCGGCCCCATTTTACACAAATTTGAAGACCATGGACAGTTTGCAAAATGACACCCATACTTTGATAAGGTACTGGATACATTTTCAAATTTCCTTAAAAAAGTAATAGAATTGATGATTTCTTCATAATGCTCCTCCAATAATATGTCTTGATAATCCTTTAAAAACTTAAGAATGTCATCAAAAACCAGGGAACTATTTATACCGCTCATTTAATAGCTTTGTTCAGAAAGAAGTATGAATTAAGACTAAAGTTACATTCATTTTGAAGCTATCTTTTATCGATATTTCTTTTACTCAGTTTTAAATTCAACTTATCGTTTTATCAGTTTATTCGCTGCTTATCAGTTTTAAGTACAACTTGAAAGAAAAACTATTTTCCTTTTTATAAAATTTTATTTTTTTTGTTTATGCAATATATACATATACATGAATGAGTTACAAAAGATTACGAAATATTCATCTTATAAGTCTGCTTCATTGATTTGAAGTCCAGCAACTCTACATCAGATTTGTAATCAAGATCCTCCTTCATAAATAGCTCAACATCTCCATTGCTCAATACTCTTTCTGTTTCGTATTCATGATATTCATAACATTTAATACTAAGTCTGAAAATGAGAATTATCGATATCTTCTCACTGTAATACATACATTTTCCAAGTTTACATAGACAGTTTCTATTTAAAACAAAACGGGGACCCCTTTCGTTGTAGCTTTAGAAATTTACTAAATGAGGGTCACGATCCAAAGAACTTAAAACAATTCATGGAAAAAAGAATTTCTTTTTTTGCAAGACACATTTTCAGCTTATGGAAAAATATCACATATCACACGAATCACTATGCAACATTTAAAGCTCTAAAAACATAAATTGTCGAACGATTCAGGATGAGAGCAAAATAAAAAAATGATTTTAATTTTTTCAGTTTATTTTATTTATCGAAAGAAATTTCTGCTTCCTCTTTTGCTTCGGCTTTTGATTAAAGATGATTTGGTCCAAAATTTCAATTGTTTGTTGTTGTTGCGGCTGCTGTTGTTGCTGAGGCTGTTGATGTTGCTGAGACTGTTGGTGATATTGTTGCTGTTCTTGTTGGTCATGCTGATGCTGTTGTTGTGGCTCTTGCTCTTGCTCCTTTAAATGGAAGTCGACTTCCACAGACATCTCGCCATAAGACCCCACTACCTCCAAGCAGCAGCGGTCAAGATCGTTTATGTCGCTGTCGTCTAGTTGTCTATTGCATCTTTTGGGGAGGAATACCTAAAAAAAAAAAATTGTAAAATGGCATATGATTTAATTCTTTACTTTTACTTTACCTTATACTTCTTCAACTCCAACATTATCTGCTCCCCGTATTTTGTGTTAATCTTCTTCGCCTTTAGGATCGGATATTTTTCCCGATGGATGAGCTTCGACAAGCTCAATATTGGCTTAGAACCAAACCCAGACGGCGATGATTTTACTGTTTTTTTAATTTTGTTAATGAACGACATTTTTGTAAATTTTTGGAAGATCGTATGATTTTTCAAAGTAAAACTGAATAGAAAACTCAGAGAACATTTGCTTTTATAGTATAGACTCTGGGGGGATGCAACAATATATTGGTTATTGGTACTTGGTATAAAAAAAGAGACAAAATGACATTCATGAATTAAAAACAAATATCTCATAGCTTATGTATTAGTTCTGACTACCTCAACCGGTAACGACGGTAACTGGCAATTCTAACATCTTTCCTTGTTGAAGGTCAAATAATCACAAAAAACATTTGCGACGGCTATGAGGATGGATTGTTTTGAACCTTTGAACAAACCTTTGGATTATTGTTTTGCTGCTGGTGATGTGGATGCAAATATACTCGTGACACAGACTCCATCGACGTCTTCTTTAACTCCACTTCATCAGCCAATGAAAGACATACCACAAATACAGCAACAACAACCTCAACTAGCGACCATTGATCTTGTCTACTCATATGCATATTACGAGCCAGGTGCTGTCAAATTTCATACAAACATTCCTAACAAGGACAGGCTTTTACCAATACTGCCAACTCCTTCTTCATCAGAGAGTGTATGGAGGAATTCCATTCTAACTCTGCAGCAACAACATCAACAACAACAACCTCTACGAGTGATCATCGATCATGCCTACTCATATGCATACTACGAGGTAGGTGATGTCAAATGCTGTACAAACATTCCTTACTACAAGGACAGGCTTTTGCCAATACTGCCAGTTCCTGGCCCATCAAAGAGTGTACCGAGGAATTCCTTTCCACCTCGGTCAGCAAAGAGCTTCCGTTCGAAAACACTTTATGCAGTTGATTCATCTGAATATCGAAATGAATACATCACCAGATATGGCCCCACTGAAAATCATTACGAAGAAGTCGATGAACAAAAAACTCGCAAAGTCTTATCACACAATCTAATAGGTTCAGTTAATACTGATGCTGTCGAAGAAGAGCGACGACATGTCCAGGATAACCATTTTCGAGTACTTGACGAATTAAACTTGTCATTAGAAGCAATGATCATGCCACTAATATCACCCTGGTCAAGAGAAATGAGGCAACAAAATATGGTAGAATACTAAAAAGAAACTACTGTTATGACAATAGCTGAAACCGAATAATTAAAAAGGCTAAAGAAAATTTGTGTTAAGTTTTTTATTTCAAAAAGTTTTTAATGGGATAATATGTGAGCCTCCTGTGGTATTTGTGGTATGTCGTCTTTGAATCCAAGCTCAATAGCTCGGATATTTAAAGCTAAAATAATATGCGCGATGGTCTGCGCACTCCCCAATGTACCAGTCCGTTTTCCGTCCTGGATTTCAAAGCGCAAAGCTTCCTGCAACTCCTTAAGCTCCCAGCACGCGGCAGAGAACTCCTCCATGTATATTGAAAAAATATTAAATATATTCTGCATGTTGCTGGCTCTTTTGTATGATTGTTCAAAAATAATCTGAACAGAAAACTCAGAGAACATTTGCTTTTATAGGTAGTAGAAACTCTATCTCTCTCTCTATCTATAATACAAAAGGAAACCAGTTCATTTATTTTATTTCGTCTTCTCCACAATCAATTACAAAAAAAAAAAAAAAAAAAAAAAAATGTACCATAGCATTTTCATAATCTCATCATCATCTTTCCTTACAATGTGTATTACTTTATCACCTGCTAGATGCTTCCTCTGCAATAAAAAATCACACAACACAGATACTCGGTTTCAACATTGATCATGGATTTTATTGCTATGTGAACATGGGTCACTTCCTTACCCTACGGTATAGAGTAAAACAACCACATGACAACAACCTTTCATGCTAAGCTGTTAAACGACTTGCTCATACACAATCTATGCCCCCCAACCAAATATCGGACGTGACCAAATTCTCTAGCGTACAGCCAAAACCAAAAAACATTCCTATTACCCTCACCTACCGGCGCACAAATTCCAAACTTATAAAAAAAAAAAAAAAAAAAATCAAACACTTCCGAGCGCCAGCGAAATCTAAAATAAAAAACCATAAAAAATACTCAATAGAAACCATCTTCCCCTTTATTGTCTCTATTTTCTTATCTCATATCACAATCTCAATCCTACCTAATCCTATATCTATCAACAAACTACCAAAGTCTCACACCCCCGTTCTAAGATCTATCAACAGATCCTGTGTATTGTTCGCACTACACACATCATTACTTTTCATTTTTTCTTTACTCTCATGCCATCGTAAGTATCTTCAACCTGCCAACTGTAAATGTGCCTCTAAGCGCTATTATTTCCATTTGTTCAGACCGACACCCTTATAATAACTTCTTGCGTTCTTAAGGCAGAGAACCATATAATCTTTGAACATCATTACAGTTAAAGTGGATCCATACCTAAAGAGCATGATTATAAGTCTTCTAAACATATTTTATTACTTAATTTATTGAAATTTTTTTATGGCAAAAAGGTATCGTCAAATCGCTCCCATTAATCTAAGTGATCATAAATGAAACACCTTTACTTTGCTTTAAATTGAATGACACAAATTCACTTGCTTTAAACAGCTCTAATACTGCGTAGTAGCTTTTAATCAAAAATTACCTTATTCCTTCCGAGTTACTATGAAATATTGTGGTAACCATATCCGAAACATTTTCAAACCCTAACTTTGGACAGGTTTTAAAAAATTGATCTACCCCACTACCTTGTTCATATGCAAAACCTTTTTAATCAAAACGTAATCTAATTTTTCATTCAGACCTCTTGCACTGTGTTGGTTCTGCTTGCAATGGAACACTTTTAATAAGAAAGTCAATTTTACTTCCTTTTAAATTGAACCACTTTATTTTGGTTTCAAAGTCGTTCGCGACATTTATTATTTGAAATTAATTACGAAGGAAAGTAAGAAAATGAATACAAAATTTTCAGCTTTTAGTTTAAGTAATTTTTTTATGTCATCCACATCATAAATAGATTCTTATTACTATGCAATTGCAGCTTGTTTTACGTAAGCAATGTTCATTCGGTAGGACTGCAAATGTTATATCTATTCATAAACGAATAAAAGAACAAGAGGACAAACCTCACACACAAAATTGAATCCGTCCTCAAGTTAACTTTACAAACATCCACTTTTTTCGGGGGGGCGGGGGACGGGGATTGTTCAACCCCTGACAACCTTATAATAATTCCTTTCAAGAAATCACCATCCTTACTCTATAGCATATAATAAAACATGCCAATGACCTTTCATACTAATCTGTAAAATTTCATGCTCATACACAATCTATGCCCAAACAAATATCGAACGTGATAAAATTCTCTATCGTCAAGTATTAACAAATTACCAAAATCTCTCATCCCCGTTCTAAGATCTATCAACGGATCCGTATGTATTGTTTAAAATACACACAGCTTCAATTTTTTTCTTTACCAATTGTCCACGTGCCTCTAGACGCTTTTATTATCTTTTGTTCAACGCCGACAACCTTATAATAATTCCTTTCAAGAAAAACCATCCTTACTCTTTGGCATAGAGTAAAACATATCAAAGATCAATCATGCTTAGGTGTAGTAAAATGTACACACAAATATCGAATGAGACCAAATTGCAAGAAAAAAAATCCAACCATCACCACCCGCCAGTGAAATCTAATAAAAAAAAAAAACCTATTCGTTTATTTCACTTCGTTTTGTGCACATAAAATATCGAAGTTTCAAATTCTAGCTGTCATATCCATCCATCGATATTCACAAAAAAAAAAAAAAAAAGTCAACGTACCTCTATTTTGCTATTATCATCTTTCCTCACAATGAGTATTGGTTTATTTTACCTTCCTGTGCTACACAGATACTCGATTTCAACATTGATCATGGATCTTGTCGCAAAGCGATCGCTATTCGAACATGGGTCACATCTCACAACTCACATCCTTACCCTACGGTATAGAGTAAAACAACCACATGCACCAACGACCTTTCATGCTTAGCTGTAAAAGTGTAAAACAACATGCTCATGGACTATCTATGCCCAACCAAATATCGGACGTGACCAAATTCTCTAGCGTACAGCCAAAACCAAAAAAAAAACATTCCTACTACCCTCACCTACCGGCGCACAGATTCCAAACTTATAAAAAAATCAACCACTTCCGAGTGCCAGCGAAATCTAAAACAAAAAACCATAAAAAATACTGAATAGAAACCACCTTTGCCTTTATTGTCTTTTTTTCTTTTCTCATATCCCAATCTCAGTCCTACCTATTCCTTTATCTCAAAGTAGAAACATATCAACAAACTACCAAAGTCTCACACCCCCGTTCTTAGATCTATCAACAGATCGTGTCTATTGTACGCACTACACACAACATTACTTTTCATTTTTTCTTTACTCTCATGCCATCGTTAGTATCTTCAACCTACCAATTGTCCATGTGCCGCCAAACCCTATTATTTCCCTTTGTTCAGACCGATGGTACCTACCCTTATAATAATTTCCATCGATTTTCACAACACAATATGCCTTTGCCTTTATATTGGCATCATCATCTTCCCTTATAATGAGTATTGGTTTATTTTACCTTTCTGTGCTACTCAGATACTCGATTTCAACATTGATCATGGATTTTATTGCTATGCGAACATGGGTGACGTCTCACATCCTTACTCTTCGGTATAGAGTAAAACAGCGACATATACCAACGACCTTTCATGATTAGCTGTAAAAGACTTGCTGATGCACTATCTATGCGCAGTCAAATATCGGACGTGACCAAAATCCTCTATCGTACAGCCAAAAACAAAAAACATTCTCACTACGATCACCTACCGTCCGTCGCACAAATTCCAAACTTATAAAAAAAATCAACCACTTCCAAGCGCCAGCAAATCTAAAACAAAAAAAACCATAACAAATACTCAATAGAAACCACCTTTGCCTTTATTGTCTTTTTTTTCTTTTCTTATATCCCAATCTCAGTCCTACCTATTAACTATATCTCAAAGTAAGTACATATCAACAAACTACCAAAGTCTCTCACCCCCGTTCTAAGATCTATCAACAGATCGTGTCTATTGTTCGCACTACACACAACATTACTTTTCATTTTTTCTTTACTCTCACGCCATCGTAAGTAAAAAAAAATTTTATTCAAAACAACCAAAAAAATTTAATTATTCAAACTGACACTACAAATTTCGAGCAAGCGAGACGGAGTCAGCTATTCAAATTTTCAAAAAAACTAAAACCAACCGACACACACGTTTTACAACGCTCACAACATACTCTGTCTCACTCTAGACTATTCCTCTCTCTGTCTCGCTCAGAATTCCCAGGCTCAACCGTCCCATTACCTACTGCTCTCTTAATAGTCTTAAAAAGAGTAAAGATAACTTAGCTCTCATAAAGGTGTAACAATATAATATTAAGTTTAATTAACATTAGTTTTCTGTAGGTAATGAAAAGATGAATATGTTTCTGTTGGTTTATCACTTATATGCCATGCGTTGGCCTTTTTACAGGTATGAGAAAATTGTCTTTATTTGAAGACAATATTTTACAAAATTATGAATTTTTTTTGGCACACCACTTCTGGTCGTGTATCGACTGACTCATTTTGTAAATTTTTTCTGTCGGTCCTCGTCACTTTTTATCAAAATCGTGTAAATGCTTGCCACTCATTTATGACAGCAAAATACTGAAAGGGAACCTGATGTAAAATTCTATCAGTTCACAGTATGACAAAAACTGACATGATGCCAATTTTCACTTTTTCTGGCAGGCTGTCAGTATTTTCTGACAGAAACTGATGGAGTGTAAATGGTATGCCGGAATTATCCATAATCTTGTAAAAATTATAACCGAAAAAACTGACAAATTTGTCAGTCGTGTAAATCTGGCATTACATTTTGTAAATTTGTGCCAAGAAATCCCTGACGAAAAATGTAATGGTGTAGTAAAATATTGTAAGAAGCTTACGTAATATGTAAATGTAGTATTATAGCCCGTGTGTTGGAAAATTATTGACAAGTAGTATTTGACACACAAGTGACGCCGCCTAAAGAAAATCATATTATTTAAGAAGGTTTGGCAATAAAAGTATTTGTCATAATCATTATGCTTTGCATTACTGACGACAAAATACTGCATTAGGAGTAATAAAACAACTCCAAGACTGGGGAATAAATTCAAATCTTCTAAAGGTTATCTACTCTTTTATGTCCAATAGAACAGTAAGAGTTGGAGTAAATGGCTATTTTTCAACAGAACATAAAATTGAAAACGGTGTTCCACAAGGATCACCAATCTCAACAATGTTGTATAACGCCTATGTAAACTCTCTCCTAAACAAAATAGACTCTGGTGATCGACTAATAAAATCGATTTTAACATACGCAGACAACATTTTCATTTTAGGCTCTGGAAATCAAGAAGACGTCACCACAGTTCTAAATCAAACAATACAAAAAGCCCAAGCGTGGTGTGAAGATACTGGTGCCAAATTGCCGGCCGAAAAAATGGAAATTCTACATATATGCAAAAAAAGGTCTTGCTCGAACACTTCTATTAACCTTTGTGGTTCGACTTTTCCCCTAAAAGAAAAAACAAGAATTCTTGGGCTTGTCTGCACGAAAACCTGGAAATGGCACGCGCATGCAAAATTCATAGCCAACAAACTTAGTAAAGCACTAAACCTTCTCAAAATCATCTGCCAAAAACACAAAGGACCACACCTTAACACAGCAATAAATATAGCCCAAGCCTTGATAGGAGGAGCCACAAACCATGGCATCTCCATCTATTCACACTGGACAAAAAGCAATGATCAGATGATTCAAATCAAAATTAATGCCATATTACGAAAAGCGACTGGAGCGTTACCATCTACGCCAATAGATGCTTTACTAGCAGAAACTAACACACAATTCTTCTTGGAAACAAAAAAGAAAATGCAAACGAAAATCGTTGCGAAAAGTCTCGTAGACAGTAAACACCCCTTACACCAAGTATGCAGAGTTGGATGGACAGCGTCAAAAAAAACAAAAATTAAAAGCGCAATCTACAATTCCATTCGCTTCATGACAGCAATCAACATCAACATTCCAAATGTTCCAGCCTACAACATGGACACAATACCTTGGCTTTTCCCAAAAAGCACAATTAACACATCCCTAGATCAAACATCCAAAGAAAACACACTCCCTGTCGTTTACAGGAAAACATTTGCGGAAATAATCACCAAGGGTCAATTTGATTGCATCTTGTATACAGACGCCTCCACAACAGACGAAACAACTAGTTACTGCGTTTACAGACTAGATACCCAATATGATAAAATCATCACACAAAAACTCACAACACCCAACCAGAGTTCATTCATAGGAGAGGTAATGGCATTGGTTGAAGCATTTAAATATGCTAAAGAAACAACCGGAAAAACAGCTATTTGCAGCGACTCCTTGAGTGCTATACGCAGCATTTTAAATAATAAAAACAGCACACCAATTATCCTTTTCCTACGTTCTATCATACGTGCCAGCTTTCCAAGAATCCACTTAATATGGTCTCCGGGCCACGTAGGAATTTTGGGTAACGAGAAGGCAGATGCTGTCGCTCGAGAAACCATAAAAATGCCTCTGATCTTCACTATACCTCATTTTGAATCAGCCATAATCCACACTATCACAAAAGAAATCAATCAAAAAGCAGATACACGTTGGAACAACTCCAACTCTTTTTTAAGACAACACAAGGCAACATTAGGACAAGTGAGCTACAATCAGTCATATAACCGTCTTCAATCAGTGCAGCTCTGTCGTACAAGACTAGGTCATACTCTGTTCAACAAAGTTCATCTGTACAATAGCAACCCTCCGTCGGTTTGCAGTTTCTGCCAAGAGACCATCTCCATAAGCCATGTGTTACAAAGATGTCCGCTAACATCTCGACACTTCACAAACAACATCCCACCGCTACAAAAACTTCTTGATACAACGACACACCCGGACAAATCATTGTTATTCCCACTACTCAAAATACACAAAATCAGTCAAATTTAAAATCAATCAAATATTTCATCCTAAAACACTTTTTCTTTTTAAACTTCTATAAATTAAAATTTTCTTAAAAACTTTTCAAATATGTATCTAGTTCCAAAAAATAAATAATTGTTTAACAGCCATATGGGCTAAGTTCCCCGGCGCTATGTATTCCGGACGATATAAATTAATTTGTATTGCTTCCTGTGACTTAAATAAATAAATAAAAATACTGATAGAGAGCTTGCTGTAAAACGCTACCAGTATGTATGGAAGCAAAAAAAGAAAATTTTTAATTATTTGGTAGGTAAATGGTAACCCTTTTTTAAACTAAAATTGTAAATAATATTCTTAAAATATGCATTATTGGAAAGGGGCTTTATTTTTTTTTGAAAGTAAAATGTTTGAATTAGTAGATAAAATTGCAACTGCAGGCATTTTTTTGTGGCTTCCCGTTTCAAGTAATTAATATATTGGATTTGCATCGCCCTTGACTTATCAGAATCATTTCAAAATATAAAAGTATTTTCGCACACTATTATCAGTTTAACAAGCCGTACAAAAAAAAATTAAATAGTACGCAGTTTGTTTTTTTCTTTCATCTTTTTTTTGTTTGAAGAAGGCATACAAACAAAAAATAAATAATAGTTTGATTCTTTCTTGCAAAAAAATGTTAAATGAGAAAGGTATATGACTTTTTGAAGTTTAGAAATATTCCTTTCTCATTTTAGTTGCTTCTACGCGCTCTCACAGCAAGAGTAAGCAGAGCCTTATAAGATTCTTTCTAGAGCTATTTTAATCAAAATCTGTCGTCTCATAAGAAGAACTAAACTCTGTTAAGGAAACACCAAGTGTAGAAAGTATAGCTCTTGCTATGAGTAGCCAAGAGCCACCTATAATTGGGCCAATTAAGGCTTATAACAGTCTCATAACAGTCTTGGAGAACTCTACAAGATTACATTTAACTCCCAGAAATAAGACTAGTAAAGCTCTTGGAGAAATCTTAAGAGCCTTAGATTTCCTACCCCTGTTGGTGGTTGCCATCTTTTTTATTTTAAGTGGCGGTGATATGTCCCTAGGCGTGATTACACCTTTACTGTTATCATGGCTGGTATTTGCAGTTGATTGCAATGATGGTGATGAAACAGAGATTGAGAAACACTGGGAGAAAGTCCGTAATAGTGCTTGCAGCACACCCGTCTATCGATGAAAAATAAGGAGGAATTTCTGTAAATACAAAAACAAGTGTTTGTATTTTCATAGTTTAAATAAAAGTGTAAATATCTAGATATGTACCTTCTTCCTTGGTCTTCTACGATGTTTCCCATTTCTGCAGCTATGAAATCGCAATCAGAAAAAATGTTCTTGTCAAAAAGATATGTTCCCGTGGCTTTCAATCCATTTACGGCAATTTTTAATATTTAATAGTTCAAACAGGTCATTTGAACTCTTAAATATGCTTTGGAAAATAATCCCACCAAATCATATTGGGTTACTTTACGAGCATGCACCCGAGAAAAACGACGTATTTCTTCATTTTAATAAACTTTCAATGGTCCTATGAAAGATTTATCAAGAGGCTGCATTTTTTGTGTTGAATGAGGTGGAAGCGATATCGTGACAACAGCGTTTTCACGCACTAGATCCAAAAGTTCAATATTCCTAGTGTGACTTTAATGACCATCAAGTATGAGTATAACCAGCTCGTCCTCGGATGGGTTGTCGAATTTCAAGAAATGTTTGAACCATTTGGTAAATATAGGCACTTGAACCCACCCTGAGAGGTGGCATGAAGAATCTGAACCTGGTGGCGCATCTTTAATAAGAAGAGTGTGTTGGTTTTTACGTGCGAATACGAAATATAATGCAAAAAAGGAACCACTAGCACTCATTCACGAAATAACTGTTATCAGAGAACCACGTTCTGCTGAAGTCATGGTTAAAATTTGTCACTTTCCCTTTCGTGCTAGAACTTTCTGCTGCTTTGACTGAACCATTCGATTAGCTTTTTGAGTATTCCTGTTCCAGAAGGTCGTAAGATATGTTAACGTTTTCTCGTGTAAAACCTTTTGCATGATCAAAAAATGTTCCTGTGGGTGACCGGATGTTCAATTTATCTTTATGCCTCTTGGTAAAGATTTTAAGTCATTCATTTCCAGCACATTCATTAATAGATGAGATATTGTTTGTCCTATGTGCTATTTGGAAGGCTAGATCGAACGTCTCTCCTTGTAAGACCCCTCAAACGAGATTCCATGCTTGATCAGATGTTTTTCGATTTCTTCATTGAATGTAGGTTTTCTGCCCAACTTTATGAGAAGAAGGTGTTCAACTGATTTTTCACTTCTAGCATAGCGTTGAAAAGTTGTGTGTTGGACGTCAAATCTTTAAGAAGCTAACAAGATTCCCATATAATCATTCCTCACAGCATGAATAGCTTTTTTCATGTCTTCGGAATCCCATTTTCTTACTTCACCCTTTTTAGGCGTTTTAGCGAATGGATCTTAAGAAAAAACACAAATAGCCAACTTTAAAAAGGAATTAACTAACATGATGGGTTATGTGGTATACTATACCACATTAGCCTAAGCCAAGTATATCACATTAGCCGAAACTGTATACTTTTACAAAAATAATAATAAAAAATAGTCTAAATACAATTATGTATAGCAAAACTTATATTTATTTTTCGTAGAAGATTCTTATATTTTTTCGAAAAATATATTTCCACGGCAGAAACAGAATTTTTATATCCGCACAAATACATTTTGTATCACCCAAAAAAAACTGAACCTGTCAACTTAAATCACTGCTGTTGACTAGTTTTTTGACAGATATGAACATTTTTTACTTGTGGGAACACGCATACTTATGTCGTTTCCCATTGGTAATCCGGAAAAACTCTCCGATCCGGGATGCCAAAGAAACACTTTTACTTGTTTTGAATTTCGTTGCTTGTATTGTGTATCGGTGTGAAACGTCAAGCGCCATTTTTTTTTATTCGTAAACATGGCTGACGTCGAGATGGACTGCGACTATGATGTCTTTCTTAATGAAAAGGGAGAAATTTCCTTCCTCGAAGGCAAAATAGTTTTGCAAGACAAGTGGAGTAAGTAGAGACACACATTTTTTAACAATTGCACATAAATTTTTTTTATGATGTATAGCTGGAGAGAGGGTACCAGCCAACTACGATGAAGTGGCAAATTTCTTTGGCCTACCAAAAAAACCGGGCCTGTAGCCATGGAAGCTGCAAAAGAACATGGTGCAGTTAAGATTTATCCTCTGTGGGAAACGATAACATAAAAATATAATAATAATAATTATAATAATCCTAATAATTATAATAATCAATAATACTAATACTCACCCTTATAATTTGAATGAATCACTTAATAATACTTACCTGATAATATAACCATACCCATAACCTTATCTACCTATAATAATAAAAAAAAAATAACTCACCTAAGAAACTCGCCTAATACTTACCATTTATTTATAATAGAACACAATAAAACTTACCGTACTTGCACATAATACCTATATGAAACAAATAATACAACACAGATAATATTCCCCATAACTTTAAATAACTCCTATAATACTACCTCCAATAATATTAAAACACATAATACTCACCTGTTAATAATATACTCAAACACATAACATTTACCCTTAATAATAAAACATTTATAATACTTACCATCGTAATTAATAAACTAAATACACCACGCATAGCAACAGGAAAATAGGCGAGCTTATCTCCCACGAATAAAGCATTACCACTAGATAATGATAAGCCGCAATAGTGGCCGCTATCCGATGGTGTGATCTTGTCATGTACTAACCAAACTGTACCGGCTATGTGCATGTGCAACGGTCGAGTTGGTACATGACAAGATCAGCTTAGCCATCACAGACGGTAATGTGTCACTTAATCTCTGATTCGAATCGCGATCGGTTGCGCTAGTCAAAATTGGTCGAACCATATAACAAAAAAAATAACTTAAGGAAATAGAATCGTATGAATATAAAAAAGTGTGCGTGGATTAGTTTCTTGGATAAGTGGTACCGACAATTGGGCCAAAGTAATAGTTTTTTTTATTAAATTACACGCGTAATAAGTTAAGCGAAGAAAAAAAGAAAGGAAAAAAAAAGAAAGACTAAAAGAAAGTGGAAAAAAGGTGATTTGGGGGCGTGTTTTAACACCCAGTCTTCAACAAAAAATAAGGAAGAGAAAGGAAAAATGTGAAAGAACCTAAAAAAGAAAATAGTAAAAGTCAAAGTATAAGAAAAGTACATAGAAAAAAAAAATAGTAAAAGTAAAAGTATAATAAAAAAAAAAAACATAAGTAAGTAATAGGAAAAGACTAAGTAATGAACCTAGAAAGAAAAAACAAGCAAACCCATCATCATCATCATCATCATCCCCATCATCAGCAGCCGCAGCAGTGAACTTTTGTGTCAAAAAGAAAAAAAAAACTAAACCCTGTGATCAAATCTGTGTCCCAGTGAGATTCCCTTTTGCCGACCTGCCTTATCCCCCCCTCTCATACATACCCCGTGTTAGATTTTCTTTTACCTATTACTTTTCCGATCCCGCACCCAAGTGTAGTGTTTTCGTGCCGTGAAAACTAGAAGCTAAGAATTGAAATTGTAATTAAATTAAATAACTACAAGAGTGAAAATCCAATTTAAGTATAAAGGGTAAATTAAAGAAGTGCCTATAGTGTAGATATATCTTTTTATATTGAAAAAAAGGAAAAGAAGAGGAAAAAAAAGGGAAGTAAAGAAAAAAAAAACATTAAAACAAAACAAAGTGTGTTAAAGAGAAAAAGTTAAAATGTGGTGGTCTCCCATAGGTTTCGAGAACCAATCCTAAATTCAAAATTTATTTTTTGCACCTCCTATCTATCGTTTTAGCATACAGCGTACAAAAGTCAGCCAAAGTGGTGCACTACCTTGGAGGAGAGAGTACTGAGTAAGTGTATACATATTCTTTTCATGAAAATTTAATGGTAATTGGAGCATTTCTCCTAAACAAATATTTTGGGTTTTTTCTTGGTTTTGGGGATCGAAAAATTAATCGATGCTGTGAACAACATCAATTAAAATTAATTTGGTTGCAACTACAGTGTACCTATTCCTACAAATGTTATAATTGTTAACGTAAAGACTGTTTAGGATTAAGATAAAACTGCCACGAAGTGGAAAAACTAGTTTTAAGTTAAGCTTAAGTTCCATACATATGAAGTCTGTACTATTTTGTTTTTTTTTATTATTTAACTCTCTGATAACAAATTTGTTATTCGCGTTCTTTTTATATTCCCCAACTGTTGCTGCTCACTGTCTCTTTGGGAGCCTTCTATTGTAGTAAATGTGTTAGCGTTGTCGTTGTTTTCTTGGTCTTCTTGTTCTCTGTCTTCGCTCCAAAGAGGCTAAAATGAACTTGCACATCCGTTCAACAGAGTGGAGTTCCAACTTTAACAGCTGCCTGAATCTTGTTTTGAGCAAGGAAAACGAGTTTTCAATTTTTACTCTCGTTTGGCAGTGGATTTTGTTGTACTTTCGCTTAGTGTTGGTCATGCTTCCCATATTTTTATAAGGCGTCATCAGATATTCCCTTATTGGATATGCTGCGTCACCCAACAAGTGGTATTCTGTTCAACATATTCCCTGAAGGTCGCTGCTGATGAAAGAAAGGTCGAACACTCTTGAGTCGTGTATTTTGCATGGATAACCGACAAACACATCGATGAAACGCTTTTCGGCATCGCATATACCTTGAAGAGTCAGAGATACTAGGTCGTGGCGGTTGATGTAGGTCGAACGATTCTTATTTGCTGGTTTCGATACGTATATGTAGCATCCATCGATGCATCCGAGAACGCCAGGAAAACCTGCAATCTGGAAATAAAGATAATTTCAAAATAAGCGGTTGAAACAAAACAAAAGCACGACGCACCTGTTTAAATTTTGCTGCAGTTTGAAGCTTTTCTTCTTCTGTAGAAGGGAACTTTATAAAATTTGGAGATATTTCGAACATGAACTCCAGAACGTTGGTTAAATTTCTATACATTGAAGAAATTCCAATGCTAAATAGATTAGCCACTTCCCTGTAGGAATCTTTATTTGCAGCAAATCTTAAATTGAAATTAATGAATCTCAGCTCTTCAATAACCATTATTCTTACCAGATAAACGCCAGAACTTGCACTTTAGCGGGGACTTCCTTTCTACCACCACAATCAATTTTCTTCTTGAAGTGTGCTGAGTTTTCGTATTTTGCAATAAGGTAATCCGCAATGCTTTTGCTAACCCGAAACTGTACGCGAAACTGCAGAAATATAAACTATTTATAATATAGATACTAAAAAGTTAAAAACGCATTCAAATTACCTCTTCTTCCGAATACTTTGCAACCACATCTTCAATAAAGTTTCTCACTAGTAGCTTTTTACCAAACTCTTTCAATAAAAACTGAACTGCTGCCATATCATCATCATCTGACGACGATGATGAGGACGATGAAGACGATGAAGAGGACAATTAAAAACTTAAAACCACAGGAATGTCTTAAAATGTTCTTAGAATTCATCTCACAAAATTAATATTGTTTTCAGGTCACTTTTTTTTCAATTTTTAGAGGTGTCAAATGACATTTTTTGTCAATTTTGACGTTAACAGTGTTTCAGTGTGTGAGTGCTTCTGTTTTCGCTTCCTTCTTCAAATCAAGAATCGAATTTCTCTTCTTTCGAGGAGAGGAACTGTCATTCGATGCCAATGGAATGATTTGAGAAGCGTTCAGAAGGCTTCCGAACGACTAATGGAAAACGACATTAGTTTTATTTAAATCTGCATCTGCAAAGTCCGGTATTAGACAGCGCATGTATTTAACGCGCAGTTCTCGGTTATTTCGTTTCGAACCGTCATTCGGTAACGCGCGCATAATATTAATACTTTTCTGATTTCACATTGACTGCTATTATACGGTGAAATTTGTTGCACGAAACTGTTCGCAGACCATAAGTGCAAAAGAGAACGAAAGTTCGAAAAGAGAGATGGACAATGAGCTACCCTGTGTCGCATGGGTTATGGTTTCGTGAAACAGCTTTGACGTTTCTCTTTGTCCTTGTTCGTGTTTTTGTTTATTCTGTTCCATTTGGTTCAATAATAACAATAATAAGTAATAATACTAATAATAATGACTTTTTTGTTTTTCAATTGCCAATAAAAGACGTTTTGAAGCAACCAGGCACTACTAGATAACTATTTTTCCCCAAAAATAAAAACACCGAATGAAAGATTAAGAGAAGTTTCTTAGATTCAGTGTCAATGGTCATGGACTGTTAAGATACAGATAGCAGTTCGGATGACGAAATATTGTTGAAGATCGCTCATATTTGTGCAGATGAGTGTAAAGAATTGCCAGAAAAAAAGAAGAAAAGAAGTTGGATAAGTCCATGGAGACAGCTGAATTGAGACATAGTGACAAAGAATGCTTTTTAAACTATATAAGAATGGACGAAACAACTTTAAACCTCCTTGTGTCACTAATAGAACATGACATTAGAAAGCAAGACACTAATATGAGTGACTCTATCTCACCAGCAGGAAAAGTAGTAGCTACTTTAAGGTTCTTAGACACTAGTGAATCGTTTAAGAGCTTAAACTACCAAACAAGATTGTCGCAACCTTTTCTGTCCCAGGCTATACCAGAAGTTTGCGATGCCATTTGGAAAAACTTAAAAAGCACGTATATGAAGGTATGTATTTGGTATTTTATTTTTATTATGGCAAGTAAGTAGATACTACAAAATAGTAAAACTAAAAGTCGTCGTCTTCAGACACTCCCATCATTGACTGTTCCAAAAGATCCGGAGTGAAAGAACTTCTAGTTTCATCCGAATGTGAAGATGGAGGTCTAATCATTTGGACACTTAAAATGTGAGCCCTCGAATCATTCTGATATTCGGCTGGAAGTGATTCCCATGAGCTTGAGGGTGTTGAGATGCGGTTAGCACTAGTCGAAACGCTTTTTTGAAGTTCTGAGTCTTCTTCAACACCTTTATGCAGAATTTTTTGTGTGGCCCAAGATATCTTGTGTTGCATTTCCTCGTTTTTTATCCGCTCCATTTCAAAAACTACTTGTTTTCCCAGCCATGAATAAGAAGACTTGTTTTCTATTTTTTTTGGAGCAACTCTGCACTCTGACAAATTTACCCGCATTTAATGATGTTTTCTGTAATGAAAATGTTTGAATTTATTAATATTATTTGGCTCTATCCAGCTTTTTTTATATAGGTACATAAATCTATGTTTTTATAAATTTTTATTTATGAATTTTTGATGTTTACAGTTTCCAGATTCACACTTGGAATAGGAGCGAATAGCCGAAGAATTCGCAATACGTTGGCAATTTCCCAATTGCCTGGGAGCTTTTGACGGCAAACATATTGCGTTCCGAAGTTTGAGAAAAGACGGCTCATACTTTCACAACTATAAGGAAACGAACAGCATTATATTTATGGCTCTGGCAGACGCAAATTGTAGGCTTATACGTGGACATATAGGATGCAATGGGAGAACGAATGACGCTGGAGTTTTGCTGCAAAGTTTTCTGCAATCTGTCATAGAAGATGCAGACACGAAGTTCCCGCGTGATAGAATTCTTGGAGATGGAAGAATGCTGCCGTGTGTAATTTTTGGGGATGACGCCTTTCCAAAAAAATTACACACGGCACATCCTTTTAAAACGCAATGCAACACAAAAAGGATATTCAACGCAAGATTGAGCAGAGCAAGGCATGTGGTAGAACATACCTTTGGAATACTTTCCAACAGGTTTAAAGTATTAAAAACAACTATGAATCAGCGGGTCCATCACGTTGAAAGCATCACAAAAGCTTGTTGCATACTCCATAATTTTTTGTTGAAGCATAACAATAGTGAAACAAATGCATCATTCAATCAATCGATCTCTGCTTCAACAACAAGCGCAAACGTGGAATCCCAAAGTGGTCATAATCCCCGTAAAGGGGTAGTAGAGGAAATACGCCATAATTTTGCAGACTATTTTTGTAATGAAGGAAAAGTTGATTGGCAAAATAAACAAATTTAACAAACCTATGTATGTATGTACTCACTTTTCTTTTTGGGGTGAAAGCGTTGGCAAAGTCTTCCTGTTCGATTGCTCCAGAGTATAGCGAGGACTCGGGCTGGAAAACTGTTCTTCATTTGCACTCTAATAAAAAACTAATAAAAAATAGAAGAAAACACACATACATATACATTATACATATACATATACATAAAATTACACTCAAAATAATTTTGAACTTACCTCTTCAATGATCGACACAAAAGACCTTGTTTTGCAGTGTGTTTTCAAAAAAAAAAAGTTGGTCATAACACCAGAGCTTCGGTTCATATAAATCATCAATTCCTGCTCCACTTTTTTTCGATTTATCTGCTTCACGGAACTCCTTGCAGAACTGAGCCCTCAGTGTATGTATTTTTCTTTTTATGGCATCTACATATTGTTAGAAATGAAAAAAATTTTGAAATAAATATTGGCCAGACCACGGGCAAACCTTCTCTAGGTGCAAGAATGCAATCCCATTCCCCTAGAAATATAAAGTTTACATTGTGTTTGCACTGTAAACTTTATATATGTGTCGACAAACATCGACCAAACATTGCGTCTTAGAAAGGTACAAACAGCATCTAACTGATGAGCCCACTGTTTGTACCTGGGCGAAACGCATAAGGAGTGAAGGTCACTTGAACTTTTCATTTTGATTTTAAAAATCAACACACCAAGAAAACAATAAATTCTTTTATTAATTTCTCAATAATTATAATAAAAATAATAATTTTCAATTTTTCAATAAACTATTAATCTCCAAGCTAATTGTATCTTTCCAGGCATGATGAACATATGTATCTGGAATGGTCGGGACAAACGAATTTCTGGCATGCGGTACATGATCGGCGAATGCTTTCATTGCGTTCTCTTCCCCACTCATAGCAGCGACCCAAAGAATTAGTTCGTGGTTATGCTGATCTTGACGGCTGGATATTTGCTTGAGGACTGTTTGCTGTATTTTACGGTGAGGCAGTGGTTTCATCCATTTCAGTGAAAGTGAAATGAGAAACTCCCGGCGAATTACTTTTTCATAGTTTTTGTTCGCTGAATATATTCATAGTGCATTTAGAGCACTTATATTGAGTAGATCGTGAAATACAGTTAAGGGGCATCGTCTTGAATTCCTAGACATGTCATAGAGTGAACACATCTTGTCCACCAGATCCACGCCGTTTTTTGTGCGGTTGTAGTACGTGATCATTTCAGGTTTTTGTGTCTCTCCAGTGCTTTCATCTATTACCGCATAATTATGCATCGTGGACAAAATAAGCACCACTTTATTTGGTTTCGCCACGTAGGATACCAGTGTACACGATCTATGGAAACCAAATTTTGACCTGTACAGAGGATGTACTTTTGCTACTCGAAACGCTTTTGGAACTTCTCTTTTATCTTTCCTTACAGTTGCAACCATCGTTGGTTTTCGAAAAGCTCTTTGGCAACATTGAGCGATGAAAACCAATTATTCATTGTGATGTTTCTGTTCTTACCCAAAACAGGACGTGTTAGTCTCTTCACTACTTCAGCTCGTTCATTACTTTGGTTGAAAGGTCCAACAGGCTGTTTGCCTGGATAAATCTCCAAATTGTATTTATACGGATAGTGAACGTGCAAATACTTTCAAGCCATATTTCGCAGGTTTGCTGGGAATGTATTGCTTGAACGGACACCGTCCTCTAAATGTAAGCAGCTGTTCATCTAGTGATCTAGTCATTTCTGAGCTTGGAATTAAATGTTGTTGAGAGTTCTTGATAAACAAATCTAAGATTTCTCGTATTGGAGCCAATTTGTCATAATCAGCACGAATCCTGCGTTCACGAATGTCATCGAAGCGTAAATGTCTTAGAAGGAATTCAAATCTTTGTAAAGACATCGTCAAATAAAGAGCCTCAACACCAGTGTGATTTTTATGATCAAAAATCTGGTCGCAGCTTATTCTGCCTAATTGTAAGGCACAAGACATATAAAGGATCCCGAAAAATGCCTTCAATTCAACATCATCCGTCAACTTAGCATCTCTTTCTCTTCCGTATTTATCAATAGCATTCTCTATTTTAATATTTGTGTATTTGACAATGCGGTCAATCATGGTAACATCTAGGTACAAAGATAAACAGTCTTCGGTAGCAGTTTTCTGTCTGGCCACTCCTTTGGCCCCGGGAGGCACAAAAACAATATTGTGTCTTTGAATCCTTCCTCTATTTGGTAGTGCAGTCTTTGACCAGGGAGTCTTATCTATACTATCTACACCAAAATAAAATTCATTACCTCTCCTTTGCCTTGATCCCTAGTCATCGGAAATTTCCTCGTCGGTCATTTCTTCCTCCTGCTCAGATTCAGTTTCATGGTTTGATTCCTCAAGAACATCTTCTTCATTCGATCTTAAATCATCGACGTAAAGTTCTTGTCTTCGTTGAGCCAAGCACTGATTGAGCTTCTCTTATCTGTTCCATGGTGTTTTTTAAAAAACATATAAATAATACACACACAATGTGAAAATGTGTCATCTACGTACATAAGTACATTATTGCTCAAGCACCTTAATCTATAAAAAAAAATAAACATATGCATGAGCTAAAACATCATAAAATAACTCGAAACCATGAAAATAAAAAAAAAAGTTCAATAAAAATACTTACACCAGTCGTCGCACGGATTACAATAGTATTCCACTCAACTTCATAAAGCTCTCGCAACACAACCACACACTAGACACGACCGAGACTGGCGATTCATTGAGCGCACACGCCGACTATTTAACTGCAAGTACCTAATAAAAGAGAAAAAAAATCAACACCAATAGATATTCCGGAGTACTCCTTGCATTAGTGGATTACAATAGTAATCCGCGCGACGACTGCCACTGCAGGGCTACTGTGATGTGAATAGCGGCGTTTACATGGTTCAACATGGTTGGACTGTTGGACAACATGGTATGACAACAGTAATGTTGGATCATCTAAACGCAAAAAAAACCACTTGACAAACCATGTTGGATGGTTTTTAAAAAGTTTTAAAAACTTCATCCAACCATGTTGGACCATCTTCATCCACGACTGGATCCAGTCGTCAATACTTGCTATGGTGAAGCCTCATATTGAAAAGGAAAATACCAACATGAGAGATTCGATATCAGCTCACGAACGGCTTTCCGCAACTTTGCGATTTTTGGCAACTGGGAGAAGCTATGCAGATCTAAAGTACTTCACACGCATCGCGAAATGCACTTTGAGCATTTTAATAATAGAGACTTGCCAAGTAGTACGAAAAGTGTTAAAAGACTTTATTAAGGTCAGTAAATTCACTTTAATTCTATTTTATTATGAATATTCAATATCAGACAAAAGGTCATTTATGGAACCATAGATTGTGCAATTTGTTTGGGCATCGAGTACAATGTGCTCCTCGGCGTAGCTGTGTTCTGTGTCCACTGTCCTGGTGCATACCTTAAAAATGTGGTAGAACTACTGGTCTGCGAAGCCTCACTGAAATATTTTTCGGTTGAAGGAGACTCGGTTCTAGTTGACAGAGGAGTTAAGGAGCGAGCTCTTTCACCGAGATAATGTCCACTATTTTCAAAAACTTTACTAGAACCTTCGTGAAGTTTTCCTAGTGCCCCATGGAAGAGAACCTCCATTATCGTTCGGTTCGCATACAGTTGTTGGCTTGGTTGCAGTTTCCTGAACATGTTTTCCCAGGTGGCGCTAAAGGTGCTGGCATCATCTTGCTTTTGGTTGGTCTGTTCCAGTTGATTGAGGGCTCGCATGAAATTTTCATTCCTGTCTGCTTGGGAATTTTTTTTCATCCTTTTCTTTACCGGTTTAGCTCCTGTAATTAAATAAAACTTTAATATTCTTACAGCTACCAACAAATGAAGATGAGTGGAGAAAAGTGGCGAATGGATTTGAGGAAGCATGGAACTTTCCACATTGCATTGGATCGCTTGATGGTAAACACGTCAGTATAATTAAGTCCACTGGAAGCGGAGCCTACTACTTCAATTACAAAAAAACGTACAGCATTGTTCTGATGGCACTGGTGAATGCTAACTACGAATTTTTAATGGTTGAAGCTGGTGCCAATGGAAGAGAATCTGACGGTGGGGTGTTTTCAAACACCAAATTCGGGTACAAATTTGAAAATAAAGAATTGAAAATTACACCCCCCACGAAAGTTGGTGCTTTTGAGAAGAAGTTGCCATACGTCATCGTCGCAGATGATGCTTTTTCATTGGATGAAAACATGCTTAAACCATACAGCTATCATTCGATGACAAAGGAGCCAGAGCAATTCAATTACCGGCTATCGAGGGCAAGGAACGTGGTTGAAAATACTTTCGGCATAATTTCACTTCTCCAATTGCAATGTGGGAAATACAAAAATTCATCAACCATTGCTAAGGACACAAGAAATAATTTTGGCGAGTATTTTGCTTCCTCGATTATTTGAATTAGATTTTAAATAAAATTTGTTCAAAGCACAAAAAGTAACTTCAAAGTTTATATTTTTCTCAAAAAAGTTAGGATAAAAATTAACCACATTTTACACTTTTAACACTTGCCTCTTCATTTTGTTCTTCGTCTGGATCCATTGAAGATACACCATCCACTTGTTCCTCTTGATCTTTTAGAAAGTAGAGGGTATCGAAATACCACAATGACGGGAAGTATATGTACATCATCTACTCCTGCACCAGATTTTTCACTTCTTTTTACTTTTTTTAACTCTACGGTAAGAGGAACGAATGCAGTTTAATTTATTTTTTTTATAATTCAATATTTGCGTTTTTTTCCATTTCTTTATACTTCGTCAATAAAATTTCATACGCCTTTGCTTTGGCGTTTCTGTTTTTATAGTTTTCCGATTTTATTTTCCAAAGTTCTGGAAAACTTTGATAAATTTCAAAAAATTCCCTCCAAAAAACATTGCGAATGCCACTATGCGAGTAACATGGTTTGTCAAGCGGTTGTTTTAGCGTTTAGATGATCCAACATTGCTGTTGTTAAACCATGTTGTCAAACCATGTTGGACCATGTAAGCCCCGCTATTGGTTGGATGTGCTGTGTATTATTTAGCGAACCTATGAGGACTGCTGGAGTACAAATACTGACAATACTAGGACTCACCGCTGACAGGCTTTCTCGTTGGACTCATGTTTGGATATTTTGACCGCAATGGCAAGCCTCAATGAAATGGATTTAAATCAATAAGAAACCACTGATGAAGCGACTTCAGCTGCTTCACCCACAGCACAACTTTTTCGGCATGTTGGCCCAATTTTTGTTTTAATTTCTGTTTCTTTGCAAGATTGACATCCACTCACTCATTGGCCTTGTGTTCAAAGAACATAGGAATCTGGGTCTTTGGAAACGATTTTTTTAACATATCATTGCTTTTTGTTTTTTCGTTTCCGTTAACAGAAGTATTATTATCCGTGTTTGAAAAAATAATTATTCATTGAAAGTATGTATTTGCTATTTGTGTTGTCAATTTGAACGTGGTTAATGAGGGTAAGACCAAGTATATGCTGTCATCAAGAAAGGACACCCAACACCGACGTCTTGGACAGAACGTCACGATAGACAGCTTTAACCTTGAGGTAGTTAAGGACTTTGTCTACCTAGCGCCGCTATTAATTCAGACAACGATACCAGCGCTGAAATCAAACGAAAAAAAACTCTTGCCAATCGCTGTTTCTTCGGACTAAGAAGGCAATTGAGTAGTAAAGTCCTCTCTCGAGCAACTAAGGTGTCCCTGTATAAGACACTTAGATTTCTTACTTTATTCTATCTTTATACAAAATTGTAAGACCTGAATTTTTGTTTAGAAATAAACTTACTACTACTACTACCTTTATCATCCCGGTTCTTATGTAGAGACATGGATCTTGTCAAAGGTAGAAGAGAACGCTTTAGGATGCTTCAAGAGAAAAATTCTTCGGGTGATTTTTGGTCCCGTCTGCATAGATGGAGAGTGGAGAAGACTTAACTAACTAACTATTTGAACAGAAGTGAATAACAAAATTAAAATAAATTAAAAAAACATATTTGTGAATAGTAAATATCCGTATAAAAATAAAAATGAAGTGCTGCATTAATGGATGCAACGATAGTCTGTCTCAGGACAGAGTAAACGCTCAGTGAAAAAAACACCGTATTTGTGCTGTTTCTATTATTTTCAATTTTATTTCATATGATAGTGATTTTTATGGTTCTAATTTTATTCCGAAATTTAGCAGTTGATCCATTGCGGGGGAGTAGGATTTTGATAATTTGTTTTTACATTTATTTTATGAACGTATAATATTTCAAAAATATTGTGTCAAAATTTCAATCGGATCAAAATTGACGACGTTTTGAATATTTTCACACCTACTCGTTGTTACGTGTCAGCTTTAAAGCGTTTTTCCAACAACTCACGTTTTCAAAATCGGTGTCCCTCATAAATTCAAAACTATTGGACCGAAGCTTTTGAAATTTTGAACACTATTTCACAAAAATGTGCCTATTTTGGTGAATTCACCCTACTTCCCCTTTAAGAAAATAAGTAATAACAAGAAGGAATAATAGGTTACAAAACTTGCAGGTTTAAAGCTTTTAGGGGTCTTTGTTGAAAGTATGAGAACCTTGGTCACAATGATTCAAGAAATGTTAAGTAACTGTTTAGACCCCACTGCTACACCCATTCTAATTCCAAAGACCCAATTAAGGAATTTCGATTTCAATTAAAAAAACAATAACAACTATTTTTAATTCTACTTTTTAAACATTTTTAAACGAATAGATTGCTTCGTAAAGGGCAGCCTAGACTTTGAAAGCAGTTGTTTGATGAATGTTTGTCGCAGAGTTACATATGTTGACAATAGATGCTGTTCCAACCATTTTCCCCGAAATGCTGGAAAAAGGAATGTGTCAAGGACTTTTATGTAATTTTTTTATTGAAATTTCATCAATATATTGCTGATTCCAGAGAAACCGTTGATGTTGTTTCCGGTTTCACAATCGAAAGCGATGTAGCATATAGTCAAAGAGCAATGTTTCAAGATGAAAAGTAATTTTATTTGAATATCATACGATAGTTATAATTATTGGATATAATATACATATACATATACATATAGCATATTGTTTGATGCGCAAAACATTGACTGTTTTCCCAGTTTTACTACCGTTGAAACCTTTTCAACATCCGACGTTTCAAGTGAAAAGTGAGTTTATAAAAACTTTATAAAATTTATAAAATTTTCTTACACAAACAGCGTTTAAGCCCGAAGTCCACTATTTGTCGACGAAAACAACGCCTCTAGGATTTTGAAGAGGCAGAACTCTTTTTTAAGGGAAACAATCAAAAAGAAGAATAAAAATATAAAGTTTTTGATGCGAAAATTATCAAGGAGAGAAAAAAAATTCTAACTCTCAATTCCTTGATAAGTGATTTGGAGAAAAAAATATACTACCCGAAAACGCTTCGGAGGTATTACAGGTACTCCTTTTTTTAGTTTTTATTTTTCTACTATGGCAAAGGGCAATCTAGTCTCTTAAAAAACCATTTAAGTATAATATACTATTGGAAGTCAGCACTTCAAAGAATTTGTTTTTAATCATCCTTAACCCATTTCCGGCGGCTCCCATATCCAGGTGTGCTAGGAACTTGAAATTTCACATTTTGTCTATTTTTGGGCTAGTTAGAGAAAATCTAAAAAAAAAAATTTTGGAAAAGCTTTTAGTTTCCCGGAAAATTGACTTTGCGTTTTCACAACACCCGCCAAATGTAGTAGCAAGATCATTAAGGAAAAAAAAAATTTGATACGGAGTTTAAATCAGTTTTATTCACAAAATTTTCATTAAATATTTGTTTTTGTGTGGTATCCATCAAAGCATTTTGGATGAAGTGCTACGTTACACTTTTTACAGAAAAAAATGGTTTGACTAGAACATTTCCGACAGCGAAGACGTTTTTCTGTTTTGATGATAGTGTGTTTCATGTCATCGAAACGAACCGCTTCATTAGGGTTTTCATCACGTTGAATAGGCTGACTGCTGCTTGTCTCTGATCTCAACAAAGAATCGACAACAAATGCTCTGAATTCAAGTTGCGAAAGAGGTGCTTCTTTGGAAAATTGTTTGCAGATGCAATGTATTTTCCATGCATTTACAAGTGCTGCATCGAGTCCATTGACTAAAAGAGGCCAGTACCACTTCTTTTCTCGAATTTTTATTCGATTGTTGCTTGTGGCGTTATCAAACAAGTCAACTCCACCCATAGTTATATTATATTGACCGATTGCATTTGGCATCGGGTTGATATGCTTCTTTCTTTTTGCGATCAAACCGTTTTACTTGTTTGATTGGCTGATCAACCAAATGATTTGACAAAACTGTCACTATGGAATTTTCATTCCAACGAACAGCAGCAATTCCGTTTTTCTTGTCGAATGCAAAATCGGTGGACCCACGGCATTTTTTCTTCATTTCCTTTGGGTCTGTCAAGACTTATTTTCCTGTTCTGTTTTCACGAACTGTGCCTATAAAGATAATAAGACATGATGTTTCTCTATAAGAAATAAGCAATGTAAATAACCTGTTGCAAAATAGCCGAGTGTAGAAAGACGACACATCAGTTTGTGTGATGTAAAGAAGTTGTCAAAAGTTACCGCATGCTCGCCTGGTATATCGACTTTTGAAAGTAGCCTCAGTACCTACAACGTTTTCGCCCAAACCAAAATCTGAGGAATTCTCGCTTCACTACCATACGGGATAAATTGGAAAATTTATCCTTCGTGTGAGCACAAGTTCCAATATTTATACCCAAATCGTATAGGTTTTCCTCTTATAAACATTTTGGCCGAATATCGTCCATAATATGGAATCATCTGCTCATCGATTGAGAGATAATGAGCGAACATCCCAAATTGCATAAATTTTGCGTTCAGCAAGTTGTTTAGGTCGGAAATCTTAGCAAACTTGTCAACGGAATCAATTTTACAGTTATCACAGACATGTAAATATGTTTTAATTGCCCTGAATCTATCTCGGCGCATGGCATCTTTTATCACATCGCAGGCAAATACTGGTTGATGATTCGACCAATAAAGAGCCAACTGGGGCACTGTATGTATTCCCGAAAAAACAAGAATTCCAATGAATTTCCGGATTTCGTTGACATTTAATTGGAAAGTTGGATTGTATTTGTCCACGTTAGCATACGAACTGGTACTTTCAACAATAAAATTGATCTCAAAATCAAGGAATAATAGTTGAAAGTGTCTAAAAAAATAGAGGTAACTTGTAATATTGGTAGAAAAACATCTATTTGTGTATTATAAATATGATAAATATTGTAAGCTTGCCAATTTTTTCAAAAATTAATCGTATCTTGTCACTTGATACGTCTGTTGGAATTTTTGAAAATTCTACGCAGTGGCTTTTAGACCACTTTGGCATGTAATACTGGAAACTTGACAATGCTTGTTTTGATGTTGAGGCGATATTTTGAGATGTTGATGCACTGTTTGAATCAGCTTTTTACTTACATCATCAAATGTGCACTCTGTTGTACACTTTTGACACCCATTCTGCCCATTAAAGTTGGCAACTCCTATTTAAAATATTATAAATAATCTGATCAGTTTTTAAGATTCTTGATTTGCTTATACCTTTGATAAATGCTCGAGCTGGAGAGTAACAAATAAAAGAGCGAATTTTGACTTAAATCTTTACGGTCTGAGGAGCTATTTGTAGAACAGCAACTTTGTCTTCTGGACTCCTCCTTCTTCGCATTAGGGGGCGTATGAGGTGGAAGGCTTAGTTTGTCTTTTAAGGAACTGCTGTTGCATGTGGGTTGAAGCGTAATCTTTCTTCGAAGTTTATGCCAAGGTACTTGATGCTTTTTTTCGTCTTCAGCTGTGTTCCATCGGGTAGTTTGATGGTTGTCTTGTGACAGTTTGCGGCTGATCTTGTGTTTCGACGTCTTCTGGGTCTCCTGAAGCAGGCTAATTCGGATTTGGACGAATTAACTTTGATGCCCCATTTGGTGTAGTATTCCCAGACACATCTAACGTGATCCTCGACCTTTCGGGCTGCAATTACTGGCGACATCGAGGTTGCATAAGTTAGGGAATCGTCTGCATACAGCAAGTTCTTGGCGTTGTTTGGCTGAGGCTGATCTGAGGTAAAGATGTTGTAGAGATAAGGCCCGAGCTTTGATTCTTGAGCTACTCCTGCTCTGATACATTTGGTTGCTAATTGGCTGTTTTCAATTTGGACGAAGAATGACCTGCAATTAAGAAAACTGAAAATTATTTTTATTAATGTACCTGGAAAATTAAGAAGAGTTAGTTTGTGAATTAGCCCTTGGATCCAGATGCTATCAAATGCTTTCTCGATATCAAGGAAGCATCCCACAGCAACCTGGTAGGTGTTAAGAGTCCTTCCGACCGAACTGCAAACTTGGGATAATGCTGTTGTGGTTGCTGAATGCTTTTAGTCTCCGGAGAATTATTCCCTCAAGGACATATGTAAATCAATTGCCAAATATTTATACTCGTTTGTGGTCTTACAATATACCACTCATTCACGAATTATTGTTTTCATTTTTTCCAGGAAAAATAAATATGTAGCTATGCATTTTCTGTTGAAAAAATAGATTACCTGGGCTTTGAGATTTTTTATAACTACTGTGTACAGTCCAATTATTTCGAAGAATTTCTAACCCTTTACAGTGGTTTTTCCGAAATAGCTGTGAAATGAATTTTCGGTTCTTTTTTGCTAAGAATTTATTTTTATAAAGGATACGTTATTTCGAAGAAACCAAATTTTATATTCAGTGAAAACCCAACGGAAATTATTTTTTTCTTGGTAAATGCTACTACTTTTGGCGGGTGTTGCGAAAACGCAACGTGGGATTTCTACCTCACCTACCAATCAGGTAACCCGTATGATTTGCATCAAATGCATATTGAAATATAATTTGAATCTTCCCCTAACAGTTTCTGAAAAATTTTAAAATAATAAGATGTTGGTACATTTTATTAGTATCTCAACGAAGGCTACCTCAATATTTCCGAAATAACAGTTTTTGAAGGTGTTCAAAAAACTACAAAATTAAGTTTTTGAAAAAAATCCAAAAACAGGTCGATTAGATATTTTAATAAACTTTCAAAATCATTTTTTAGTTCATTAAATTAAAGGATCCTTTGAGCTGGAGACGCTCTCAAATATGACGTTGCGTTTTCGCAACGCCCGCCAGCGGGAAATGGGTTTTAAGGGACCGGTAATAACCAACAAGAAAAAATTATTAGTTGCAAGGATTTCATCTGGTCACAGCCACACACTACTTCTTACTGAACACAACTGGACTTGGAATTTGATAAATTTTTTTTTATCGATTCAAACAAATAAATTTTATAAGACTGTCGACTGCTCAAAATTAATAACCAAGGTCTTTACGACATTGTTATAGAATAATATTGAAGAATCAGTTACATTAAATAATAAAAATTTGTTAAGTTGTTTCAAACCAAGAAAAAAATATAGTACTTTAAGTAAGCTAATACTAAATTGACAAAAATTTGAAATGATAAGTTGAAACTATCGTTTAGATTTAGATTTTCAGTATTATAAGAACAACTAGGCCAACCGAAATAAGAATAAAAATTTTACATATTATATGTATGTATAATAAAAATTTCGTACTAAAATTACTTCAAAACTTTCATGATTTTACAAATTTGCATAATTGCAACTAGGGTAAGACAAAATAGAATTAAAGTTCTCAAAAACATTATATTATGTATAAAATAAAAATAAAACGAGGAAATATTTTGCGATTTTCTATGGAACAGCTGACCAGAATTGTGAGAACCTCAAAACATTTTTGTGTTTCCTGAAAGGAAAAAGAAGTTAAAAATAAGATATTTTTGTATGTTTTTTTTTTTTTTTTTGGTTAGTGATAGATTTTTGTGACCTATAAATCAATCAAATTTTACTTCGAATTTTAGTAAAGAAGACTAAACTTATACCACTGTAATCAGTACTAAGAACCCATGTTCTGCATTTTTCATTTTCAACTTATTGCTTTTGCATCGCATCTTTGTTCTCTCTAGTACAAGTATTAACAAATTTATTACGATATAAGAAATGTTAAAAATCAATTTTTACTATGGCAAGAGCACGATATGCCGTTTTGTAAATCGTCCCAAAGTCGAAAATGTAAAATAAATATTTTCGATATTTAATTCAATTTAGAGATACCAAAATTTGAAATCGAAAAAAATTTGTTTTCCTTATTTTTTTTTTTTTTTTTCAAATATAAAGTAATAATCAAACTTAAAAAACTTAATTTTTATTGATCAAAAAACTAATAATTTCAAATTTAGGTTATTATTAGTTTTGTGAACACGAGCAATAAAAAGCAATAAAAATTGTATAAACTTTAATAAACAAAAACTATTTATAGCCTAAAATTCGCTTAAATTCGAAGGTATTGAAAAATTTAACTTTACATTTTGGATTTATTTCTTCCTAATTAAGCCAAATTCATTTGTCATATTGCCGTTTTACGGATGTATCTATCACCTTGCTATCGATAATAATTTTTGATAGCAAAGATGGTTCATCGACTTTCTATCGATATGTTATCGTAATGTCGTACCTTCCTATGTGACAGCTAAAATGAATTTAGTTCTTGAAAGTGAAAGAAATATTTTTTGGTTCGCGGCTTTTTTTAAATAAACTTTTTATGTAATGGAAGACAACAATTTGGTAAGTTCATAAAGGATAAAAATAGTAAATTAACCTGATAAAGCTTTATTGTTATAGATTTTTGAAGAGCAACTCATTGTTCTTGTTCGAGATAAGGAGTTTTTGTATAATCTTAAATGTAAGGGGTACAAGAACGTCCTCAAAAGAAACACAAGGAGCTTCAAAAACCAGGTAATAAGCTTTTATATATGCATGTATAGTATATATGTACATTCTTTTAAATAAAACATAATTTTCTTTCCAGTCGGTGAATGTAAGCAGCGGTGGAAAAGTCTGCGGGACAAGAAAAAAGGAAACAAGAATCGCCCTCTGGAAGTGCTGCCCAGGAGTGTTCTTGGGAGTTTTTCCCGATGCTTCAGTTTTTGACGGAGTCCGTAAAAACAAGAAGGTAAAAATGTGAACATTTAATAAAACAAAATGAATTATAAACTCGTAAATTTATATTTAATAGACAGACTGGAAACTTTACAGCAAGTACCCCAGAGCTTCCGCAAGAAAGTTCAGAACTGTGGAATGATGATGTTTTTGGTGATATCGATCCGGGGAGAACTCCAACCCCATCATCCAGCACCGGAAAACGGCGGCGGTTCAGCTCGAATTTCGACAGTTTCATAGGGGGGATTGCAAAAAACCGTCAAAGAACTTTCTGTTCCGTTGCCAGTAAGAAGTACCCAGATTCTCAGTGTTGATGAGGATGCAACTCCTAGATGTGGCAGCCAAAATGAGGTTGCATGCTTTGTTCTTACTAGAAATAAACAAAGAACTTATGAGAGATATGCAGTAACCAAAAAATCGTTTTGTGTTTTTGTTGAATTTTTTTTTGTTTTTTTGTTGATTCTTTCGGATTTTACATTCTCTGTGTTTTTTAATCAAGTAAGTGTTTAAAGTGACTGTGTAAAGAAATAAGACTGTGTCAAAAAAAAATTTGCAAATATTCCATATCAAAAGTTATTTTTACTTACTTTTACTTTCCTTTTTACTTGAAATCACTTTTGATATGGAATATTTGCAAATTTTTTTTTGACTGAAAATCTTATGATGCAGCGTTATAGTAAATCCAATAACTAAACAGGAAATTTATAACTTATAGCTGTGTGTCTAATCATATAGAAGGGACGCCACCAGATGCAACAAGAGTTTTTCAATTTCTGATTTTGTAAGAAATTCTTATCTCATTTATTGGTGTCATTTCTACAAAAATAAACATACAGCTACGAAATATATATTTTCTGATAAGTTATTGTATTGACAACAAACCTGCATCATTGAATTTTGAAAAAAAAAAAAAAAATCCGAACCAAAAGCCGTTTTCATCGATCTCAACAAAAATAAATGGTGGAAGCTGATGGTGGAATAGCTTTTGTAATAGGATTTTTTGAAATATGTCTTATATTGGAAATGTAATGATGCGATCTTCCTGCCAATAAGATACGGATTCAGAAATTGCATACTTCGTTTGTGTACGTTTATCCGTTTCAAAAAATGTACTATACAGACAATGTACATTACATCACATGCAATAAATGTTGAATGAAATGTATGTGGTGTATGATTTTTGAAATAGGCCTGTAAACAAAAGCAAATGTACTGAGAATAAGTAAGTATATGAGCTATGAAGTAGGGCACAAACTAAGTATATGGAAAAGAGCACATAGAACCAGAGAAGGTGGCGGTTGTGATATTGTTCTGGGTCAATTTGCATGACACGCTCCCGTCTGAGCAGACGATGATGTAGAAGTATGTATTTAAGTATTTATGATGTATTTAGCTCCAAGAGGAGATGAGATATGTATGTACTGAGGATTGTATTTTGTATTATGAGATGCCTGTATGAAAGAATGAATTGAGACCCAATATAAAAACCAATTAGATTATACCGAATACCCTTTTTTTTAATTTTATTCTAATTGAATTATGTAAATGTACATAAATATATTCTTTTTAGTATTCATACATACATAAGTATTATTTTAAATTTTATTAGCATTTAAGTAATTTTTTAATTCGTCCCGCAAGGCAAAAGCTTCACGAGGGGAATTGTGAGAGCCTATGGCTCTGCTCCTTGGAAGTGGTGTTGCTTCACTCCTCCAAAGGCCTGGAGTTGTAATTTCACCCTCATCGTCCCAAACATCGACCAACTCTCGTGGACAATATACTGCATCGTCCAGTTTGATGAAGTTGTGCAACACAACGGTTGCTTTCACAATTTTTTCCGCATTAGTAGGAAGCATATTCAGCGTAGTTTCCAGAATTCTCCACCTTGCGATGAGGATTCCAAACGCATTCTCTATAACCCGGCGTGCTCTTGACAATCTCTTGTTGAAGTAGAGTTTATCTGCTTCGAGCAACCTTCCGGGGTATGGACGCATTAAATACGGCTTTAACCCTTAAACCCTACCCATCCCGGGAGAAACACTATTGCTACCCTGGGGTCTTAGGGACGAGGGACCCCAAAAATTTTTGGCCCAATTTAATAAAAAAAACATCTAAATCAAAAATTTTATTTGCTAACATAAAAGATAGAAATGTTTAATTATGAAAAATGTTTTAAAATTTTACATCAAGACAATTATGACACACTGAGCGGCTATGTTCGCCACAAAGTGGATTTCGGCAACTGGTGCATCGTATTTTGGTCTTGCGGTCTTTGTCTCGTGGACACACGGCACATCTATTTTTTGTAGTGACTGAAGATGTTGACTCAACCACAGGTCGCTTCTTTTATCAAATATCTCCAATGAGGACCTTGGGATTGGATGGCAAAATTGGTCAAGTAAACCTCTCCTCCATTTGGGGTTTAATGAGTTCCAAGGCAAAGTTATTTTTAAGAAATTTCGACTTATTTGAATTTTATCGGACGCTATTTTGAGGAGGACATACGAATTCACACCAACAATATTTAAGATCCCATAAAACATAGCCAATGGCCATCGTTTCGCTCGTCTTGAAACACTGTCAAACTGTTCAAAAACTTTAACTATCACTACCCAGGGGTCTATGGGACCCTGAAGCTCAAATATTTTCAACTGCACCACTCAAAAATTAATAAATGACTGATTTTTAGACGTCTGCTGTGATAATATGAGAATTCCATGGGTGGCACTGGTGTGAGTTTCTTAGTTTTTAAAAAAATTCAAGAAAATGTATGTTTGCAATGGCGCTAAACCCCAGGGTAGGGTTTAAGGGTTAATGGAAAAGCTGCGTCACCCACCATATAATGGTTGCATACCAGATCTGAGTTTTCATTGGTGGAAAATTCATATTTCCCGATAAAACCTTGGAGCCAAATGATGATTCAGCGAATATTCCGCCATCGCTTTGACTACCATACGCTCCTATTTCGACTGCAACAAAGGTGTAATTTGCATCGCAAGCTGCTAGGAGTACTATTGAGTGATGTCCATTGTAGTTGTAGAATTCAGATCCGGCCATCGGTGGGCAACGAATATTGACATGTTTGCCATCAATAGCTACCACGCAGTTAGGCATATTCCACAAATGTTCAAAGTTTGTTGCGATCATCAGTCGTCTTCATTTGGTGGTGCTAAATATAGCGGCATAAGGATGTTCCAAAGTATGTCACATGTTTCGTAAACGATTTTGGCAACTGTGGAATAACCCAATTTAAACATCCAAGCCAACACCCGCTTGGGAACGCCTTGCGATAAGTAACTATTTATAGTAAGTTAAGAAATGTTATTAAAGGGAATTTTTTAAATTATGATATTCTCACAATAAAGTCAAGAACAGTCGAGCTTCGGGCTCAATTGGCTTTCGCCAAAGGTCTTTTCCAAGCAGGGTTCAATAAGAGCTTGTAGGAGTTCAGAAGACGATTTTGACATTCTTGTTATTCTGAAAAATTCTTCTGGGTCGACTGTTTTCATCTTATGAAAATTCATGACAGAATCTTTCAACATCTCTGGTAAGATTTAATTCGCGAACCCACCACCTTCTCACCGAATGTTTTTCATTTTCTTCTTTATATTTTTGGTATGCTAAATATGCCAAATAGGTAATGCAGGTAATTTTCTCTATTTGCTCCATTTTTCTTTTCACAAAAACACTCCACGACAAAATTGAGATTTTGAGATTTGAGATTTTTCTTTTTTACACTTTTTGTTTCTTTCTTTTTTTTCTTGAGTCTGTTTATTATGTACTTTAATTTGCCGGCTTAGGATTGGCCAAGCTACACAGTTGGAGTATAAAGTTTAATCAATTTCTAAATTTTCGTACACTTAATCGGACGGCCACAACAAAATTTGCGAATGAAATCAGCTGTGAGTCAAAATGACTGAACGGTGCGGCAGTGCGCTTTGAGGTTTTAACTACGTAACGTTGAGGTCGACGCGACGCGCTATTGTGTGATGGCTTTTAATGATTCTTCAAAAGATTTTAGAGCATGCAGGCAATTGTGGAAGAACCTATGCCAATGTGTGAAGTTTAGATGGCATCTCCTACAACTATGTCCAATGAAACATCGGTATCCTCTCCTCCACCTTCCCCCTCAATAGTGGGAGAATTCTCGTTTTCGACATTGGAATTGCCAACATCCCCCCTCACACCGAGTGACCGTCCATGCAGTTCATCAACAATTTTATCCATGTTAAACAGAAGCTCGCCAGCGTCATCGAATTCTCGAGGAGCTCAACCGAAAAAGCTCACAGATTATGAGAGGTATTGCGTGAAACGCGATAAGAAATTAAGCAATAAAATTGGGGGGTTATTTGCCGTTTTTGGCCAAATGGTTTCAAGGGATTATCCCGACATTAATGTAGATAGCCTTTTGGTTTCTTCGTCAGAAGAAGATTAAATAATTCAAATAAAGTTTTTCAACAATCTACTTAAGAAAGTTTTATTTTACCGATAGGACAAAAATAAGTTCTGTAAAAGTGAATTGCGAAACACCAATGCTTCGCTTGAGTCGCCGCCGTCTTCAGCTACAAGATCATCAACACGGTTCTCATCCATTCGTTCTTCTATTGGTGGACCTTTGTAAGAAAAGAAAAAAATATATATGTATATACATATGTATACCGATTAAACATAGCTTACACAAACACTTGCCGCAAAACAGTTGCCGTAAATATGGTTTTATTGAGTTTGCGATCTTGAGCTCAAGTGCTTATTAAAAATATTTCTCCATCTCGATTTCATTATTCCAAAAGCACATTCAACGTTTCTGGCTTTACTATTGACGGTGTTTAACTTTTTTTGAATCCGGATTTTTAAAAGGAGTTATAATAGGAAGTGGCTGTAGACGACATGCATACCCACTATCACCAAGCAAATAATATGGCTGCGTTCGGTAATACCCAGTTTTGTAAATAAGACTGTTCTTTAGAACCTTGTTGATATTGTATTTTGCTTACTTTGCTTTATTGGAATATAGGTATAGGTATTCATTGTACTTACTCGAGTGTCATGTACTGACCCGGGGAATCCCACGAAAACATCATTAAACATCAATTTGCTGTCTACTACATATTGGCACTGGATGGAGTAGAAACGTTTGTAGTTTAAATACTCGTCATGTTCATTGTATATCTATTCTATAGTACTATCACTTTCCCCTTTTGCTCTGTCGAACTCGGATTCGAAAGTAGTCCACAAAAGTTGGAATGCGTTCCACAGGACAATTTTTCAAGAGCAGGAGGTGTATATATGTAAGAGCAGGAAGCAAATATCAACAAATGTTTCTCCTTTTGGCATATAGTCCGTAGGTAATATTAAGTGAATATAGTGAAAGGTTTGATCGTATGTGTGCTTTTCGGCCAGGCAAGATCTTTATGGATATGGCTATGAAAAAAAGGTAGGCCAACACGTACACGATAAATATACTTATGCAGGAACTTTTCATGCAAGGTAATAAGTGTAGGTGAAAAAAGTAGACTGTGTGAATGCTTTTTCTGTAGGTTTGAATGAAGACATCTACTATTTTATATAATAGAATAACTGTTTTTGGCAGTTACAAAATTCCATGTGTTTTGTTGAAGCTAGTGTGATTTTGATCATTTGCAATCGAGATTTTCATGTGATCATATCAAAGTTGAGAAATTGAAATTATTTTATGGTGCAGCTAATAGCTTTTGTGGATTAATTAAATTGACCAGTTCAAACATAACATAAATACGAATAAGTTATTGAAGTGGAAAAAGAAATTAAAATAAAAAAGAAAAATACATAAATAGACTGTGCTGGAGGGAAAATAGGAAATTTTTTCAAGAAAAAATTTCCAAACAAGATACGTAAAAAAAAATTAATTGAATAAAAATTATTTGAATTCAATTAATTTTGAAGTGAATCTGTAGTGTGTGTATTGCTTGATTTTCAAAATCGTTTTATGGTGCATATTCAAGGCATTAGAGAAAAATTTAAAACAAAATACAGAAATTTTTGTAGTGAAGCTGTATAGTGTAGTGTTTGACTTTGAAAATTGTTTTTTTTTTACGAGCAGATTGAGTAATAGTATTTAATTATATTTCGTTGATTCTTTTTATTTCAGAAATTGTTGGTACTGTTGGTACCTTGCCACACTTTTAGTAAAAGTAATACATTTTTTTGCTTCTTTAATTGATTTTACTATTCATATAAATAAAATTAATTATTCTTGATATTATAATTATTACTATTATTATTACTATCATTATTATTATTGCTATTATTATTATTATTACTATTAATATTAATATTATTATTATTATTATCATTGTTACTATTATTACTAACAGTATTAATTTTAATAATCTACTCCCTTTTGTCTTAACACCCGTCTCCCCCTCAGCCAGATATAGCGTGATCTGTGGCTGTATTACTATTACTAAATAAATTAAATTAAAAAATTTCGGTAGAGCCAGGACCCTCGTGCTAAAGTCGATTTTGCTAGGGGTCTTATTTTGAATAAAGTGACGTGACGTGAAAGTGATAAAAAACACCAAAAGAAGTAAGGTGATCAGTGTTTCAAACAGTGGCAAGTGAAAACTTCATCATATTTGTAATTTGTAACATCAACAAATTCAATAAATTTTCTTTTTTTTAAATAAATAAATTGTTTAATATATTTTTTGCTTCTCTATTCGATATGTCTAAGTGCGTGTACAGAGACTGTCTTAATACCAAAACATATCCGGGTTACTTATCGTTTTTCAATGTTCCAAACGATGCCCGAAGAAAAATTTGGTTGAAACATGGAAATGTTTCAACTAATAAGCGTTTGTCTAAAACGGCCGGCATGTGCTCTACGCACTTTCACAGAAAGGACGTTACTCTTCAGGCTTCTCGTCGAGTATTGTCTAAAGATGCACTTCCGATATCTTCGGCAACTATTTGTTGTTGCACAGATGCTGTCATTGATCGTTCTTGTCAACGAACAATGGATGCTGAAGATATTAAAGCTCAATGCATTCAAATTGCACTTACTGCTCAGAAACCTGCTACCTCTACTACTCTACCTGCTACATCTGTTTCTGCACAAAAATCGGCTACCATTTCTGCCGATATAAATGCAGCAGAAGTACCTACCCTGTCCGAAGCATCTGTTTCTGCACTAGATTCGACAACCAGTTCTGCCGATATTAGTGCAGCAGAGGACTTACTTTTTTTTCCGATATGAGTCATTTAGTTTGCTCTTCTCCCAAATATTCTTCAAAAGCGTGCTTGAGCTCACGTTTTGAGAGCACTCTCTCAAGTCCAAATGAGCCCCTTAAGAATTTGGCTTCTTCTTCAAAGAAGGCATATAGCTGGGACTCTAGTTTTGAGGACGTTCCTGATGATACTCCTTTTTCACCCTCCCAACTTCCATCCCCGACTTTTAAACGGTTATCAAAGAAGTCACTATCGCAGACACCCAAAAAAGTATATTTTAGGCCCCTTTATCACACGCCATCAAAGATTAGAAGAAGTAAAAAATATCACATTAAAAGCGCGGTGGAGGAATTTTTGGCCAATTCGAAAGAAGAAGTTCTTACTTTCGTTTTGGCCCAACTTTTCCATGAAAAGTATGCGCGCTGGACACATAAAGAAAGAGATATTTTTTCAAAAATCTTTTACAAGTCTCCAGCGTGTTATTCGTTTTTAGCTAGTGCGGGATTTAAAATACCGGCTGTCAGCACCGTTTACCGCTGGCACTCGGAAATTCGCCTCGAGGCTGGACTTTCCGAATTGACATTGCACATGCTTTGCGAAAAAGCAAAAAGCATGTCAGATATGGACAAGAAATGTGTACTACTGTTCGACGAAATGGTCGTTGAACAAGAAAAAGAGTACAATCCCAAAGACGACATACAGTATGGATATACTGATTTTGGGGAATACGGACGAACGAACGAAATAGCCTCCAAAGTAATGCTTTTTACTTTGCGTGGTCTAAACCGGAATTGGAAACAGACGATATGCTACTACGTTGGGTCATCAAAAGGAGATATGCTGGCAAAATTGATAAAGAATGCCTTAGACAAAGTTCTCAAATGCGGGTTAAACATTGTTGCGACAAGCTGCGACCAGGGCTCAAACAATGTTCTAGCGTACAAAACGCTCGGAGTAACTTATGAATCTAATCCGTACATAGAAATAGATGGTAAAAAAATCTTCATGCTCTACGACTACTGCCACCTTTTTAAGAGTGTAAGAAACATCCTGGTGAAACACAAAATATTAATCAAAGACGATATTGTGGACTGGGGTGTTATAAAAACATTATATAAAGCAGACTACCGGCGATTTTCAAGTCTGCTATAAATTGAAGAAAGCTCATATAATGCAGCAACCGTTCCAGAAGCTTTCAGTTAAACTCGCTACACAAATTTTCAGTTTCAATGTGTATACTGGAATTTTGTGTGCGATCAAATGCAACGTCTACAAGACGGATGCGGAGAAAAGAAATGCCGAGTCAACAGCAAAATTCATAAACAGAATGAATATTCTGTTTGACATCCTGAATACCGGCCAATTGTATTCGAAGAACCCCAACAAAAAAGTTCTATCAGATGATACAGACACTTTTGAGTATCTGAGAGATTCTCTTGACTGGATTTCAGATTGGAGAAGTACTGGTAACCACATAATTCCCCCTTGCTTTAAGGGATTAAAGCAAACGTTAACAGGGATAACTCAGATGTGGGAACATCTGAAGAGTGTGGAACAAAATTATTTCCTGTTGTCACACCTCAATACGGACGTCGCAGAGAACCTCTTCTCAATGGTCCGAAATAACAGTAAAACCTACGACCAAGAACCATCGGAGGTTTATACGGAACCTAAAGCTGATCATGTTCCAAAATTTTAGCTCAGCAGAACATTCGGGATTCGAAGATGCTGGAGCAGAGCCACTCATTGGAACCGAGGACTTAACAAAAGAGCGTAAACAGAATGAATCAGCGAAGAAAGACAAAGGAAAGTCAAACATTGAAGAAGCAATAGAGAACTTTTTGGTGAATCCAGCAGCTCCCGTCGTTGAAGAAAATACCAACGATGATGAAGATGACGACAACTGCCCATGTGAAGAATGCAAAGACTGCAATATGGAAGTTGACGAAGAAATCGACTCACCACTGGTTGACATGGAACCAAGTGAGCAAATGCAGACGGTAGCAGCACTATATTATGCGGGCTTCGCAGCTGGCCAGCTCAAAGAAAAGCTGAAATGCGAAGTCTGCTCTGAGTTCTTGGAAAGTACCACAGTCGAGAGGAGAGATCAACTGCTACTGATTGAACTCAGGGCATATGAGAGTAGGACAGCAACTACAGAATTCGGGTTCCTAGCAGTTCCTTCAATCAAGTTTGAAAGAATGGTGAAAAAAGTGAAACACATTTATGAGCAAGACTTCGATAAAACCCAGCACTTAAAAGATCTCATAAGTACATGGATGAAGATAATCCTCCAAATGAAGGAAAAGGAGCTGAAAGTGCCGTGCACAAACGAAGAGCACAAGTACAAAATAATAAAATATCTCTTGAGAGGTATAATGTTATTCTCTTCAAGGAAAACTAACAAGGAACTGAAGACGTCAAAGAAATACAAAAAAGAAGTTCGTGTAGTTAATAATTTAGTTCTTAGATTTTAATGTTATATTTGTATTTTTAAAATGTTTTTATTCTAATATAGTTATATTTGATAGTATATATTTAATTGTCTAAGATTATTTCTTTAAAATAAATTGTTTAACGTTTTTTGTCCATTTTAGGTACAGAATTGGATTTTTCTTTTACTTTTATCTTTTTAACCACTTTAGTTAATTAATTTTTTAGTTTTTGATTTCATGTGCAATATGTTTGAAACAGCTAGTCATTTTGTTTATTTTTTAATATTTATTTTTTTTTGTTACTTTTTATATTTATTTTCTAATTTTTGTTTTTTTTTATATTTTTTTTCGTTTTTTTTATTATATACATTTTTTGAATATATGTTTATCAAATAAATTAAACTTAGTATTTAACTTGTAAGTATATATTATGAGTAGTTAGATAGAGGAAGTGGCCTGGTTTACTGGGGAACCTCTTTAAAAAAAGCGAATTTTGTATTCTACCTCACGGGTGATCAGGAAAAGAATACATTTTTAGATTTATTTTCAGGATTTTTACCCTTTTTCCAATCTAAAACATTTTGTAATGCTATTGCGTCCATTGCTTTTCAACATTTGGTAAATTTACTAGTTTTAAGAAATACTGAAAAAACACGAATTTATCTTATACAAATTTTGTGGACTGTCAATGCAGCCATTTCCCTTAACTTCTTTGTAGCGTTCGAAATAACCCCAACAGAGAGCGTGAATCTCAATTTTATGAGTCCCATTATAATTGTGACTTTTTTTTAATAAAAAACAAATTTTTGTGTTGATTTAAACTATTTTCTATTTAAACAAAAATTAATTGATACTTGCAACGCTGCAATTTCATCTTGGCATATCAAATAAAATTTCGATATAGGTGAGGTATACATTCACATCATTTGTCGCCATTTATCGCATGCTTGCTTTAAATTTCAATGCCACATGCACCTCACTTATTGTACACACTTATTGTCAACTTGCTTATACCTCGCCCATCAAATATAATATCGTTGTGTTTGTGTACCAAATCGTTTTCTTTTCTACATACGTTTAAATTTCATCACATATGCCTTTCTTTCTAACCCATAGGAAATGCGCGCCTAAAAAAATATATTCCACATCAGCAAAACAGCTGTCACAAACTTCTCCGCCGATGTTAGCGCACCCTAGTGACGAACAATGTTCACGAAAAAAGCTATCCAGTAATATTACTATAGTTTCTATATACAAAGTCATGTTTCCTTACTGGACATTGTATTCGGACGTGAGTACCGTCTATTGCTCCGATGGCATTTTTGAAAATATTGCATCGAGAACGCCTGCAGAACTTGGAGCTGATTTCTTCGTAGTCCATGGGCGGAACAGGTTTTACGAGATGCCGCATAGATCCACAGAAGAAGTCAAGCATTTTGTGAACTATATATATATACCTTCTAAAAGTGGTACTTTTTAAACGCAAGTGCATCCGGCATTTCATGTCATCAAAGTCCAAAATAGCATTGACATCTTCTGAAACAACTCGAAGTCTACCGTAGCTTATCCTCTGCTAAAAACAAGCATAAACTATTATGCAAAATTAATTTTTTTTAAATATACATACTTCACGATCTTTTCTCTTCTGTGCAATAGAATTGATTGTCAAAACACGTTGATATTTTAAAAGTATTAATAAAATCATTGTAAAATATTTCTTCAAATTGTTATTCATTTTGCAAACAGAACTCAAATCGATGATTTTTTTTGTTTGAAGTTGTTGTCAGTGCTGTTAAAACATGTGCTCATAGACCCATTATTAAACATTCCGTGATGGGAAACTTTTTTCACGAGATATAGAACTATTGTTTCAATATATACATATAAAAATAAGTAGTAAAAGAACGAGAGAAATTAAGCAAATCTCCAATTTGCTTTTAATACTTTTTAGAACGTAATATTAAGTTTACATTCTTAAAGTAGCTTTATTTTGAATAAATAAAACATTAAATTAACCTGCCGATGACAACAGGGGTGCTATAGTACCCCAGGCCTTCTTATTTTAACTGTAATTTTGTTTTCGCTTCACTTCTCTTTCTATCATTCTATGTATTTGTCATTTAATACCTCAGGTCTTAGTTACTGATGAGCAGTCCCCGCGATAGGCTGTAGTTATTGATACAGAGCGGTTTCCGTATGCACTGGGGTTGTATAGAACCCCATGTTGTTATTCGCGTATGCGAAAATTTGTAGGACATTTTTTTTTCTTCATTGAGTAGGTTAATAAAATGGCATCCACTGGTCGGGAAACTATTGAAAATTATATAAAAAATGTTTTGGAATGAGAGGATGGTGGAATGTAGTCAGGTTCAGACGATGATTGCCCAGATATAACAGATCATCATTCAATACAATCTGAAATGGATGATGACCACTTATAGGTCAATCATCGGATGAAAAAGTGCCGCTTGCAGAAGCATCGAAAAAGCTTTTGAAAGGCAAAAATGTTCATTTGTAGAGTAAACTAAAGGAATTAGGTTTACAACTGACCAAACCTCATATGGAGCGACGTTTAGATCAACATTTGCTCAAAAAATTTCCTGAAGGAATAAAAGGGGTTCTAGGCCCCCCCATGAAGTCCAATGAAGGTGAGCCTCCTCTTAAACTTCAGAAGCAATCACGGTGTGCATTTCGCCCACGAAAACAAGACCTCAAAAGCAAGCTTTCGTGTTATGAATGTCAGTGTTCTGTATGGCCTGAGCACAGAAAAGAAATTTGCAATAATTGCTTTTGACTTATTTTTTTTATGTGAATATATATATATATATATATTATGAATCTCTTTTTTTCTGTTTTTGATAAAGCTTATGAGTTGTTTTCTTTCAATAAAAATTTAAAGTTATCTGTAAATGTATTTTTTTTTTAATGTAATCCTGGCTGGGGTGTTATACCACCCCTGTTGTTATTTACGTATATTTTAAATGTGTTGTTATCGGAAGGTTAAACGATAAAAAGGAATTTTTGCAGGGAAATTTTTTTAAATTATAAAGGAATTTTAGAGAAAATAGTGTTTCAAAAAATCCCTTTCAATCCAATTCACACAGCAAAAATTTAACATCTGAATCCACCGCAAAACAAATGTCAAAATTTAACCAAGGTGAGAAATTTTAACCCAATTCACACACAGCCTAAGTAAAGTTAAAAAAAAAAAAAACATTTCTTGTTAAGTAATAGTTAAGCAACCCAAAAATCATTAATTAACATGAAATTTATTATAAACCTTTTAAATTTCTAGACTTGTCATAAGTCTTATCAAGAAACTAGCAAGTGGTAAGAATATGGGAAAATATCCTATCGATCTAAGGTTATTTGCACTGACGTTGCACTTTTATAGTCCAAGAGCCTACAACTAGGTCAGGTCCGTCTCAAATTATAATTTGCCTTCTGCGAGCACATTAAGAGCGTGGTACAGCCAAAACAATGCTCCGCTCGGCTTCACCCAAAAATCATTGGATGTACTTACGCCCAAAAGCGTAGCACTAGCAACAAAAAATTTGAAACTTGTATGCTGTCTGATGATGGACGAGTTGGCTATCCGAAAACACACTCAGTATGACCCACAAAAGAAAATATATGTGGGCCCCGTCGACTATGGAACCAATTTTCCACGACAGAAGAACTTCCACCTGGAAAAGAAGCTCTGGTTTACATCTTGGTTGGCCAAGAGCTTACAACTAGGTCAGGTCCGTCTCAAATTATAATTTGCCTTCTGCGAGCACATTAAGAGCGTGGTACAGCCAAAACAATGCTCCGCTCGGCTTCACCCAAAAATCATTGGATGTACTTACGCCCAAAAGCGTAGCACTAGCAACAAAAAATTTGAAACTTGTATGCTGTCTGATGATGGACGAGTTGGCCATCCGAAAACACACTCAGTATGACCCACAAAAGAAAATATATGTGGGCCCCGTCGACTATGGAACCAATTTTCCACGACAGAAGAACTTCCACCTGGAAAAGAAGCTCTGGTTTACATCTTGGTTGGCCAAGAGCTTACAACTAGGTCAGGTCCGTCTCAAACAATAATTTGCCTTCTACGAGCACATTAAGAGCGTGGTACAGCCAAAACAATGCTTCGCTTGGCTTCACCCAAAAATCATTGGATGTACTTACGCCCAAAAGCGTAGCACTAGCAACAAAAAATTTTAAACTTGTATGCTGTCTGATGATGGACGAGATGGCTATCCGAAAACACATTCAGTATGACCCACAAAAGAAAATATATGTGGGCCCCAATATACCCAATATTGGGGCCCACCAATTTTCCACGACAGAAGAACTTCCACCTGGAAAAGAAGCTCTGGTTTACATCTGGGTTGGCATGAATGGTGCATGGAACCTTTCTGTACCATATCTTCTCTGCAATGGTTTGAGTTCATCCGAAAAAGCAAGCCTGACACAGACGATTATAAGTTTCTTGTCTTCAGCAAATATCGAAATAATATGTTTAACTATTGATGGACATTCAAGCAATATAGGAATGATCAGGCATATAGGGGCCACACTTGAGAATCTCAACCCGAAATTTCAATATCCTGAGAAAAATTCCCATATTTCTATTTTTCTGGATGCTTGCCACTGTCTGAAACAAGTCAGGAATACGCTAAAGAAAAAAAATTATCAGTGACGGTAAAGGTTGCGAGATCAAATGGCATTATAGAAAAACAAGTCTATTATCAGAGAGAGCTGGGTTTGCACTTTACAAACAAGTTAAATGAAAGACATCTTAATTGGCATTTTAAAATTAGGAATGTTAAAATTGCAGCAGAGACTCTTAGTGAGAGTGTAGCAAATGCAGTTTTGTTTTTGTTGAATAGCGGCGTAGCTGATTTTCAGGGATGTGAGGTACCTAACCGTTGATTTTTTAAAAATGTTTAAGAATATATTTGATTGCCTCAACACTAAGTCTAAATTTGGTTTTGGTTTCAAGCGAGGTTTAAGTCAGAAGAATGGAACTGGAATTTTCAATTTCTTTGATGAGACAATTGTGTATATATGTATTTCAGAACTTAAGGTAGGGAGAGAAAAAGTTATCAGTTCCAAAAATAAAGTACATATATATGTGGGTTCGTAGAATACCAAGTTTTAAAAATAATTCAGTGCAAAGTATGCAGAGAGTTTATAATAACTTCTGATAAAAAAAGATCTGATTTTATTAATATAAAAACAAAGGCATTCCTTATAAGAATATCCGCATAAGAATACTTTAAAAATTTGTAAGGCAGTATAAAAATGTATAGCAATTTTGGAAGAACAAAATAGTCTAACAAACAAAAATATTTTTAACTTAATTGTAGTGAATACTTTTAGAAACTTAAATTTATTAAATTTTTTTTTGATAATGATATTTTAGATAACCATAAATATAAGCTAGCTTAATTTGTAAATGAACAATGTTCAAAAGTGTTACTACACTATAAAGCTCAATAAAACTCAAACATTGCTGAACATAAAACGATGGTTCGAAGTAAATTAACCATAATTGTACAGTTCATGGGTCAATAAATTAAAAAGAATTATATTCCACATTTTAATTTTCCCATAAAATGTGTTTTTAAAAATGATGATTAAAGTGGCGAGAATAGCAACTCATCGAGTCTTATATTCTAAACATTAAGAAGAGAACGAACAGAGACGACTAAATGAAAGAATATTATTTTGATCCACTTTGCAAATAACTTGCTTCTGTTTTACTACTCGGAACCCTCTTGCTTGCTTAAACGTTTAAATGTAGGGGTGACTGGAGAATGGGTCTTAAATTGTCTTTCGCTTGAGCTCAGAAATCATCGTGCAAAATTTCAGTTTTATAACGGTGTAACGTTTGGTTTGATACCAAGTTTTAGGGCATTCTACTCCACCGTGTGCCGTCAAGGTTTTGCAGTTAGATTCGGTGACTTCAGTCACTCTCATGTCCTCTGTGCCCTAAGCAGCAGCTGCTCGCCTTTTCTGGCACTTGGAGAGCATGCTTCAGAAGATTCATCACCCTTTAAATGCAGGAGTTCTGGAGAGAACTGCAGGAGACTTTGGTTACAGTACCTTTTTTTTTTTATCAAATTCTTGTCCCCACCGTACGAACACCTTTCGGTATCAACTCCGTTTCTAATAAACTACTTAAGCCACCCCTTGAAATATCTTTTGAACTGCTCTTCTGGTTGTTCTTAGAAGACATCTAACCAGACAAAAATAATGAAAAATATGAGAGAGAGAAAAAAGAACGAAGAAAAAAATTATAAATAAAATCCCATTTTACCCACAATGTTCTCCAAATGATAAGCAATCAACGGTCATGGCATTACTTTTATAAGTGTAATAAGAAATGCCACTGCTGGTTCAGCTTGTGGTCGACTCTTTTGTACCAAAAACACTAGCACTTCATCCAATATAACCTCCAGGGTGTCAATAGTCAAATGCTTTCCAAGATTTTGCAAAACAAAAGGTCCGCCAAATAACTTTTTTTTTCAAAAACAGGGCGCAAAACATCGAGTGTAGCTTCGGCTATGGGGCACGTATCGCCGCCCTGTTGAAACCAAATGTTGCCAATATCTTCCTCTTCAATTTTTGTGAACAAAAATTCGTTCAACATGGCCCGATAACTATCGCCATTGACAGTAACGGCCACTCCTTGCTCATTTTGGAAGAAAGGCTCTGGACCAAAATCCGCACCAAACAGCGACTCGTTTTGGGTGTATCGGCTTTTCAATGTATGCGTGCGGGTTTTCTGTGCCCCAAATGCGACAATTTAGCTTGATTAATACCCGCCAAGATCAAAATGAGTTTCATATGAAAATATGACTTTCTTAACAAAATCGGCATCTTTTCTAAGTCGATCGCAGGCCCACTTTTCGAAGCGTATACACATACACAACCATATTCGCTCAGCGGATGAATAAAACTAATTATCTGTCAAATCAGACATGAGCTAAGTGTTACCATTCACGAAATAAGCACTAGTTGAAAAAAAAAACGTTAGATGGTGGATCCTTTATAAATATTTCCAATTGACATTTACTCACCTGACGGTATGGAAAAGGCCTCATAAGATATGGCCTGAGAGCAAACGCTTCATTCCCAATCAAAACGTTTGGACGAGGTTCATTTTGTCCTGGCAATCGTCTATCGCTAGGAATGTCCATTAGTCCAGCTTCAAATTTCTTTCCCATATGAGAAGCTTTGAAAATCTCACCATCGCTATTTTTCCCATAGCCCCCGATGTCAACACAAACGAATTTGTAGTCCGGTTCGACAATGAAAATTGTTTAAATAACAAAAATTATTTGAACCGGTTTTGTTCGGGCACTTGATTGTCACATGCTTTCAATCAATGCTCCCAATGCATTTTGGCAACTGCCAAACCGTTTCAAATCCTTTCGCCGAATTTCCGAATTGGGTTCCGGCATGTAAATGTTGCCCATACTTTTGCATATGGCTTTACACACTTCAATTGCAATAAAACTATCGCCAGTTGCAAGATATCTGAAATAAAGCACATAATCATATATCGATTTCCTTTCACCCATTTGCAGTCGACTGCAGTCGCTACTAAATTGGATTTTTTTTTTTGGCATTTAGGATATCAAAACAGTAGCGATTTTTTTTTCTATGGGTGTGTGTGTGTTCAACTGACAGATGAAAACAAAAACAAACGGTGTTTATTTACTTTTCGTTATCGTTTCTTTTGGGTTGGCGTCGTCGTGCTAAAAACTTTATTTTTAATATTTAATTGCCAGCAATAAATTCAATTACCAAATGGAAGTCCTGAATGACTACGACGTTGTTCCTGATTTTTCGGGCAACGTTGTTATTGATAATAGTTAAAAAACGAACGAGTGAGTGAAAATACATATATATGCAAATACCAAGTTTTTATAATTTTGTCTCGTTCTTTTGCAGCGGAGGAGCATTTCAGTGTTCCGTTTGAGGAAGTTGCTCCATTTTATGGATTTGAGATCGGGTTACAACCGAAAATACCAAACAGAATTGAAACAGCTAACAACGGAACAACGAAGACAATAGATCCAACAATAGACCCATCACCACATCCACTATTTTGATCACTAGCCTCGCCACCACCAATTCTCAATCATGAACAGGTAACTTCAAACCAATACCCAGAGGAGCAAGAACCTTCAAACTATCAAAATATACACGTTTTTAAGTGGGACGATAGTCAAACAAGGTTCTTGCTACATATGCACCGGCTTTACATGGATTCGACTGGCCCACAAATAAAATTTAAAACCAAAAAATTGATGTGGAGTGACATTGCCGAACAAATAAGCAAAAAATACAAAACCCAAATAACTTGGAGAAGTGGAGACGCGATATAAAGTTGTTACCAGCCGAGTGAAGATGGTACTCAATAACAACAACAAAGACGGTGCTGAGTACCAGGAAGTTGAATTTAATGAAGAGATGGAAGACATCATAAGAGATGACTCTCTCTTAATTGACACAGGAGTATCGCCGGGTGTTATGAGCAGCAAAACAAATTTTTTCCCGGCGACCAGTAACAGAGAAACTCCTACGCTTCCTTCTGCAGCGTCAACACTAGAATCGTTGGAACCCGCATCGCTTCCTTCAACCTCGGCTGCGATAACGTTGGACTTCTCCACAAGGATACCGGAAAGTCACCTGCGACAAAGGCATCGGCAGATCCCGCAACAAAACTTGCTTCAGCAAATGGTGGAGTGCAAGTGCAACTCCAAATATTTTAATGACTTCTTAAAAAGAACGATACGACCAAAAGCTTAAAATTTTAAGAGAAATTCGGGATGATATGAAAAATTTCCTCATTTTCTTGTTAAGCGACTGAATTTTTTATTTTTATTTTGTTAATGAATGAATATTTTGTTTTTTTTTTTTTTTTGATAATGACTGATTTTTTTTATAAATGTATCTATTTATTTTTATTACCCTTAATAAGAATTTTTGAAAAAAAAAAACAATTTCGAAAGATTTTTATTTCTCCATTACATAGCGACCATATTTAGATTTCTTTTGCGTTCTCCCCGTTCGAGCAATACAGATTCCAAAGCGGCATTTTCTTCTCCTTCACTTCTCGGATTTTGCTGTAGAGTGGGAAAAGGATCGGCTTGATGTTGATTTGTTTCCCGCCACAAGTCATCTTCATCTATGCATAAATTGTGCAACACACAACATCCCAAAACAAACTTTGCCATTCTCTCCACAGTAAAATAATCAAGCCGAATTACATAGTTGGCGAAACCTTTTTTTAAGTAGACCAAAGGTATTTTAAATTTTCACCCTCGTCTGGCAATGTCTTCTATTGTATTTTTTCTGCTGATGAGTTGAATCTCCAAAATCTCTATAGGGCGTAAGCAGGTACTTCCTTAGTGGATATGCCGCATTTTCACCAAGTAAGTGATATTTGCTTTCGCATATTCTTGGGAGGTGCTTTGATATGAGCGATAGTTTGTAAACTAGTGAATCGTGGATTTTACTTGTTGCGCCCACGAACACATCCAAAAACTTTTTGTTAACATCGCATATACCTTGCATTGTGATCGAAAGTAATCCATGACGATTTGCATATGTTGACCTAATTTTGAAGGCCGGACAACGAATATATATATATATACAGCATCCATCAATGCATCCTAAAACATTTTTAAAACCAGACACCTAATAGAAAAAAATATAATTCAGAATCAAAAAGAAAATATTTGCGTCAAACTATTCCTTCACATAAGGCAAAAAAATATTGCCTTACGTTGGGTAAAAAAGATTTTCAAAAAATACCTTTTCAAAATCCGAGCAGATTGCTTCCTTCGTCGCTGTTGTGGATGGCATTTTTATTTTTTTTTTTTTTTTTTATAATATACGCGCACATCAAGGGGTTATTAATACCCTTATAATGTTATTAACACAGTGCGAGCGGTTAAGAAGGAATTAAAGGATTAGAAAGGAGGTGCCGATGCACATTATTTTTAAACTTCTGTGTATTACAATGAGAGGGGAAAACAGAGTCAGGTAAAGCATTCCACATCCGAGTAGTACGGCTAAAGAATGAATCTCTATATTTCACTGTACGACCGAAATTGGGCTGAAGGTAAAACTGATTTGCATTCCTTGCGAGGCGTGTATTGCGGTTAAATTGCTTAAGGGGAGGAATGCAACTGGCTATTTCGTCCGAGCATTGTTTGTAAAAAAACCTATAGAAAAGAGAGAGACATGAAACATTACGAACAATTGAACTATCACCTATCATTCTTAATGCTCTGTTTTGAACCTTATCGAGTAGGCACAATGATGTTTTAGGAGCACCTGACCAGATATGTGAATTGTACTCTAACTTAGGACGGATGTAGGCTTTATAAATAGTAGCCAGATCAGAAGGGGTGAAAAATTTCCTGCACCTTTTAAGGAAACCTAAGCATTTAGCAGCATTTTTGGCGACTTCAAATATGTGGTCATTCCAACGAAGATCATCGTTGACACACATACCAAGTACTGACAGCTTTTCGGTTTCTTCGATGCAGGTACCATTCATGGATAATGGCAATGGGGGAATGTTAAGCTTCAACGACAAGAGACAGCATTGAGTTTTCGAAGCATTGAATTCTACTCGGTTCATAAGACCCCATGAAACAATGCTGTCAAGGTCAGAATTCAATGAGCTTATCATACGCAACCGTTCCATTTCCACGTCCGAGGAGCAGGGACGAGAATTTGGAAACGAATATGAAAAGCTGAGGGTCGAGTCGTCAGCAAAACAGTTGAGCGGATTAGAAGTTTCAGACAAGAGATCATTAATGAAAATGAGGAAGAGAGTCGGAGACAAAACGGAGCCCTGGGGCACACCAGCATTTATGAAGTGGGTATCAGACTTGAAGCCATCCAACACAACTTGTATTGAACGGTCGGAAAGGTAATTTCTAATCCAGCGAAGAAGAGACTCATCGATACCAAAAGCACGCATTTTCGATAAAAGAGCTTGATGCCAAACTCTATCAAATGCCTTAGAAATATCAAGCGCAATAATCTTACTTTCTCCAAAACAATGTAAAGATTGGTTCCACTTTTCGGTGAGATAAGCCATCAAATCACCAGTGGACCGTTTGCTACGAAAGCCGTACTGACGGTCATTAAGAAGCTTTCGTTCTTCAAGATATTTCATAAGTTGACGGTTTATCAACGTTTCCATGACCTTGGAAAGAAGGGACGTTAGTGCAATTGGACGGTAATTGGAAGGGGAGGAAGATTCGCCTTTTTTAGGGACCGGCTGGACAAATGCAGTTTTCCATCTACTCGGAAAAATCCCAGCAGAATAGGAAAGATGGAAAAGTTTACGCAGTGGTTTTGCCAGCGTAGAAGAACACCTCTTCAGAATAACGGCGGGGATACCATCTGGACCAGCGGATTTATGTATGTTGAGATCTTTAAGGACTCTTGCAACCGAGCGAGTTCGAAAAAATATCTGCTGCATCAAAGAATTTGCAGACTCGAGCTCAGGTGGAGCCAATATGCTATAAGGAAGTGTCGAGTTGGCAGCAAATTGAGCTGCCAGCAAATTGGCTTTGTCGATGGAGCTGACATATGGAGAGTCATTGAAGACGAGCGTTGGGACCGATGATGTGGTCGAGTTCTTAATATTCTTAACAAAAGACCAAAAGTTTTTACTTCCTTTTGGACACAATAGTATTTTTTGCCTTACCTTTTGGTCATATAAAAACTTGGTCTTCTGTATGTGAGTATTGCAGGCGTTCCTGGCGCACTTAAACTTATTTCTGTTTTCTTCTGTAGGGTCATTTTTAAAAATCCGAAAACATTTTTCTCTTTCCCTAATCATCTCCCTACAGCTCGAATCGAACCACGAATTTTCTTTGGGGATGATGCTCTTTGATCTATGCGGAACAAAGTTAGTCATGCCGTTGAGAATTACGTTAGATATCATATCAGCTGATGCATCCACGTTACCGTCGAGAAAGCACAATGACCAATTGAAATTTCCAAAGAAATTATTCAGGCCGTCCCAATTGGCTTTCTCATATTGCCATACAGTTCTTTTTGGGACTTTTTCTCTTTTTACTGTGACGGAAACCGGGAAATCTACCGATATGACACAATGGTCCGATGTGCCCAGAGGTGATGACACTTTAACCCTGTATTTTTCGGGATGAGAAGTGAGAAACAAATCTAATGTGTTGGCCGAATGGCCAGAAATATCCGGAACCCGAGTGGGCTCATCAACAAGCTGAGTTAAAAGATCTAATTCAGCAAAGAACTCAACATACCTACCTTCGGGTGTTGTCTGGCCAGAATGACGAAGCCACCCAGAATTGTGTACATTGAAATCACCCGCAATGGCGATTTCAGTGCGAGGATAGAGGGAAACAATTCTTGTAATGGAGTCAGATAGCGCATCGAACTCGTTAGAAGTTGAATTACTATCTAAATTGGGGCTTCTATACATAAAACAGTAATGGATGATATGCTTATTGACGGTGAGTTTTAACCACATGAAGTTAAAGTTCGTATTTGAACAGAGGCCGTACTGTGGTAGAATTTGATAAGCAACATCATTACGGATATAAACGGCGAGGCCATGGGAGGAGAAGAATAATGGCACTAAGCTATACCCAGGAAGGAAAAACTCTGAAGGATCAGAATCCGGACCCACCTGTGTTTCACTCAGTGCCAAAACAGCTGGCCTGCATTTAGCAGTATGAGCGTACACTGAAAAGAAATTTGATCTCAGCCCCCGGATGTTGCTAAAATCGACACTGAAAATACCCCTCATTACAACACACAGAAATAAAAAAACAAAATACTAACAAAGACAACTAAGTCAAACCATCAGGTGAAGTTCCCAAAAGAAAACCGAAAAAACTAATTGCAGCCGGTGTTATGCCCTAGCGCAATATGAATTCGGTTATCTAATGAGAAACAACACACGATGGTTAACTGTCCGCCTTACAAATCAATGGGCTCCATGCAAGCATACATTAGACAATGTATGCAAGTACAGAGACCATCGACTTGGCTAGGAAAGGAGATGAAGGGTAAAAGAAAAACAAACCGCTCGCTGCGAAGAAGCTGATTTTTGTTGTTGAAATTATATATATGTATATATATTTCTTTTTTCTATTTTTTGGTGGTTTGGTGGGTGCACAACACTTCTTTTTTTTTTTAGCACTGCACTGGCTTTTGAACTGAATTTTTTTTTTTTTTTTTTCTATTGCGCGGCGAGAATATGGGTTTTAATTATGATTAACTAGTCGGATGGATTGATGGTTGATTTAATTATTGTATGTTTAAAACAGAATTGGGGAATGGATGGCAGATAAATTTAATTTGTAGATAAGGGCAGACACGGCGCGGCGATGGTTTGATTTTCATTCACGGTGAGGCGAGGTTGTCCCGTCGAAGTGCAAGTCGACACTGATATACGTTATATACGTTGAAGAAAGTTCAAAAAGCAACTGCAGAAATTGCATTGAAATTGGTTTGACATCTATATGCGCTCGAGGTGGACATATTGAATAGGTTTGCAACCTCCCTGTATATGTTTTTATTTCCAGCAAACCTTTAATTCAAAGAACATAACAAAATTACAAACTGTTTTATGAAAATTTACTTGGTTTCATACCATAAAAACGACAATCATTGGATATCGGCGCTCACAGGCGTTCGTCCCGAGTCATTATGCCTTTTTCTAAAATGCCTAGACCTGGCAAACTTTTCCGTCAATATTGCAGCTGTTTTACGGGTTACACGGAAATGTTTTCGAAACTAAAGACAAACTTTGTAATACATTCGTTTGTTACTAGAATTGGAAAAAGGTTTACCTCTTCATCCGTGTAATCCTGAATGACATCTCTAAATGTTTGCACAAAGTGCCTGACGGTCTTCCTGCAAACAAGTTCACAGGCTTGGGTAATTGAAGCTTTCATATGGTTATACACCACCAATAAATCTTCTTCATCTGATGATGACGAGGAACTATCATGCAAGTCCAACAACCGTGGATCCATATTTTCTATAAACAATTTCATGTTTTAAACTTTGAAATAATTTGAGCAAAATAATCTACAAAATATGCATAGCTTACCTTCAACGATTTATCCACTTAAGAACACAACAGTGTATGTAATATATTGAATAATAATTGTTATATTTTTTTCACAAAATGTTTTTTAAAATTGAAAATAAACACAATGAGCACTGCTTATTTTATTATTTTTCATGAAGTGACTTTCTAGTTTGACGTTTTCAATTTGTCACAATTGTTGTGTGTGTGAAAATCTGTGTGAATCCGTCTCAAAAAAGAGATCGACGGCAAGCCGATTTTTTTCCTCCTAATTAAATTCCTTTCAAAAAAAAATTTACTGCAGTCGACTGCATTCGATTTTATTTTGAAAGGAATTCGACAATAATCTTTTATTTAATGACTTTTTTTTTGTCAGGTGAGGAAGTTGAAAAGAAGTGGACGAATTTAAGAGACGGTCTTGCGAGATACCTAAGAGGAACTAAAACAACTACTGTCAAGCCGCAATCAGGAAAAAAATGGCAATGGGCTACTCAAATGGAGTTTTTTACACATGTTGACCTAATTTTTAAAATTGGCCAAAACCTCTTCCAATGTAAGCAGCATGCCAAATGAAAATTTTTTTCAATTGACAAATTCAATTCAAACTGGTGAGAAGAACATATGTACTATATCCATCTGCCAATGTCAACTTTGCAAGTGCTCTGGAATCAATGCCATCACAGCAGCGTTTTGATCCACCAGATTCCACACCAACCCCAGCAAAAAAATTAAGAAAAACCAGGTTGATTGGTGGATAGCCTAATAAACTACTTTGAAAGTAAAAAAAGAAATGCATGAAGTTGACTTGATGTTTTCTGGATTCGCGCAAACCGTAAAACAGTTTTCAAAAACAAGGCAAGTGACAACAAAAATGCTGGTTTCTCAAATTATAACGGAACAAGAGTTAGGACATGTCGAAGAACAATAAATTTCTGGTTAAGATCAACTCAACAACTAGTCATTAATAGAGCCAGATTGATGGAATATATCGACGAGGATTTAAGCCCAAGGGCAAGCAATTTAAATAGAAAACATGTCTTGAAACAAGTCTTGATGTTATTTAAAATTTCTTCAAAACACTCCACTGGTATTCTAAAGTATTTAAAAAGTCGTTTTTCGTCTTGTAGCACCTCCGGCATCAATGTTTGAATTCTCTCCGGTTCATGTTCAAGTGGTGAACTCATACTGCTTTTTTTTTTTTTTTAGGAAAAAATTTATTAGGTAAAGTACATATAATTATGATATGTATCTATTTTTGCTAATTTAAAACAAATGAATACAAACCTTAAATGTTCCTCGCTTTCTGAAATCAAAAACAACAAAGCGTCTTCTTCATCCGATGAGAAGCACATTTTTTCAAGAATACCTATATTTTCACATATAATTTACTCTCTTGGACGTTCAAAAATTTTAAAAATATCACCTAGGCAACCAAGTTTACTCTACTTGCAAAGTTGCAAAGTTGAAATTCTTCATACATGATTAAAAGTTGGACCTACAGCCTAAACCGCTTGACTGTGAGAGAGCCTGCATAGGGATTTTTAAAATTGAGTCTCTATGTCTTGAAATAACGGTACGTGCCATACAACCGATATGATGATACTCCAACCATTTCGATGAAATTTTGTGTGAAGGATTTATTTTGGATTGTCTTTCTTGTGATGTAAAAAAACTTTTTGCAAAAAATCTAAAAATGGTTCCCCCATAGTACCGTTTTTTTTTTTTCAAAACTGAATTTCCCCTTAATGGCTGACATGATTTCGACGAAATTTCATGTTTAAGATGTCGTAGGAGGCTTTACAAAGACTGCATATTAACATTTGCAAAACCTCAATTTTTTTAATTTTGACATCGGTACTCGAATATCCTATCTTTAGCACATTTTCTTAAGTTGTATAATAACTAGAATTAAACTCATAGCTTCAAATGGAATATTCAGTAAGAGCACACAAGAATACCTGATAACTCACTCTCCCAGAACTTGCAAAAACACTTTGAAAAATTCTTTCGCGTTAGGCAAAAAATAAAAAAATTGCATTTTGGGTTTTTGATTGGGCCTCAGTAAATTTTTTTTAATAAGTAAAGTTTATAAATTTGGAAAAGTTATAGTATAAAGGTCTTTTATTTAACATCGTTTCTTTTTTGAACTAGTTTGCAAATATTATTATATTTTCAATGCAGTTTCGCGAAAAACTGTAGTTTCTAATAATTAGAAGACGAAATAGCAGGAGAAGGACGAAAGCTAGTGTAGTGTTTGTGGTATCAGAACATATCGTAATAACCTTGTAAACGAACAAATAATAAAGGATTTCCAAAATAAACTGTGCAGTTGAAATTTTTAATTTCTCAATGCCATCCGTGAGCCCCAGCACGCGGCAACATATTATTTATACCGTCCTCTCTGAATATTTTGACATCGTCCTAGAGCTGCTATGTGAAATGAAACTCAATCTTTAATTTTAATTTCATTTCTTTTTGCAAACACTCGTGCGTCACACAATTTCCAACTTCTCTGCTATCCGGCACAATTCAAATGAAAATGCCTAAAAAGAATATTAAAATACAAAATTGTTCACATGAAACCGTCTGCTCCAATCTCCCTAAAAAAAAGAAGTATTCCAACGAGATTATGATATCCATACTCTTTTCCTTGAAAAATGTGAACTAATTTTTTTCTTTTAATAATATTCCATTGTAGAAAAACGAGTGGGTGGCTACTGGCTACATAAAAAAGAAGCGAATAAATTTGGATGTCTGATGATTTTAAAGTACAATCATTTTGGATTTGGAATTTGGATACATCCGTACACTTGAAAAGAGGAACAATTCATGAATATCCTTGAATATATATTTTAAATACATATATATTTTTTTTAGTTGGAGCAATGCAATGACATTCAATTAGGTATGCACGAATACGTTCTGACGTGATCGAGAAAAAATTCTTTTTGGTAACATTTGTGGGACATATGATACCAAACGACGACGATTGAAATGACTAAAATATGAGAGGGAAATAAAAATTGTTAGATAGGTAAATCATATTGACGGAAAATTGAGAGCACTTCATTGAAATTTGTTGGTAGTTGCTATGAAAATAATGCTCTTGATTTTTAAGGCTTTTATATCAAATAAGTTGAAGTTTTGCTCCAGCGCCTTGCGTATGTATGCCTAGAAGCAATTTTATCGAATTTTCATATTTTATTGACTTCTCTCAAACAAGGAATTGGAAATGGGGTAAAAGTGGATTGACGAAAATTGATTCTGCAATATTTACTTTGTATATTTATTTGCTTATCTTTTCTTCTCAAGAAATACAGTAAGATACATCGGGGTGGCATTGCCCTTTCCCTCAGCATATTTTGATTCATTTTAGACGATTTTCAGTCCCCTCTCCATAACATTTTTTTCTAATGAAGCCGAACTGGAATCATTTGAATGAGCATAACAATATAAAAATTCGGCTACTTTTGCTAAAAGGTTCATTCGTTGAAGCCCTTGGATCGCCCTGTGCCGCCACTAAGCGTTTTTTGAAAAACCTAAACACGCCCTGAATATCAAACTGTGTTTTTTTAGCCCTGGAATTGCCCTTGACTCGTCCTAGGTTTTTGCTGGGGCGATTTTAAGTAAAGGATGGCGATTTCAAATGGCAGTGGCATATATTTTTGTTCAAATAACAGGGGTGTGTGGTGATTTTTTGGTTTAGAGTATTTTGAGGACTGGAAAACTCTTAAGGTTGTTAATTAAACCTGAATCAACCCTGGGTCAACCTGATGGCGAATCGCCAGACACAGGCGATTCGCCATCAATATCAATTTCAATTTTTTGCTCAGACAACAACCAGAACAATTTTGACATTTTAACAACGTCACGACGATCACGATCTGACACCGCCCTACTGAACCAAAGAACCTCTTCAACGTTTACGCCTACTGCTATGGAATGATGAACTATGGCGTCCATTCTTTGGGGCTATTACTATTGCTGACTCGGTCTACCCGCTGAGGAAGTGGCTTTTTACTCTAATGTAATAATTATTACATTAGAGTAAAAAGTTGATACCTAGATACTTCGCTTATGGTATGGGTACATCGGGTAGCGATAGTGATGTTGCTCTGCATCTTCCAGCAGTACGGCAGCCTCTATAGACTCCAGGTCTTCTGAAGCAGACGAGCTCTGATTTGGTTGAGTTGACCTGTATATCCCACTTACTATAATAGGCATATAGTCTGTGGATGTGAGTTTCCACTCTCCGGGCAGCTATGGATGGCGATAAAGCTGTGCAGTATGTTAGAGAGCCGTCAGAGTAAAGCAAGTTTTCGCAGTCCCTTGGGGTAGACTGGTCCGAATTAATTATGTTGAAGAGAAATGGCTTTAGCTTCGATCCTTGAGCAACTCCTGCTCTGATGCTTTTGGTGGCTGATTTTGCGCTTCCGACTTGAACGAAGAAGTTCCTGTGGGCGAGAAAAGAAAAAAATATTTTTATTAGCACAGCTGCAAAATTTAGTAGCTGGAGTTTATGGGTGAGAGCATCAATCCATACGCTGTCGAATGCTTTTTCGATATCCAAAAAGCAAGCGACGGTGACCCGAAGGCTTTTGAGGGCTGCGGTGACGTCATTGTGCAGTTTCATCAACAGATGTAGGGTTGATTGCTTTTCACGGAAGCCGAACTGCATGTTTGTGATGATGTTATTTTCCCTTAGAACTTCTTCAACTTCCTAAATATTAGCTCCCCCAGGAGCTTACTTGGGTTGTTCAGTAGGGAGATGGGCCTGTAGCTGGCGATGAAATTCCGATTTCAATTTCCCAGGAAAGTAGCTGTTGTTGAAGCAATTATTCATTATGATGGCCAGGAATGTAATCACTGTCTGTCGGAGCCTCTTCAGGACGAAATTAGAAACACCATCTGGTGCTGTTGACTTACTTCTTGGGCTTGGAGCTGTTGATTATTTCCGCAATTTCCTTCCAGAGTGAACAGGTTTGGACAGTTGACTGTGTCACTCGGCAAATTGGTGTTGCGGAAGTGGTTCCACCAGTGTTAGGACCAAGGCTCAGTTGGGTGGATGTTTTGATTTGTTCCTGAAAGTCAGGGTCATCGGTTGGTTTGGGCACAAAATTTCCTTCAAAGTGTTTTGCGAACGCTTCCGCTTTCTCCTGATTGGTTTTAGCATCTCCTTCGTTGGTTGTGATGACTCCCAGAATTGAATTCTTACAACCAACTAATCTGTTGATTTTTTTTTTAACACATCTGGTCCAGGTTTTATATCGTCTAACCTCTTCTGGAGTTGAGCATCGATATTGACTTACTGAAGCTCGACCCAAAAAGTCCGGTAGCTGACATTGGTCGTGTTGAGTTTCCTTTTGTGTATTCGCTGTAGCTTCTTACGCAGTACTTGCCTGTGCCTGTTGTACAGGTTGTTCACGTAGTCAGGAAGGTGCTGTTATCTGTCACTACTCTTCTTCGGTTGCTTTTGGCGGTCAAGTGCGCTGGTAATTGTGTGCTCTAGCGTCTCAACAGCAGCGTCAATTTCCGAATCAAGCAGGTTCCTGTTTTGATATAATTGTTGATATAATGTTCCGGCGCTTTCGCGGTTAGATGTGGCTGGCGCAGCTTTATGTTTACTTGAACTGCTTCGTGGTACGTGTCATTGTGTATGATTGAGCAGATGTAGTGCTGTTTTTAAAAAGAAATCAAGTGTTTATGGCATCCTCGGGAATGTAGGCAGACAAGTGCCAGTGAATGTTGAGAGCCAAACGTATCCAGCCAATCTGCTACCGCCGCCGTGCCTGCCGGACTTATGACCGTGTCGTGCCAACGGGTATGTCTGGCATTAATATCGCCGCCAATGAGCCCATACAACATATGTACATGCTTCTGGAGATGATGTTGTTCAGCATATGGAGATCGCTCTGGATATTCGTTCTAGTTGAGTTATGTTTGAGGAATACTCCGATTATTGAGAGGGATTCATCATTTCCTATTTGGATGGTGACGACTATTGCTTCGCTGGTCAGCAGGCCCGTGACGAAGATTTCCGAATTGCTTCCATCTATGTTATTTCCAACATAGATTGTTGTTCCAACGCGGTCCTTGGACTTATCCTGTCGGAAGGTTTTGTACCCTATGACGTCAAGTTTGTTGGGCCTTGCAACATTTGTTTTGCTGATGAGGGCTATATTTATTTATTTATTATCCATCTATCGAGTTCATAACTCTTCTAGACTTAACAATATTTACATAAACTATATAGAGAAAAGTAAGAGCAAATATTAAATAATAAGTAGCAAAAAAAATTTACATATGTAAATATATATACAAACATGCTACGATACTAGACTCAAAACAATAGTTTTGAAAACCTCTCTGCTTAAACATAAGTCTATATTTTGATAAACGCAATTAAATTCATGACTAGAACGTGAAATCGGATCTGATCTACCGTAGTTTGTATAAGATCGGGGAACAAAAAACAGAATCGGCCTCGTCCTCAACTGTCTTGAAGGAGCATATAAAGAAAAAAAAGAGAGAAGTTTAGGACAATCAATTCGATTACAGAGAACATCTCTAGCAAACATAACTAAATAATACTTCCTCCTAGCTTCGAGAGTCTTTAAATCTATTAACATACATCTTGCATTGTAGCTAGGTAAAATATTATCAACCCAATTTAGTTTACGCAAAGCGTACCTCGAAACTTTTTTTTGAGCGGATTCAATACGATTTATACCCACCCTATACAATGGACACCATATACAACATGCATACTCAAGAAGTGATCTCACAAGTGAAATATATAAAGATTTAATCGTGTAAGGATCCAGAAATTGTTTGTTTTATATCCGGGCTATTGTTCTTCATGAACATGTTAAATGACGTCCACCGTCCACGGGTCCATGGCCGGGCCAACAGCTCCTGTGATTTTTTAAATAATAATGAGCAAATGAATTGTTTCTATTATACGTATATACTTACAACTAGTGCTTCAAAGTATCCGGATACTTCGGATATCCGGATATCCGAAACAGATCCGGATCCTGGATCCGTTATCCGACCTATTCGGATAGTATAGGATATCCGGATAGTATAGGATATCCGGATAGTGTCGGATATCCGGATATCCGGATAGTGTCGGATATCCGGATATCCGGATGATGTCGGATATCCGGATATCCGGATGGTGTCGGATATCCGAATACTTTTCGGTATCCGGATATCCGGATCTCAAAATAATTTCACGGAATTAAAAGAGTTTAAAGATCGGAATAAATCAAATATTTACATTCAATTATTATATGATCCTTTGGAAAACCCGAACAGTTGATATACACTCATTTACTTAAAACAGGCATAAGAAAGTTTTCCAAAAATGCTAAGTATTTTATTTAATAAATCCAGTATCAGAGCAGGATATAGTGGAAAGAAAACATACAGTTATTGGAAATTTTACACATATTTATTTTTCTTTGTTTTCAAAATACTTTTTGTTTTGGTTAATAAAAACCAAAATATCAACATTTTGGGGAAGCAGAGCGTCTCTTTTTGCAGTCACAATATTCCCCGCTGTAGAAAAAACGCGCTCTGCAGCTGCAGACGTAGCCGGAATACTGAGCATTTTCCGGGCAAGATCAGCTACGAAGGGATACCTTCTTGCCCGGTGCTTCCACCACTCCATAGGATTTCCGTTATGGCTTAGCTGAGGCTCGCTAAGATATGTCTTAAATTGAAGCATTGGTCCATCTTGGTTATCTTTTTTTTTTAACAGTATGTCAAAAGCAGTCATTGGTCCTTGCCTTTGTGTGTCGCTTTGGCTGTCTTCATGTGTCTGGTAAAACAACTTTGAAAGGACTTAAAGGCGAAGTGTCTGTAGACCAATACATAGATTCGGGATACTTGTTGGGAAATATCTAAGTAGTTTGTATTTTTGAAGTGAAAACTTCTTTAGGCGCGTTTGGCACTTTTGCGATGGGGGTAAAACATTGAATTCGGGACCGACACCATTTTTTCGCTCATCCTATTTCGTATGTAAAGTCGTCATAGGCCAGCGTCTCAGGTTCGATTCCCAGCCATGACTTCCATTTTTTTATTTATTTAAAGTGAAAACATAAATAAAAATTGTCGGTACCGGCTGGGATTCGAACCTGAGACCCTGAGTTTATTAGCCGACGACTCATTTTCAATTCATTTTTATTTAACTTTTCTTATATCTACTTACATGCTAACAAAAATGTGTAAAACTAGCTTATTTAATACCTTAATTAACTTACTGACCCTAGGCGGGTACTCTAAATTATTCAATATCTTACTACTAATGCCTTTCGGCCTTAAAATACCTTATGAATTAAAAACTAGAACTAGTTAAAAATAAGAAAATTTTTAAAAAACTTAGTTTTCAGGATCATTTTTTTTTTTTGTGTTTTCTTAAAACTAATTAAAACTAATTAAAACTAATTAAAACTACTTAAATCTACTTAAAACTAGAGCAGCCACAGTAGCTTTTAGTTTTTTTTTTTTTTTTGTATTTTATAATTTTTTTTTGGATTTTTGTATTTTTTAATTTTTTTTTTTTTTTTTTTGGTTTTTTGTATTTTGTGATTTTTTTTTTGGATTTTTTTGATTTTATGTTTTTTTTTTTTTTTTTTTGATTTTTTGTGATTTTTTTGTTTGCCACTGTGCCCACCCCCTATACCCTAAGACTTACACGCTAAACCTGTGTAAGCCAGCCATTGGCGACTCGCTTTCAATATCCAATTCATGTTGTTGCTCCGACAACCACCAGAACATTTTCGACGTTTTAACAACGTCACGACGATCGCGATCTGAAACCGCCCTACTGAACCGGAGGAGCTCTACAGCTTCTCCGCCTACTGCGGTGACGTCTCGGTTGTAAAGGAGCCGTCGTTCCACGGACTTACGGCAGACGTGGTAGATTAGCGGAACCGCCAATCTATCCTGAATCAACCCTACCATATCAAAATAGAGGAAAGCCTCCGGTGGGACAAATCCACTGAAGCGCGTTTTCTCCATATATTCAGTGTTGGGGTAATAAGCCCCAAAAATCAGGCCATTGGTCGAGGTCATCGCTCTTGCAGTGTGACCACGAGTCAGTTTTATAATGAAGTTGTCGATCCTGTTTATTTGAGCCCCGTTGTAAAGGACCTCATTAGGATAATATTTTCTGTACTCCGACTCTGGTGTTCTGTGCAATCCAAGACAGGTACGCAGACACTGTCTCTCAAACACCCGAATCTTTTCCATTTGAGACGCTGTAACATTGAACCACACGGGGCACCCATAGACAATCATTGGCCTTATGAGGGCCATGTAGCAAATCACCTTCACTCTGCTATCAAGTTGACTGCTGTGAAACAGTCGCCTTGTCAGAGCAAAAGCTCCCCTAGCCCTGGCCAGAGCCGCATCCATATGTTTGTTAAAATATAGATACTGATCTAGCCAGATGCCCAGGTACTTGACTACTACTTTGTTTGGCAGTGGGTGGCCATGTAGATCAACGATCACCAGCTTTCGCCAGTTCTTTCTCGTATCCCATGAGGCCCGAGCCAACGAGGTTCTAAACACAATTGTTTCCGATTTCTGGACGTTGATTTTCAACTTCCAGTCATCGCAATATTGCTGGATCTTATCGAAGTCACGCTGCAAAAGTATTCTGATGACTTCGATCTTTGGACCTGTTCTGTACGCAATAAGGTCGTCGGCGTACGCTATAGCATGGTGAAGAGAACCAATTAGATCGCCGGTGAAAATGCTAAATAAAATAGGCGAATTCACCGCCCCCTGTTGTAGACCGTTCTGTATTTTAAAAGTTCTGGTAGAAGTTATATTGCAACTTTTGACAACAAACGTTCTACCATGAAGCATGTCATTAAGAATATAAAGCAGTGGTTTACTCATGCCATATCTGATCAACTTATAGAAAAGACCGTCTAACCAAACGGTATCGAAAGCCTTCTCCAAGTCAACCAGACATGCACCCGTACACTGATTTTTAGCTTTGTTCCATTGAATATCTGATACTAGTTTAGACGCGGCATGTGTGGTATCATGGCCCGCCTTAAAACCGAACTGATTTTCTGGAATAATATGTTTGTCCTCAGCCCATGTGGACAGAGCTCTATTGAGAACTTTCTCGAATACCTTGCTGATACTCGGGAGAAGACTAATTGACCGGAGATTTGCTGGATTGGAACCATCCTTACCTTTTTTAAGGAGAGGATGGACCACTGCCGTCTTCCAACGCACTGGATAATATGCATTATTCAGCGCATTGTTGAACAACGTGGTGTATATGTCCACCGCTTCCGAAGGGAGGTTTCGCAGCACAACATTGGGTATGCCGTCGACTCCTGCTGACTTCTTTTTCTTTATTTTGTGAAAGATGTCCAAGAGGTCCATCTTAGAAACGAACAGGGTGTTATCCCCGTTTCGCTGGGCGATGACTGCATTTGCAAGTCGGTCGTCATTGAACCTAGTGAAACCAGGATTCTCGGATCGCCAATGCGAGATCTCGTCTCTAAGATAGAAGTGTCCAACGAAGGCTCTATTTTCAAGGTCGTAATTCGGGCGAATGCACTCATTCACCTTATATACTCGCTCGAAAACAGCACCCACCGTCTCTACCTTCTCCTGAGCATCTTCCACTATAAAGTGGTCATCATCCAAGATGGCCTCATCCGGATCTATTCCTAATGTCAGAAGTAAGTCTTTGTTCGCTGTCGTCCTTTGGAGTTTAATACCCTGAAGGTCATTTTGATCTTTTCTCCTAAAGATTTTGTTTATTTCCGGAAACATACTCGGGTTGTTGGACTGCACAGCCCGAATTTTATTGTTCCAGAAACGTGAAATGGAAATTCTATAGTTTTCTTTAATAAGTTGTTGGAGATTTTTGATCTGTGACCTCAGAGTTCTAATCTCCAAATCGTGTCGGTCAGTAAACCTCCTGTGCAAGAGTTTGAGTCTTGACAGGAGTCTACTTTTTTGTTTGTAAAGTGCGTCTATTGTCGCGTTTCTGTACATGTTCGTTGGATCATTTTGCCTATACCTAGTAATTGTCCTGTCCATTGTACTACGGATTGCATCCTCCATACGTTGCAGGTACCCATCGATCTCAACGTTCGACAGATTCCTGTTGCATGGTGGCGCAATACCGTTCGAACGAAGTTCCCTTGAGACGGCACCGGAAAAGCGCGGCCAACGTGTCTTACCGTAGTTGTAAGAGTGCGTCGGCACGTACTCCTCCAGTTCCACAAGGTCGTTCGGAAGCAGTATGACGGCGGCAAGTCCACAGTGGTCACTGTCGTACTCAACCGTCGTCAAACAATTTTTCGTCCGTCGAAGAAAGTCGTCGGTCAGTTTCAGTCTTGAGTCTAAAAGCAATAGATCCAAATAAGAGCCACTTCGAGGATATGAAGGCCTGTCAGTAGCTAGCAGATCGACTTTACACTCAATGCTGTGGAGCCCCAGCCAATTGAATAGCTGGGTCCCCCTTGGATTGGCTAATTGATTTCCCCAATCTTGGTGTTTAGCATTGTAATCACCGGCCAAAAGGAAATAGTTTTCTTCTGAGTTCAGTTTCAGACATCGAAAAAGTGTTTCAAGCTCTGTTATAAAACATGAATTTTGAGAAGCCTCCGGCGCATAGATCGCGACCACATACAACCGCCTCCCCTGTTGGAGAGGGATGCATACGATACACGCTTCAAGCAACTGGAATCGGCGTACTTCACCACTATATATTACTTTATGAGCAATGCCCTTACGTATGAAGATCGCAACCCCACCCGCGAAAGTCGAGTTGGGTCGGTCCCTCCTTACGATAATGTAATTATTATTCGTCAAATTGTGATGCTGGTTTAGCCTAGTTTCGCTAACCATACATACATCAGGACGTTGGTCTTTTAACAACTCAGAGAAGTTGGCTCGTCGTTCTACCCTAACTAGCGAATTCACATTCACGGCTAGGATCTTGAAAGGCCTCTCCGGCAGCGCGCCCGTTAACCCAAAAATTGCTCAAGCGAAGGCACTGCACGGTAGATTAAATCCACCCTACGCGCCTGCTCACTTATTTGCCGTGATAGTTCACTCATTTGTGCCTGAATGACACGCAGAGCGACCATCACCTCTGACTCCCCAGTCGCAGCCTTAGACACAGATGGCTGTGCGGCCGCTTTCTGAGGAGGCTGTACCGTTTTCCCAGCCCCCCACGCCATTTGGGCGTAAGATACATCGGGAACGACGGCCCTTGGAATTGGTCTGGCTGTTTGCCTTCCCTCATCCTTAGTTGCTGTTGGAGCAGCTTTTTTTGATTTTTTTAAAATTTGGTATCGAGGACAACCCCGATAATTAGCAGGGTGCCCATCTCCACCACAGAGAACGCACTTCAGTAGGGTCTTGTCTTCGACCCTTGTCTCACCGAGCTTACACTCTTTGTCGTTGTGGTTCTCTCCACACTTGACGCACCTCGACTGCATTTGGCAGTTGAATGCGGCGTGACCGAACCGTTGGCAACGAAGACATTGTAAAATGTTCCCGTGCCTGTTTAATTTTTCCCATCTTACCATCTGGTAATCCAGGACGGAGATTTTCCTTAGACTCTCCAGACGGCTATTGGGTGATAGGGTGACGAGGAACATCGGCAATAGCCGCTTCTCCCGTCTTGCCTTGGCCGTGGTGAACGACTTGACCCCGATGAACTCGAGATCGTCGCCCGCCAACCTGCGGAGTTCAACTAAGAGCTCCTCTGGGTCAGAGGTAGGTTCTACCCCTTTCAACAACATGCATTTTGGTTTCTCCTCTTTGGGAGTAAAAGTAAAATGTTCGGTGGCTGTCACTTTCAACAACTCCCGAACGATCTTATGGTCACCAATGCTTTCACATTGGATCGCATGCCGATCTTGACCTAATCGTTTTATAGTAAATTTATCGCCAATGGCGGACTTACATATGTTTTTCGTTGCTTGCAATTCCATTTTTAGGGTGTTTATAGGGGGCACCCTGCTTTTTTGTGGCTTCTTCTGTTGTTGTGCTGGCTGCTGCTGTGCTGGCTGCTGCTGTTGTTCTGCTGGCTGCTTCTGCTGCTTTCGGGCTTGATTCTGGCTCGTTGTCGCGGCTTTTATAGCCGCGGTCCCCCGTGGCTGCTCATTGGTAGCAGTTTTCTTATTTACTTCAGCTTTAGTCCCGCGTTGCTGCACGGGCGCAGTTTTTTTGTTAGCCGCTTTTTCTGCAGCTGCTGGTCGCTGTTGTTTTGGCGCATCAACTTTTGATTGCGACTGTTGTTGATGCGCCTCCTTCTCCGCTCGTCTACGAGCCTCTTGCCTTTGTCTTATTTCGGCAATTTCTTTGCTTAGCTTTCCCACTGTCTCGGTGAGAAACCGCATCCGCTCTACGTCTTCGTCGTTGTTGTCGTTGTTGTCGTTGTTGTCGTTGTTGTTTTCTGCCAAGGCAGCGAACGAATTGCCGCTACCTGTATAACGGCCCTCGCCACCGTTTGACTCATAGTCGTAAGTTGAATTGAGACTTACGATGCTTTCAGAACTGGTCGACATTCCATCGTCGTCGACCTCCTCTGCCGCTCCCTTCGCCTTCTGCTTTCGGGGCACTAAATTCGGCTTTACCTTTAGGCGCCGCCTCCTTTTAACTGCAGTTGTCTCTGCTGTTGTTGCGGTTGTTGCCGCTATCGGTTTTGCGGTTGTTTCCGCTGCTGTATTGTTTGTTGTTGTTGTTGCTTCCAACAATGATTTACTCGCAGAGGCATCTTTCGATGCCCCTGCCTTCTTCTCTTTTACCATCTGTTTTTCCTCCCAGTCGATGACGTTCTCTACCTCACGGTTATGAAAAAAAGCTTCTAAAATTTTTATCGAGTGGGATTTGATCCCACGACCCTCGGATTGGGACGCCGCCACTCTACCACTCTGCTAACTTTTCAGTTATAAAACTGATATCTTATTTTCCACTTGTACTTGCACACACTTGAAAAAATACTTTTAACACACTGTCCTCGTTGAAGTCTTTCCTGAGCGAAAGTCAAAGATCGACTGATCGACTGACCGTCAGTTTAATAGCCGACGACTCTGTCATTGAGCCAAGAAACACCTTAATTTTGACGTTGCTAAATGACTTAAAAGAATGTAATAGCAACATTACCTAGTAATATTACTTACCGACTCTGTATTTCTACAGAGAAGAAAGAAAGGAATTGAAGGACAGAAAAATTTATGCAACGCAGAAAAAATAAAAAGCACCAAATATTTTACTACCATTTCAATGAAGTGGATGAGTGAAGCTGGAAATTTCATCATGGCAGAGAAGGAGACGCACTGGTCGATGATTCGAACTTTACAACAAATTAAAAGAGATCAACAACTCGCGATGATTTATCGATGGAATTGAAATGGTTGCATGAAACAAATTACTCAAATATTAATTAATTTCGTTTCTAAACTTAATGCATTGTCCTCTTTTTCATTTTGTTGTCAAAGTTTACGAGCGCAGTTACAAGATCTGTAGACACTATCGTTAAAAAATTTAATGTATTGATTTTAACCGAATTTCACAAGGGTGAAGAAGAAAAATAGATATGATATTCCAGATTTCAATTTAGTTTCAAGTTTCAGAAGGCACGATCGTCCAGCAGCAGGAGTAGCTATCTGTAAAAGGTTGTCTGATACAACTGCCATATTTTGCTCAATTCATATGGATTTGCATACAAGGTACACTAGTATGTTTAGTACTAATGTTTTTGATATCGGCGATTTGTGTGTTTGTCGTTGCCACTCTGGAAATGGACCGCAAGTTATTACAGTAGGCGTTTATAATTCACCGAATACGTCTTCAAGTGTAATACGACAGTTTTTATATAAAAATTTATTTATTTAGTCTGAAGACGCTTCTGCATACTTTCACGATAAAATTAGGGAGAGATTTGATGATTTTCCAATGATTTTGAGTGGTGATTTTAACATCAATTATGATGCTACAAATTTGCCACTTTTTCAATTTTTAAAAGAAGAATACTGTTTTACAATGACGAATGACCGCAGCCTTAGTACAACGAAATGTAAAGCGACAATTGATGCAGTCTTTGCGATATATTTAAATAGATTCGAGACAAAATTGTTCGTTTCCTATTTAAGTTACCTATTTATTTCAGTATTAGAATACGATGATTGTAGAGATGATAATAGAAGAGATGAAATTGTGAATGAAAACTCATAAGTTTCAATGATGTTCTTCTATAATGTACATCTACATGATTATTAAAGATTTTCCTGTACATTAAAATATTTACTGAAAATTCAATTCTGTTTTCACTTCTGTCGGCACTCCCGGAGTGCTTCTTTTTTTTATGTGTAGGTCAGTGTGAATAACAAAGATATTTTCAAATGCTACTAGAAAATAATTTTACAGTTTGGGTCCGGATATCCGGATCTTTAAAAGCTATCCGGATATCTGAACTATCCGGATATCCGGATACCAGAACTATCCGGATACCAGAACTATTCGGATATCCGGATACCAGAACTATCCGGATATCCGGATACCAGAACTATCCGGATATCCGGATACCAGAACTATCCGGATATCCGACACTATCCGGATATCCGAAACTATCCGAATATCAGCTGTGTCAAAACATTCCTATTCGGATATCCGGATATCCGGATAGTTTAAAGATCCGGATATGAACTGAAGCACTACTTACAACTATAGAAGTACGTTGGGTTTTTGCGATATATTGATTTTTGGCCAAGTGGCGTCCTTCTAAAGTGAAAAGTGAAAAACTTGTCTAAAAAATTGCCAAATAATTGTTAATAATAAATGAACTACGCAATATAAAGAAAAATCCTACGTACTTCCAAAGACAATGTATATGGGATGAACCCATATACAACTATTTGTTTGGGGTAATCAAATGGACCGAAACTGACATCGAAACCATTGCCAGAGTAAATAGAACGGCACTAACAAAGTACCTGTCCCAACACCCAAAAAGTGCAATGGAGAGAGTCGTTCTACCGAGTGAGGAATAGGGTAGAGGAATAACTAATTTGTCCGAACTTCACCATAAGCAAATTGGCAGCCTAAGAGCGTACTTCCTAGGCCAAAGAAGTTGCACTTTAATTAGAGCTATTGTGAAGGCAAATAAAATTTACACACTGCTTAACCTGTCGCGTAAGGACTTTGGAATGCCTGGCAATGTAAAAACAAAGGCAGAACTAATTGAGATATGGAAGGCTTAAGAGCTACACAGAACTACTAAATGAAGATATAGCCATTTCAAACTTATGGCTCAAAAATGGAAAACCAGTTTCTGAAATTTAATTTTTTTTCTTTTTTTCAAGTGGATTGGAGCAAAATTGACAATGTTACGAATATTTTTATACGGTATAGTGTTTTTCGTGTTTCTTTTTTCAGTGTTCAAAACTTTAAAGCGTTTTTCCTACAACTCACTTTTTAGAAGCCGTTGCCCCTCATAACTTCAAAATTACTGCACCAATCCTTTTGAAATTTTGAACATTTTTTCTGTAAATAATTTACAAGGTAGTAAAGTTTTTTCAAATTTGTTGATAAATTGTTATTTTACAATAACAAATTAGCCGATTTTTTCACGAAAAATTGCGTTTTTCCTTTTGAAGTGTTCCAAAGTTAAAGCTAAAAACTGAAATTTCGAAAAACCCCTTTGACATTACCGGGTGAAAACTATTATGTAACGAATGAACTATGATTTTCTGATTTCCGATGATCCAGCACCAAGCTATGAGGGGCACCGCAAGTCGCTTTCTTTTTTCGAGGCACGTCGGAATAATTGCTGCCATTGCCGTATTTTTTAATATTTCTTTGTGAAAATTTTAGACAACATTTTTGAAGTTTCATTTTTTAATGTCTAATTGGTTTTAATAAAGAAATGTCAACTGGTTCATCACAAAAAACTCGGATAAACATGCCTTTTGTTAACGAATCAACGTTACTCCCCCTTAAGCCAGAGGTTCGTGGTTCGAATCCCAACAGAAGTAAAAAATGTTTTCGACGAACTGGAAAGTTCGCCGTTAGTAAATTCATTGCCATGCGAAGCGCTTTCTCGATAAGCCGTTTGGAACCGGCCGAAAATTGTACGTCTCTTCCATTCCCCCTCAAGTCAGGGTTATGAGAAATGCGCTAGGCCCCGGGGCACCCAGCTCTATTGAACCACCTTATTTATTTATTTTACATAAAATACTAACCCACCATAGTAATATTACAATCATAATACTACCTACAAATAATACTTTAATATTTTATACCTAATCCTCTAATAAAACCTGACCCACCCTACTTGTCCTTTCACAAGATAGATAACATCTTGCCTAGTCCCCAGAAAAAATCTGCAAGCTTATCTCCATCCACTATGTAAGTAATGGAAAATTACAGTGGATAAGAAATAAGCCAAGAAAAGTGGCTGCTAGCTAACCTCATGTCGTGGTTTTGTTATATACTTACTCAACTGTACCTACTATGTGCCTGTGCTACGATCGAGTTAGTAGATAACAAGTTCTGCTGAGCCACCACGGAAGGTAAAGCTGGACAGTGGACAGTCGGTGTTTGCATTTTAAATCGAGAAGGCGTGAAAAGAGAAAAAAAAAAAACAAAGTCCGAACAAGAGTGCGCTGAAAGTATACATAATATAAAAGGAATTTTTTTTTACAACTGTAGTGACGATGACGATATACCTAAAAGTTTAAATTAAAATAAATTAAAAAAAAAGAAGAAAAAAACAAGAAAGTAAGAAACAAGTGATAGCTAAAGAAAAAAAAAACAAAACTATCCCAATACAGAAGCTATTTAAAAAAAGTCACAATCATAAAGTCGAAGGTAATAAAAATAAGAAGTCATAGATAAAAAAAGATCTGGTGTACCTATTTAATGAAAAGTGAATTCCTACACAAGTAATAAGAAAAGGAAAGGAAAGGAAGAAAATAAATAGTGAGGAAAAGAAATTAAAAAAGTTAAATTTTTTATTTTCTTTCCCGATCCGCTGTGTGAAATAAGCTACAACCAATAATAATCTATACTCTATACTTATAATAAAAACGTAACAGTTTGTTTGTTTGTGCACGCTAATCTCAGAAACGGCTTATCCTATCTAGATGGAGTTTTCAGTAATATATTGTGGTAAGCTTCACTTAACATTTAGTTTTTATTTCATGTCAATCGGGGTTGATAAATAAAAAAGTTATGCCAATTCTTGCGAACGAAGTCGCTGGCACACCTAGTGATACATATATAAAAATATAAAAATTAAGTGTGCGTAGATTATATTGACTAAAGAAAAAAGATAAATGAGTATGTAATGGTTTATGAGAAACCTATTTAAAACACAATATATTTAAAAAAAAAAATTATGTAAAGTTGTGCATTACATTGGCGGAAAAAGAAGAAAAAGCTGAGTAAGTAACATATCAATTTATTCAAAATTTTAATTTGAATTTCAGAGTTTGTCTTTGGAACTGCAAATATGTTATTTTGCTTTGGTGAGAAGAGGGGTGTCATCTGAAAGAAAATAAAATCCAAAATATTTAAATAAAATTGCAAAAGTGAGAAACATATTAAAATAAAATAATTGTCGGTACCTACTTACCTAAAAAAAAGGAGTTGCCATCTAAGGAAAAGGAGTTTAAATAAAATTTGGAAATTGTGTAATAGGCTTAAATAAAGTTATTGTTGGTATTTACCTTTCAATTTTGTTTTTTGGATCAAAACTATTTTAAGTGCGGTGAGGTGATATTTTACACAGATAAAATGAATTAAAATAACATTTATCTTATATACGGGTAATTCTTTTACAAATCAAACGGATTTTGTTCTTTTCAGTTTCTATATTGAAAAATAAGAGATACGTGTCCGAGAAATTTTTTTTTATTGCCTATTTTATATTTTATAAGTTATAACAAATTTCATAATAGTGGTTGGGGACTCATTTTAAACAATGATAATGGTTTTTTGAGTTTAAAATAATATCTGTACATAGTATCAAAAAAGTTAAATGTAAAAGTTGTAGATAATTAAAAGATAAACTTTTGTATTTACCATTTGTCACTATAACCTCAAAATTTTGTACTATCATACAAAAAAGCGAAAAATCACTATTTTATCATTTATTTAATATAAATTTGCTTTACGAGAATTTAAAACAGAAAAATATTTAATATACATAATTATAGGAAACCTATGGTGGTACCCGTGTCGTGATGGTTAGCATGTCCACCTGCTAACCCAGAAGTTCATGGTTCAAAACCCAGCAGAGGCAAAAAAAATGTTTTTCCACGGGTATCGCCTTTCGCTCGGAATTGGTAAGTCCTCCCTTAGTAAATTCATTGCCATGAAAAGCGCTATCTCAATTAGCCTTTCAGAACCGTCAGAAAATTGTAGGACCCCTCCATTCCCTCAAAAGGCATGGTTGTGAGAAATGCGCTAGGCCCAGGGCCTCCTCGCTCTGTTTCGCCACCCTATTTATTTTTATTTTTTTAGGAATCCTATTCAAATATTTTGGTTTTCAGTGATCCAATGAGGACAACAAGTGCTCTTGTAGGTTTCAACAGCCGACAAAGCCACAAGCTCACAAAACATGGTAGCTTTTTTAAGTTTTTAGATTGCTTGTTGGACGAAGACAGAATCAAATCGAGGGAGTTTAATATGTCCTTTGACGGAGCATTTGATATCTTCGAACCCCCCAAGAAAAAATTCAAAGATAAAAGCTTCCTTATAGAACAAGCAAAAATTGGGGAAAAAAATTATTTCAATAAATGACTTTCTTAACCAAATGACGAATCAACTAAACAATCTCAAAACAGAAGACGCTGCAAATTTGAAAGATCTTCGGTGTGGAAATGAGTAAGACGAAGAAGAAAAGCAACAAGAAAATGAAATATATACTTAATAAGGACGATGTGGCAATCCTTTGTGTAATTGTTTTGAAAATGCACGAACGATTCTCCTGCAGCCGTGCAACCAATTCAAATTTGTTTGAACTGTTACAGCTGGCGGGGAAATATACAGCAAACAATACTGCGATTCTGTGTCCTATTTGTAGGCAATTGTTAAAAATAGCACAAGAATTTATTGCTAAAATGAATGTTCTCAATTTTTCATATTAGTATCAAAAGATTGCTACTATGTATAATGTACAGTCTCGAGCAATATTGTTAGTGCTATTTGGCCTTAAGACACTTCTCTAAGTGTCATTATACCAAACGCTAATGTTCGGCCTAGTGCCACTTTGCAAAAGCGTAACTGTGCCAAATTTCTACATTTGGCTCAATGTCACTAGCTAATTTGGCCCTATGACAGTTCTACAAAGCGTCATTATACTAAACGCTAATATTGCTCAATGTCACTTTGCAAAAGTGTCATTGTGCCAAATTTCTACATTTGGCATAATGTCGCTTGGCACAATGTCACTGCGCCTTTGGAGCAATGGTACTACAAAGTACAACTGGCTAATGCCGAAAACAGGGCTTTTCCTTAATTGGAAATGTTGGCCGCTGCATCAATTTTAATAACGGAATTGCTTTGCTTATTTTGCAGGAGAAAAAGTATTTCTGCAAGGATATCTTTTCTATTGCAAAGAAATTTTGAGTGCAAGCCATCATTAATTAAAATTTTTGTGCATTCGAAAATTGGGCATTTTGCATTCTTCATGTGGTAGAAACATTTGTTATTAGCTAAATTTATTGAAAGGATTTGACATATGCTGTCAAAACCGCAAGTATTAGTGACAACGAAAATGACTCCACCACTTTTGATGTTAGGGCATAAGTTTCCGTTCAATATTTGTGGAACTGCTATGATTGCTATTTTAAATTTTGATTGAATTCAGGAAATACATACTGTGTTTTTTTTTTTTTTTTAGGGATTTTTCGCCAGTTTTGTTCTGACTACAACTCAGAAAATTGGTCATTATCCGAAGATTCAATACCACTAATCGATGAAGTTATAACTGCATTGGTCGTGTCGTAGTCCTTTTCTCTTTCTGTTTAACCTGAATTTTGATTGGCCATTGCAATTCTTAATTTGCCCGCAAAGGTTGATATGTGGCAGCTTACAAATTTATCGATTCGCAAAGGCCTTGTTACATCTTTAAAGACCCTCGTTTTTAAATCATTGAATTCAGATTCAACTGCCGCGGAAGAAGGTCTTTCTGATCCGTATTTAAAAATAGTCGGCATTACTTCCGAGAACAGAGGAAAATATGGAAGTAATTTTTTTAGTTTTTTTGCCGCCTCAGGACAATATAATCCATTCATATCATCCGTGGAATGTTCCAACGAAATAACTTGCTCACAATTTTGGAATAAATTGTTTGCCCATTTGAATATGTACGTATCCAACAGTAAAGTTTCTTCTTTATCCAATTCATCGACTTCCGGAGCTTCTAATGCTGTTTTAGTTGAATCAGCAATTTCAGCACCTTGAATAGCTGATGTTAATGCGATTCTAGCTTTTTTTTTTCAACCGAATTTCCCTCTTCTTTGTTACTTTTTTAGGCAATGGTAAAAATGAATTTTGCATACTTTTCTAGCATATTAAATGGATTTTGATGAAGTAGAATAGCAATACTACGTATGTAGAATTGTCGTACACTACGTATGTAGAATTGTCGTACACGACTTGGCATTTGATTCCAACACTTCCACTTTGAAACCATGTTGATAAAGTGACAAATGTCAAGTCGTAGCAAACATGGTGGAGCTTTAGAGCTATTGTTCAAAATTAAATTGAAGCAATGGGAAAGTAGTCTGCCAATGTATTTTTATTAGCAAAAGCCCGTACTGTTGCTCCTATTAACGCACGATCAAAATCTGTATTTACCACTTACGGCACAGGAAAATTTCGATCAATTCATAGGAATTCTAATAGCCAATATGCTATGGCATTGGTGTTTTGAACCGCAGATACCAACAACAAAACAGGAGCAGTGGAGTTTTGTTCTTCTGCTACGGCCTGATATAAATGTATATGCGGGCATATGTCTCCAGAAGCAAGATTTACCTTTTTTTATTAAAGATCCATTAGCGTCAATATATAAGATCTTATGGTGTTTTCGTAAACTTCTTTTTGTTCATTCGTTCAGTAGTGGACGAGCAAAGGTTCCCGTTCAGCTTTTCTTCTTAACGTGTTCCCGCTAAATAAATGAGGTGGTTCTTTGTCTCCAATGCTCATTAGCTTGCTCGCTTCTCTTCGTCTCCAAGTAGACGGTAAAATTCTACCTTCTACTAACGTCTTTGCTACTTCCATCCGCTTGGAGCCTTTGAGCTGTCTTTTTTTTTGTGTGCATTGTTTCCGGATTATTGTTGAAAAGTGAGCACTCCATTGCTACAGGGCTAGTGTCGCTTTTCAAATTGGAAATGCGGCCTCTGAACTTGCACTCACATTCCGGACAATATCCTTCAACAGTTACTGCGTACCCGCCTTGTGAAGCATCGCATTCAAAGGAAATAGGGCAATTGATTTTGGTATTTTTATACAGTTCATCAAAAAGTAAGTTTGACCAATCCCATCTCTCCATGAGTCTTTGTGTTATATTCAACAAGTTCGGGTTGTATTTGAGGCCATATATCTCTAATGTCGATATCGAAAGTCTGACAATCTTCGATAGAATCTTCAATAGAAGAACTGTTGTTCGTAAATCTTTCTTCGATTCGTATGTTGTGAATCCTTCGCAGTTCATTTTTGATATCATATCGGTTTTGTAATTTTATTGTGTAGATGTGTTTTGGACGCAGGCGAAATGATTTTTCCATTGCATCCGATAGTTGAGTAAACACTACTGCACTTGGTCGAGCAACGGAACCATCATCATTCAAAACACCTTTTAATATGTCCAATTTTAAAATGTTCAAAAGATTCACGACAGATGGTGGCATTTCCATGATAAAGATTTTTCTTTATACAATTTTTTCTATTGTATTGATACTGCAAACAAAGCAATATACATACAGCTGCGGTCAAAATAATAGTAGTACAGAGCTTAAGAAACAACAAAATTGAAAAAAACTTATCTGTCAATTCTAATTTAAGAAACCAGTAACGTGGTTTTCAAAGTGGTGTTTTAAACTTTTATTTAAAAAAAAAAAAAAAAACATTAGTTTAATATTACTATCCGATAGTTGCAAGTTTATTGAACAGATGTTGAAATTCAGCGGTCAAAAAAATAATAGTGATGGGAAAATCTACCTTGAAATGTTACGAAATCGAAAAATTTGGTCAAAAATTTTATTACAATATGTGGCTGAGTGTTCGTACCTTTAATAAGTATTTAGTTTCATGCCCTTTGTTAGCTATAACAGCAGTACAAGGACGTTAAATAGAGTTTATCAGGTTTCCACACCTTCCTGTGCTTATGCGTAAACATGCCCATACCATTATGATTGTAAAGTGTGAATTATATTCGGTGTTTGGGGGTCTTCTTACATATTGACGAGATCCTTTTCCGACCCTTAAAACAATTAAAGTGTAACGGGTTTTCACTATCAACGCAATGCAAAGTGGAAAAATACCAATCTGTGCAATGCTTTTACTCACACTACTATTATTTTGACCGCAACTGTATGTACAAGTACATAGGTACATATATAAATAAATAAAATAATCACAATTTTGAGAAATTTGGACAATGGGTGCGTTTTTTTTCTCAAGCCTATAAAGGCTTGATCAATTAGAGAAAAAAAAACACGAATTAGCAATTTAGTAGCCTTACGCAATTGGCAAAGGTATTATGATGTTTGAGATTGTTGATTGATTTAAAAAATTTGAAGCTAACAAAAACTGTTTATCAACGATAAGCATCTAATTATCTTATCATGGATGCAGGTGCAGAGAGAACAAGTTGAGTACAAATTATACAAATTAAAACGTTGCTAAATGTGTTTGTTCCAGATGCTGCTGTCATTGGTGGAAACTCCAGAGCCCAGCTCCAGCAGGGATATGAAAAGTGCAACAAGTCTGCTTACTGTTCTTTCCATTGATACTGGTTCAAGCAGTAGTAAATCAGAAGAGTTGGATTTGGAGCAGCATCCAAAATGTAAAATTTTTGTTGACATCTTAAACGCATTTGATGTTGCGGATTCAAAAGCTCATATGTGTTTGGAACGAACTACAATGGAGCTTCTGATATGTATACGCATTGTTTAGTAGTAAATGTGATTTTATTATTTCTTGATTATTTTATGGTGTACATAGTTCACAATTAGCATTGGCTTCTGTCGTCAGCCGAAAAAAAGAGTTTTTATTCAATATATACAATAAGTTCAAGGTTTGTAATTTGTAATTTCAATCAAAATTAAATAGTTATTTTTTTTTAGAAGGCTTCATTTAAAATATGTTGACGATAATTAAGTGCAGTTTTTATATACTGACAAAGGCAGTTCCAGTTGTCTCCATTAAGTATCTGTATAATTTCTTTTCCCCAGACGCATGCACGTATCTCCTAGAGAATAGGGCATCTTCCTGTAAAGTGCTGGATATCTTTGCGAGTTCTTAGGTTGCATAAGGAGCACTCTTGGTTTAGATCGGTCCTGTGGGGCAAATAGTTGAGGGGTACAAGTTCACCTCTGGCCTTGAGTATGGTGGAGATTACTTCAATGCTGTTTGTATCGCAGAAATATTTTTTGCTCTCTTGGTTATATTTTAACCAATTTATAAGTGGATCTCGTTTGGCTCTCGAGACTCTGCCTCCGAAAATTGTCGCGTGTGACGTCTGCAATCTCGATTAGTTTTTGCTGGTTTCTGTTTAATTCATCAATGTTTGCAACTGTTAGTGAGATATTATAACCATTTTTGGATTTTTTTGTCTCCAATTTGTGTGATATAATATGTAAATAAAAACAATAAACTTAGTTGAATTTTTTGAACAATTTTGTTTTTTAAAAAAAAATTCAACTAAGTTTATTGTTTTTATTTACATATTATGAGATATTATGTTCCGTTCCAAGTCTCAACCATTCGCTATAGAACTGCAAGTTTCTGCTTTGAAGATGTTTGGCAATTTTAAACACAAGACGATAGGTAGATTGCATGATTGCATCATAACTTTCCGAAGATAAGCGAAGTGTAATCCAAGTGTGTAGATGTATAGTGGTTGAAGACCAGTCTCGAGATGGAGCATGTAGTTTGGAGTATTGTGCGGTAGACGGAAAATTCTCTTGAGGAAGTATCTGAGCAGCTTTTTCACTTCTTCAGATTGGAAGATGCCCCAAACTTGAGCTGGATAAGACATGATAGATCTCATCACTGCTTCGAAGATTTTGTACTTTGAGCTTGGCGCAATTTCTTTTTTGCCGATGAATGCTCTCCAACTGCAGTTTATCGCGCGTTTGGATTCCTTCAGTTTTTCTTGGAAGTGTTTCCTGAAAAATATTTGTGGGGTAAAAATGATTTATACATATATATAAATTTACTAAATGACCCGGCCACACGTTGCTGTGGCTAACATTTTTGTCATATGATATTGTTATAAACTATTTAAGGGGAACGGTAGGAGAACATCAGACATGGGCAAGCATTGTGGTGCTTTTTTGCTTACATACATATGTAGATGCAATTAGTAAAAAAAACATGGCGACCTTCATGACTGGTTTTCTACTACCGTTACGCCATATTACAATGAAATTATTATTTACGAACAAAGACGAAAAGGATAAAGCTGGTATAAAAATTTACTGGTTTGGGATTTGAAGGGTAAGGACTTTGAATACAGGCTTTTATGACGATTTGATAGTTGTCATTTTGCAATCGTGGCGAAACTTTTTTAAACAATCGAATTAGTTGATTCTGATCTTCTAAAAAATTTTCCAGCAACATCGCAATTGCTCTTTCCTCTGCTTGTTCAATTAAATTATTCTTGCACCGAGTTGTCACGCGCTCGTCACAATTGCCCATAGAATAAATTTGAAGAAATTTCGGATCATCATCAGGCATTGGCATTAATGATGCGACGTTAAAGTACAGCTGGTCTTGTATTTTCAATGAAGTTTCAAAATTACGTCCATCGGATGCGAGATCGCACATTTTAGCTGCCCCAAATGACGTAATTTGGAAGCAAGAATTAAATTTGCGCATCTTACGCAAAAATAGTTTTGAATCATGTGAATCGCCTGCAAGAAGGAATAATAAATGTTCCGCTGGAGTGGGTAGCGGTGAGAGCACAACATTTCCTGATGCGCAGCACGTGCCGTGTGTTTCATTCCGAAATTTCAATGCCTGACAATATTGACATACTTTATCAATTGCACCGATAGCAATTTTTTTTAATGCGCAGAGCAGTTAATATCTGGTGCATATTCGAAAGCAAGGCGAACAAATGATGTACATATGTGTTAATGAGCGGCTGGTGAGCTGCCTCTGTCAATTCAATTTCAATTTTCAATTCAATTCAATTTATTTTACTAACTTAACATAGTAAGATACACTATCTCATTTAATAGTGCAAGCTTCAATGGTAAACTTAAAATTACTAAAAATAAGCAAAAGCGTTACTAATATTTATACAAATTCAAAACTAATATTATATAATAACAAGGAAAGCAGTGAAAAAAGATGGTTTAATTAGAGAAATTTAAAGAGAAAAAAAAATCACCCATCATCATCGTCATCATTCTGTCATCAGAAAAATAATAAGTCTACTTCTGAAAGAGGTGCTGCAACTTGTTGATTGCAAGGTTCTGGGAAGGGAGTTCCAAAGCCGTATCACTTGAATAAAGAACTGTCGTTCAGATATTATGAACTTGTAACGAATCGGTGTGATATCAAAACTTCTGTTGGATTGTGTAAAACTGATCCTGCTGTATTAGTAGATTGGTTGACGCGATTGTATTACGTTATGGAGTAGCGTTAACATTTTTAACTTAAAAATGTTTTCAAGACTAAGACCATATAATGATTCCGAGAAGGTCGTTCTTGTACTCGTGCTGTAGCCAGCCCCGGATCTTCAATTTTTTAAAGGCGGGGCAAATACTGAAAAATGCGCCCCCACCAATTTATATTTGCTTTTACCTTTATAATCTTTATTATTTCAGCTATCATATCTTCACTAATTGACTGACAACTGGACACAAGCCTTTCAGAAAAAATACTTAAACCGCTGTTTTTTCTGTTTTAATCCAATTTATTTACAGATATGATAGGACTTAAAATAAAAATGTTTATAATAAAGACAAAATCAAATTTACTAATGTATTTATCATTTGCAATTACAATTTTACTCTTCGAGCTTTTTGCTCAGCAAATAAATCTATGACCTTATCAAAATTTAATTCGTGTGCGATTCGATTTTCTATCGCTAAGATTGCTAGACTGGATAAGCGTTCCTGGCTCATAGATGATCGCAAATAATTCTTAATTAGTTCTAGTTTGTTAAAACTTCGCTCTCAGCTTGCGGATGTAATGGGAAGCGTAGAGTAAATTCGCAAGGCAACAAAAAATTTGGAAAAGCATCCTGCAAATCATGCGCATAGATCTGTTGCAAGAGATAGAAACCGTTAGCTTTTTCAATGTCACCAAATAAAAGCGGAACTTGCTCTTTAAAAGCGTAGAGTTCCTGACAGAATTCAACGGTGCTCACATATCGCAAATTTTTTTTAGCCCGATCCGCTTTATACTTTTGCAGTTCTCCAATTGACATTTTCAAAATATTAGAGCCATTAAGAAAAGCGAAGTTCATATTCAGCATGGTGGCACAATTAAATCTCTTTTTAATTTCTGATATGATTCGATCAAATACCAATTATTTCCTTAGAAAAGAGTTGAACAGGTTTGAGTGTTCTTCACATATCTCATCGAAATGTTTTTTTATGTTTCGGAATTCTTTTGTTTTGCAAGATAGGCTCAACACCACTTTTTTCAGCCACTTCCCTAGCCTCATTTATCCAATACTCCATTGGATTTTGTCTCATTTTTTGTAAAGTTTTGAGCAGACCATCCATTAGTGCAACGGAACGGGAAAGGATAACGTCGAGAAAACGTGAATTTTATGGAAAAATCTGGTTTAGTGGCCCGTACCACTTGGCCGGTATGAGTAACGACTTTGCCAAAAAGAACATTTTTGTAGAGCGTTCAATTTTGAGAAAAAACCATCTTTGGTTGAAGCGATCCCATGAAATGCCGCTGAGCTATAGAAATTTAAAAATAAAAAATCAGAGTTTCCGTGTATTTTCAATGGGAAATCTTCATACCTCTTGATCGACCACTTAAAATTAATATTAAGGGCTCAAAGTTTCAGGGCTTATTTTTCTTTAGTACTTTCAACAAAATTTCAAATCAAAATTTGTAAACACATAATATGTGTTAGGTACATATTTTTTTATAGCATTCAGTAATAAGAAATAGAAACAACAAATAATTGTTACTTTCAAATCGTCAGACTAAGAGTACGCCCCATATAATTGTCAGATTATTATCCGGACGAAGACATCAAGTTGATAACTCTGTATAAAAATTTGACGCGCTTGCGTATTTCAGGGTCACGTGATTTTTTTACATTTTTAAAAATCAGCCATGACTTATGGCCCCACTCAAATTGTCAGATTATTGAAACATACACTTTTTTTTGTACACTTAACATTCACTTTAAAAATCTGAAAGAAAAGTTGTCCACTTCTCGATCGCAGCAACCGATGCTGCTTTGAAACCGAAAGGTAGAAAAATTGTGTACTTCTCGATCGCAACTAGCGTTGCTGTTTTGGAACCGAAAAGTAGCTAATTTTTTTTTGCGCTTGCAATCCTCGTTACCTGCACAAGATATGCTGGGTCTGGTAATGAATATGTAGTGTGAAATGGTTTTGATGCTCTTCTTGTGTGATTTTTGTTTTAGGGAGCAATGATTTATTGTAGCAGACGCAAGTGCTGCAGCGTTCTGTGATTCCTGTGGGCGAGCGAGATCAAATTTCGAACTTGTTTTTGCCGACCCCTAAACTTGCCGCCCGGGGCATGTGCCCCGATCTGCCCCCCCTAGATCCGGGGCTGGCTGTAGCTAGGTTTCGTTCTCTTGCCGCTCTTGTTCTTGTAATATTCTGTCGCAGACGTTTGTCACGCGGTTCTTGACATTCTTGTGCACGACGCTCTGCTGTCCTGACTCTTTGAGCTGCATTTCTTTTTGTGATTTGTTCTGCCGACTGATGAGCTCTTTCAACGCGTTTGTGTCGTCCCTCTCTGCTCCTCTCATTGTTAAGGTTAGATTTTTTTGGTGGCAACTGAAAGTAATAATTTAAACGTTGAAATATTGAGAAAAAAAAACTGAAAAACATGCTCTTATAGCGAATTGAATAACTATGTATATGGGGTATTCCATACCAAATCGACCACTTTTGAACCCGACCCCTTTAGATTTTGCTGAAACTTTACCATTCTTTTCTACCCTTTGAAAAACATTTTTGAGAATTTTTTAAAATTTTTTTGTCCAATCTCAAGAAAGTTATGAATTTTTCAAAAAAATGGCTTTCTTATTTTCAAACAGCCATAACTTTTTTAAAAATTGACTTTTGGGAACATTTTTTTTTTTCAAATTGTTTCAAATTCAAATTTTTGAGATAATTGAAAAATAGTAAAACTATATTTCTTCTTTAAAACTAAAGGAGTCTCTAATCTTAAAAGAAACTTTTATTATAACAGTTTTAGAAGAAATAGTTTTACTATTTTTCAATTATCTCAAAAACTACAAGACATAGAAAAAAGTAGTTTACAGTGTTTGATGAAAAATTTATTGAAGCAACTCACTACATCAATTTTTTTTTATTTTCATTTGTAATCATGAGGAACATAATACTCAAAGTGATTTTTTTACTTTTTTTCGTAAATTTTGACTTTGAAGTCAGTTATTTCAAAAACTATAAATTGAAACCACTTTTTTTAAAATTTATTATGAAGTGCAGATTTCTGGCTTTCATAAAAAGTATAATTTGTATCTGTAAATGTTCCCGTTCTATAACAATATTTTTTGAAGTCAATTTTTATAAAATAGCCCCTACCGCCTAAGCGGGGGGAGATAGACCCCCTCCTGTAGTAAAAAATGATTGTATTGAACCCCTCCACCAAAAACCGTTATTATTTTTTGTCGCCAAAGTTATCGTACTAGTGCCGAGTAAAGTTTACGAAAACAAATTTTTTTTTCAATTTTGATTTTTTTTTTAAATAAATAAAAAAAATATAAAAAAAATCGGCCCACTCCGAAATCGGTGAAAATAGTTGTCAAATTGATTGAAGTTTTTTTGAGAAAAAAATGAAGAAAATAAAATATGGCGAACTTCAAAAAAATGACGATTTTACTCAAAAAACCCGATTATTTTATATAATTGATCATGCTAAATTTTTTTCGTGTATTTTTTCGAAAAGTTCATTCAAAAACAAACAATTTGAAAAAAAAAAATGTTCCCAAAAGTCAATTTTTAAAAAAGTTATGGCTGTTTGAAAATAAGAAAGCCATTTTTTTGAAAAATTCATTACTTTTTTGAGATTGGACAAAAAAATATGAAAAAATTCTAAAAAATGTTTTTCAAAGGGTAGAAAAGAATGGTAAAGTTTCAGCAAAATCTAAAGGGGTCGGGTTTAAAAGTGGTCGATTTGGTATGGAATACCCCATATATATATCATATTATACCTAACTATGTACTAATACTTACATGTATATAGTTTAATTACAGTTTTGAACAACGAAGCACTAAACTAAAAAGCAGGAATACATTTCATTTCACTGTAATTTATTTACTATGATATGAATTTAATTTATACATAAGTCTAAGTAACACGTGGCCGGCTATGCTAACACCAAAAATTGAAATTGGAAAATTCACTGTATTTCGTTTTTACTACAAAATAAATTTAACCTGTACTTTAGTCTCAGGAACAAGTGGTTATGGTATTAAATAGTTGCTTATATGAAACGTTTGCAAGTGTAACATAGTGCCATCTATTGAGTTTTACTCAATCCAGTCAACATATGTCGCCATCTGTTAGAATCATTTGGAGCTAGCAGATAAATAATTGTGACTATCAAATAATGGACAGATAATTTGCAATAAAATAATATTTCGATCATAAATTGAGACGTAAGGTATCCTATTTTTCAAGTTGGATCAAACTGCACACGGTGTACAAATTTGATTAAAATCGGTTAAGTAGTTAAGGAGTCCATCGCGGACAAACATCGTGACACGTAATTTATATACATATATTACTAGCTGACCCGGCCACGCGTTGCTGTGGCCAAATTTTTGTCATATGATTGTAAACTATTTAAGGGGAACGGTAGGAGAACATCAGACATGAGCACCACAATGCTTTTTTACATAGGTGTTATTTGCAAAAAAAAAAACATGGCGACCTTCATGACTGATTTTCTACTACCGTTACCCCTTATTACAATGAAATTATTATTTACGAAGACTGAAACGTTAAAGCTGGTATAAAAATTTACTGGTTTCGGATTTGAAGGATTTTGAACACAATTGATCAAAATTTTCGTACAGTTGATGTAAAGCGAGAATCAAAACAAAAGAATTAAATTTAAAATTTATTACTATTATGTATGAGTATATTACAAATATTTTAGTAAATAACATGTGGCATTTAAACTTATAAATGATGTAGGTAGGGCGGATAGTTTAAAATCTTCTAACAAAAATGTTTATTACTATGAATTATAAATACTTTTAATTTCAATTTAATTTAGCACTAATCGGTGCACAATATTTTTGGTTAACCTGTCTTTCGCTAACACAAATAGGTTCGAAGGCATTCCCACTCGTGAACATGCAACATACATATAGCTGCCCATGAGAAAAACATGGATTTTCCAAATCTAAACCACAAATGGACATTGTTTTGCCTTGAGACTTATTTATAGTCATGGTAAAAGCTAAACTAATTAGAGACTGTAACTTTCTGAAGGGTATGGTAGAATGTGACTGTATCATTGGAATACGTGGCAACAGGACAACTTTTCCTTTAAACTTTCCAGTTAAAATGGTTGCTTCAAGAATATTTCCGGTGATCTTTTTAATGACCAAACGTGTACCGTTGCATAATTGAGGTGGATTCAAATTAAGCAGGAGAATAATAGGTGAACCAATCTTTAATCGAAGATTATGTGGTGGCAGTCCAGGTATATCTAGTGAATTTAAAAATTCAATTGGTAAATTTAAACCATCATTTTCATTAACAACAGTATCGATTGATTTCAAAGACATCAGATCGCCTGGTAACAACTGTTGTGTCTGGAAGTTTATTTAATCAACATATTTATCATTGCCGTTTAAATATTGCATAGTTCTATTCAATGCTTCGAGTGAATATTTGTGAGCCATTGTGCACTCATCCCAAATTATAATTGAGTTCTTCCGCAACACTGCAGCTAACCCACTATTCTTTTTTATGTTACATTCTTCATTTGGGTTATTATGAATGTCCAATAGCAGCTTGAATGTTGAATGTGCCGTTCGCCCACCATCTTGCATAGTTCTTTGCAATGCTTCGAGTGAATATTTGTGAGCCATTGTGCACTCATCCCAAATTATAATTGAGCTCTTCGGCAACACTGCAGCTAACCCACTATTCTTTTTTATGTTACATACTTCATTTGGGTTATTATGAATGTCCAATAGCAGCTTGAATGTTGAATGTTCCGTTCTCCCACCATCTAGCAAAGTAGCCGTAATGACTGACGATGCAATTGCCAATGCAATTTTCTGTTGTGACAACGATATTAAATATGTCTTGCCGGTTCCACATGGTGCTTCAAAGAAAAAAGAATGGTTGCTAAATAATCATGATCACATTGTTTTTCTCCTTGTAAATCGATGTTGACTAAGTCGGTGGCTGATGGGCGATCACGTGGTGACATACCATAATGATTGGTTGGCAGATTTGAAATTAAAATACATAAATCCTCGATCAACACTAACGCTTCATTATTCATCTCTGGCGTATAATCTTTATTTTTTTGGCATTGATCTGTTTGTCTAATTCAGTGCAATGTGTCTTCTGTCATACAATTTTTATATTTTCCCCCCACAAAGTTTGTGCTTGCGATGGATAACATGTCGTCAAAAGAATTGCAATCAACTGACGAATGTCAGCAAACGTTAAGTCCCAATGGTTATCGTCTTCTAGCAATTGCAGTTCACGACGTGCATCTGGGAAGGAATTGAATACTCGACCATTAACTGTTCGCAGAAATTCAAAAGACGTTGGTCCGGGAACATTCACCAATAACAAACGTAAGTAGAAGCACTCACGTTGCTTTGGATATACCGTGTAAAGTCGCCCCAATGTCTTAGCTTTGAATATACCTGTGATGGAAGGATGTGGTTTTCCCTTGTATTCGTGGTTCCCATTTTTCACCGGTTCCATATGAAATAATGTGGAAAATCAGTTATCAATGTTTTTGCGAATTGGCCAAAAATATCAGATTTTTGACGCGATGTAAAAAATTCAGTTAGTGTCGTTTTTGGAGCCTCCAGAGCTCTTTGGATAACATTTTCTTCAGTGAAGTATACACGTTGACCGTTTTTAAGATGTATTGATAGATGCTGGACAGAAGAGTCTCTTTCGTGTATGGGAAACATCGTGACACGTAATTTATATATATAAAGATATTTACAATATTTTATATTTTATTATTCCTTACAGCAAGGTATTCGAAGTTCCAGATCACAAAAGCGTTCAACTCGCATGGTGGGAAAACTAGAGTGGATACCAGAAAGTCTGTCTACATGTACATATGTATGGTACATAAAGCAACTCTGTAACTTTCAGGCAACTAGGAAACGTGTTCGGTGGTTCCAGCTCCTCGGCCTGGACTGTTTGTTGTGCGAAGAGTTAGTTAAATTTTAATACAAATTGGACATGAATATGTAAGATGGCCACATGTAGCAACTGCAGTAGAAAATCAAACAAGGTTTGAGCAAAAAAAGAGAATACCCGGTGTTATTGGTGCAATAGACTGCTCTCAAATCACAATTAAGGCTCCTAATACTAATAAGGAATGTTATTTCGACCGGAAACAGACCTATAGTATTGTCCTGCAAGCGGTCGTTGATGCGGACAAAAGGTTGTTGATATTACTTGTGGAGAACCTGGGTCTCTCCATGATTTCAGGGTTTTACGAAGATCAAACCTATATGCAAGGGCTCAGTAAAATTTTTCAGAGATGTTCCCAAATGGATCTTTTATTCTCGGAGACTCGGCTTATCCACCGTCAAGCTGGTTGGTGTCTCCGTTTAAAGATTAGGGGAACCTAACGGAAGCTCAACGCAGATTCAACAAAATTCATTCTGGAACAAGAATAGCTGTGGAAAACGCTTTCGGCTTACTAAAAAGAGGATTTCGGAGACTTCTGAAGTTTACCGAGCAAACCGATTTGAGTGCATTAACGTATCTCGTTGCGAGTGCATGTATATTGGATAATATTTGCCTTGCGAACAATGATTTATATTCTCATTTGAACTCTGAACCTGATATAATCACAATTGAAAATGATGTTGCTCAGAATGAGATAGAAATCGATATGGACAGACTTGATTGATACTCTGTTAAGGTACTTGCAAACCCAAAATATTATTTAACTTGCTAAAATAAAACAAGACAAATATGCAAAAAAAAGCTTTTTTTTATTTAGACTATTTTTTCAGAAAGACTTCTAATCGTTTGAATTTTCTTTCTTCCGAGCTCTTTAAAATAATCAGCTCCTGTCTTCATTTTTCTTGTAAGCCTTCTTGAACTGCTCTGAGGAATTCAGACTTAAGCTTGGGTTTTTTTTCAAATAGTTTTTTTTTCCTCCGCATGTTTTCCCTTTTTCCTTCTCAGCATTCTTCGTGATGATGGTTATAATGATGATGGTAATGGCACATCTTGTTTTGGGGGACAGAGGCAACAGCCATTCCTCGACCATCGGCTCTTCCGGTGCCAATACACTCGTATCTGGTTCTGGTGGAGTTTCAATCACCAAAGGTTTCAGCTCACATTGGGTGGGTAGAGGGGAAACTCAAACTGGGCATCCTCCGAGATGGATGGTGTGATTATTTAAAATTATTGGCTTGTCACCAAAAATTTCTTCCAATTCGTTCATAAATTTAACGATTGTCGAAGATGCACTAGTTTGATTTTGGTTTCCTTTCGCATTCTTATATGCGCTTAAAACTGTCTTCATTTTCCCCTCTACAGCAATGACTGTCATACTTTGATCCTGAAAAAAAAAGTTTTTATAATTTACTTATTTTTAATGAACAAGACATTTTTACCTCAAAGCCCTGAAACACCATATCTTCCAAAACATGAGCAAAAGCATATTTTTTTCGGCTATGCTGAAATTCATCTTAACGAGCTAAATAGCACTTTAGCAGAAGCAGAATCTCCACCTTTGTCCAAGTTCTGCCTTCTGCGTGTTCTATTTTTAAAGGAGAAAGAAGTGAAATAAGAGTCAAATTATTTTAGTACTTACTTTTTTTCGTTAGACGACATTATCAATAACAGCTTGACAAAACTCAATGCGGCTATAGTTGACTGCAAATTTTATTATATAATTATAACTATCGAAAAAAAGAAATTAACAATACGTTTAAAACTTTAATTTCATTGTTTCTATCGTTTGGACATTTTTTCCAAGATTTTATTCAATGTTTCATTTCGGATGTCATTCGCAATCTGTACCTACTGTCCTTTATTTCGTTGTACGGCGGACTTTGCTTCTTTTTCTCGGCTGTATGCCGTCCGGTTAGTGTCCGTGGACGGTGCACCAGACTGACTAGCAGTCACGGTTTCATTCACCTACGTTTCGGTTGAACCTCCAGTCAAGGAGTCTTTCTCTGATGGCTTCGTCCTTTCCAGCCAATGTCCGTGGACTGAATTTGCAAGCCTTGCGACTTGTACCTTCAGTTTCATTCACGTGTTTTGCAGTTAGACCAACAGGAAGTTTGGCAGAGCTTCCGTAAACCTTCTTCTCTCCACAGTAGGGTTGTCTTCACATATTCGAAAACTTCTTTCTCTATCCCTAATCGCCTCCTTACAGCTCTAATCAAAACACGAAATCTATTTGGAGGTGATCCTTTTTGTTCTGTTAGTAACACAAGCACTTACGGCACAGCAACAACTGAATTAGATTTTGTGAGACGCAGCAAGATTGTTGTTATTTATTTATTAAAAATATGATTTAGTCAAGGGACGCTGGTATAGTTCTTATTTTTGTGTTGAGTGTTTATGGAGTAGAAGATAAAATATTCAAAAAAAGTCAACAATGATCACGTTGCGTGTTTGTGCGTCGAGTCAAAGATCGGCACTGGTATATTATAATTATATTCTATCACTGGGGATTGTTACATGTCATTGAACAAATAATCTTTTTAGTCTCGCTTGACAGAACTGTCAAAACCCACGAAAAACAATAACGGATCTCGTTATCAAACAAAACCATGTATACAGTCTCTCTTTTGTGCTATTTGGTCATGCCAAATTCGATTTAATGTCACCATTTGGTTTTATGACGTTATCTTATACCTCTGCATCAGTATACCAAATATTTACAGTGTCGCTTTTGAAAACGTCATTGCTCCAAATCTTATATTTGGGATTATGTGGTGTCTACTTTGGCACAGTGTCAGAGCACCCTTTTAAAATCTTTATTTCACGACTTTTATTTTTGAAAAGTGAAAACCTGCATTTAATTGAATCCAAGTGATGTCCACATTCGCCAGCGCAAAAAAATGGATGTCCGTCGAGTTTTGTTTAAAAGGTTCACACTATTTTCAATTAGTTGGTAATTTTGTAAAAACAGAACTAAGGGTTTAACAATGTAAACGACACATTTTCAATGGGAAGTTTATTATACAGCTGGTATGATGAATAAATATCTAGCAATGCAAACAAAATTAATTCCGTGCATTATTTTCTATCGATTAACTCGTTTTCATTAATATTGTCTTTTTTTGTACTTACACTTCAATTGTTAACAAATTGATATACAAAAAACCCGAACTCATTGACATGTTAACAAAGACAGTAAAATAGTATTTTATTGATACACTATTAGCCAACAAATGAGTTAATTAAAACATTAAATGGAAATAAAACAAAGAGTAGATAAAACTGGGTAATGTAATAATAAAAACCGAAGCCCCAAACCCAGTCATCCAACAATGCACCTCAATGCAACTTTTATGGATACTATTTTCAGCTACAGCTATCGTCAGCCACATGCGATAAAATAATAAAGTTTTCAATTAACCCACTTTGACAATAAATGGATAATCAAATAAATCCAATTCACCAGTTCGCGTTGTATGCTTTTTCAATACAAATAGAAAACCACACCAGATAGAAAACCGGGAAGCCTACATTGTGGGGTTGCTTCAAACTTGTTTCCTGTAAAAAAATATTAATGAACATTTGCATTTGAAAAAAATAGCGAAACTGTAATAGATATACAAAAGTGAATAAGCGAATAATAAATGTGACACTATATAAAGCGCAGACAGGTGTGCGGTATTGAATTAAAATAGAAGAAAAAACAAATAAGGTAATAGAAATATGTATATGTTTTTTTTGCACAGGTTTTCAGTGGTGTTTATGGTTCAAATTCTGGAAAATAAAAGGATAGACTATAAATTGAACTAACGCTCCATTGGGTTTTGTTTTTAAAACTTCAGCCATTTGCTTAAATATATATTTTTTTTTTGTGGTTATAATTCACTGTGTCAATGATTCATCGAGTTTTAAATCATAAAATAGTTAGAGGAGTTTTTCGCAATTGCCATTTAATTCACAGACTTTTGAAAAATCGTCCCACCCGTTCCCTTAAGACACCCGGAATTAAAATTATGATGGGAACAATGCAGGATCAGAAGAAGAAAAGAGTTTTGAAAATGCTTCAAATACCTCGGTTACGGACATATGTACCAGACTGTAACGGACCCGACAGAAAAACCTAAAAAAAATATACCTGATGTGAAATCTCACCAAGAAAGGACTGCAATGAAAATCCAAAGAGTTATCTATGCGCAACCGTTGAAAGTCAAACGCAAAGTAATTGGACAGGCACTTGGGTAGATGAAAACGGGCTAATAAATATGAATGAAAGAATGTGATTTATTTATTTTAGTGTATGATAAGGATCGAGATTGAGGATTTAAAACTTTAAAAATTCATAACCCATTAAAAAAAATAACCCTGTAGGTGGTCCGTAATTCGTTTTACATACTATGGGATGTGATTCTTGGTCATATTCTAAGAAAAAAATATTTCAACAGTAAAGTCCGTTTCTCAACTTTGACATCACTTTTTGACAGTTTAAAAAAAGCTAACTTTGGTGTACCCTGACCTGTGTTAAATTCGATTTCTCTGTCAATGCTGATGATAATTGCAATTCCTTGCAAATTGGCGAAACATTGTACTTTTTAGAAAAGTACTTTTCACTTTGCAAATTTTTGTTGGTTGAAAGGAAATTTGCAAATTGCAAAGAAGGAATTTTCGTTTTACTTTACAAAATATAATTTCCTCTTTACAAATTTGCGTTTTGTTAAACAAATTTGAGGGCAGTGATTTGCCAGTTCCTAGCGAAAGATGGGACTCAAACCACGAACATCCCATGTAACAGGTAGACATGTAAACCATTATGCCGCTTGCTCCAAATCGCAAGCCCGAAATTATTAAAGAGGCTGTTTTGTGAAATAACACCAGAAATTTCCACATCGCTTCCTGTTGATCTTGTATTTATTTAATTTTTGTATTTATTTGCATATTTTCCTGTGCTAAAAGAAAAAAATATTAAATTGTATGACCTGATAATAAAACATTATCAACTTTTTCAGAGATTATCAACTGAGAAGGCGGCAATTAATGATGTGGTAGGTAGAAGGCAATTCAACTACCGCATTTTCGTTTTCTTATCTAGTCCAAATCTCTTCTGGATTTATTTTATGTCTATTCGAAATAAAGTTTTCTCATTATTAATATTCACCTTGCAAACCTAAGCGAGTAATTTAGTGGTGGAATGAATAGAAGAAAAACAAAATCCTGAATCCTTTCTCCGGTCTATATCACAACGAAGAACTGCAAATCTTGAAGAAAAAACTTTTAATTAGGACCAATGACAACAAAAGGCCACAAGAAGAGCAATAAAATCTGCAAAGCATCAACAAAAGAGTAAAAAAAAAACTAAAACAGCCACACGCCACACAGACGTTTTGTTTTAGAAAATTAAGATGTACTCAAAAAGGAAGATGATGCCAAAGAGAGAAAAGGAACTTTCACTAGTACCATTATCAGCGTAATTATTTCCGCTTCCGTATGCCCAATAGTTTCCTGGTTTTCCAAAAAACTATGCTGTATTCTCTGTCTATTTGGAATACTAAACGGAAATCCCCTCAACAAAAAAAAAAGAATAGGCGACGACAAGAAGCAATGGAAGCTAACAACTAACTTGGCTTAATTAAACTTTCGTCTGAGTATGTTTATGTGAGAAGCATAAAAACAACACTTATACCCAATGTTCGAGCATATCCTGACCGAAATAGTTCCTGTGTTTTCTTTATTGTTTACCTTTTGTTGGAAAGTTTTGTGATGAACAAGGGCTGTAAGAACGGCAAAGTTAATTCTAAACTTGTTTGTGCTTTAATTTGTATAAACTAAACGTACAAGCGAATATTCTAAAGATACATGTATGACGACTTTTTTGCTGGGTTTGTATGAAGAATGATCACTGGGGTGGACTATTGGGAACCAATAAAAAGGTTAGTTAGCGTAGTAAACTATTTATATAAGCCAATTAATGGAAGAACTATACCAGCTATGTAAGTAAATTTTGCATAAATTAATCCAATTTTTGTTTTATTTTTATTTTTTGTTCAGTAGTCAGAAAAAACTACCTGCAGTAGTCAGAAAAAATCGCAACCACTGGGTCGGACGAACTAGCGATTGTGTATGAATACTATGTGCAATGTCAAAATCTTAAAGTTGAATATTAGGAATAAGCATTCGTTCTTAATAGTATATTTGGTAATGCAGGGCTGCCAACTTCACATCAATTGTAAAATTTTATAAGATCATGAAATATTGAAAAAAGTTAAATTCAAATAACCTAAAGGTATTAAGCGAAAATATAAAAACGCCAATTTTTTGCAGTTGGTAATACATATACACTGAATTTTCAGCAAAATCGCTAGACCAGTATTTTTAAAAAACAGTTTCTTATTTTTCATTATTTTAAAAAACAAGTTTTTGAATAAAAGTAAATTATGTACATTTCAAGATCTTATACATATAAATGTTGAAACGCAGTCTCTCTCAAAGAGTTTAGGACTTTGAAAGTATTAAAATTTTGTCAAAATCGTGGTAGCCATTAACTATAAAGTCGGTTTGAAAGAACGATACAAAGGAGAGTAGTTTGAGCTTTGGGATCGTCGTATCCATTCTTCTTCTTTATTTACCCCGATCAAGATATGGTAAGCCATTTACAATACATTTAAACTTTTTTACATACCTACACAATTAAACTTTCCGAAATTGAAACCCAACTGGTATGGAATATTGAAAGCCATCCAAGAAGCAGTGAAATTGACAGCTTCGTCAAATAACCTCAAAAAGAGAAAAGAGTGCTTAAAAAAAAACTTCAAATTTCAAATTTCAAATAATTTCTGTGGTTGAAATTTGAAATTTAAAAAAAGCGTTCTGAAAAATTTGAAAGTTCAAGTAAATGAAAATCTCAAAATTGATGTAAATTAATAAAAATAAAAATCAAAATTTATAGAAATGAGCAGTTTTCAACAAGCAAAGACCATCGAGTTCATAGAACTTTATAAAAATTGTGATATTTTGTGGAATATGAGCTCCTCGTCATATCGACGAAACGATTTAAAGCTCAAAGCTTACCAGAGCATTGGCCATGAAATGCAAATGACGGTTGAAGACGTAAGAAGAAAATTAAAGCTCTAAGAACTTCTTATACCAGCGAATGTAATAAAGTTGAAAAGAGTAAGAAATCAGGTTTGTTTGTTTGTTTATAAGAACATAATTTCATTATGTATTAATTTTATTTTTAACCATTAGGTTGTGGAGCAGACGCTGTATATGAGCCATTGCTCTTTTACTACAATGAGATGTCGTTTTTGGATGGGTGCATTATTCAAAGAAGAACAGTCGATAACAATTTCAACGTAAGTATCCGCAATCAGAAATGTAGATGTGTAGATACTCATAATCCTTAGCGCCAGTTATGCTGGATTTACAAGCCTCTGCAAGTGCAGATGAAAAAAGGAAATAGACACAAGATGTGAAATTCTTACTTGTCTGATAGAGAACACCAAGTGCAGACGTCTAGTTATATACTGAACTGAACTGAACTGAAAACTTTATTTAATAAAACAAATTAAAGTAAAATTACGTTTATTTTCTTTATTTATATTTAGCAGACCCGCCCGGCGTAGCTCGGGTCCTACTTCAATCTTGTGTATAGCATAGTCTCTGCTCTCAATATTTAAATAAGAAAAAGAAACATTCTAATGTTGAATGAATTCAGGAAATCTGTTTAGCGCTCTATGCCAGACTCTAAAACGCGGGCTTGTGAGGTTCTGGCATTTTGACGTTCAACTCGCTGAAAGCATTCGGTGTAAGACTCCGAAAAGCAAGCTCGTGATGTTCTGGCATTTTGATACAAAAGTCGCTGAAAACGCTTGGTAGTAGACACTGATACGCGAGCTTGTGAATTTCTTTTATTTTGATTGGCAGAAGGTTTTGAACGTTTAGTGATAGACTCTATAGCTCGAGATTGCGAAGTATACAGTATACTCCCTTTGAATTGTAAGGCGATTGTCTGTTTCTATTGAAGACTCTCTAATTCGACGTATTTTGTTTGTCCTTGCTGTTGGCACATGTTTTGAAAGCCGTGATCTTCTTATTTAAGCACACTTACTGTTTATTTGAAAAAGCTTTTTGAAAAGGGTGATAGGAAAGTGCCGGTTATTGTGGAATGGAGTGTAAGTAAGACAAAGGGCAGGGTAGACTGAATTCTTAACACAGAATCTTATTTATTTCACACTTTGTTATTTGCTTATTTTTGAGGTGAGGAGATAACTAAAAAAACACTTTCGTAGTGACTGTTCAATGTTTAATTCCTTAGAACTATAAAAACAGGCGTATTTCTTAAAAGTAATATTTTATTTTAAAATATAATTCACCCGGACGGGCTAGCTGCTTTTATATACAGGGTGTCTCGTAATTCATGTAACATACTTTCTGAAATGATTCTTGGTCATATTCTTAGAAAGAAATTAAAATTATATTTCTGCACAGTGAAGTCCGTTTCCCAACTTTGACATCACTGTTTGACAATTGAAAAAAAGGCTAACTCTGGTGTTTCCTGACCTGTGTTGGGGCCCTTTTATGAGTAGTGAATAGAACGTTCGATTGGAAGCGAATGTTTTTGCGAGCTTCTTTTATAGTTGTAGAAACAAAAACTTTGTAGAAATCTTTTTTTTCGACGTTTAAGGTACTTCAGATAAGAGAATGTACGAAGTTTAATGATAATATTTTAAAAATGAGTTTCTCTAAAACATTCGCTTCCAGTCGAACGTTCGATTCGCTACTCATAATACGGACCTTAAACTCAATTTCTCTGTCAATACTGATGGTAGAGACCAAATTTTAGACTTAATTTCTTGTAGAAATAATAATTTTTAAAATTGTATTTAAATTGCTCTCCTAAAAACTTAGGGTTGTCAGAATTTCAAATTTAAATATTCAAATTTCTTCCCCCAACAAAGTTTTTACTTTGAGCTTTGAGCTCATATTTTGCCACAAAATATTATCAAGCCACAATTTTTTTTAATTCCGCACACGATCATTCAGTAGGGAGCCGACCAGTGTCATGCCAAAAACTATGATTTATCATAGTTTTCATGAATTCTGGACTCAAATCATGAAATCATGATTTTTGTCTCAAATCATGATTTTTTTTATTTCCTTTGCAATTAACTTCAAAACAGGCACATCCACATCTATAGCTCTTCATTTTGGCCCATGGAAGTGCTTAGTTAAAGTTTAAGCGAACGAACATGCCTAGAAAATGTCAAACGTGAAACAGAAAAGGAAAACTAAAACAATGTATACCAACCTTAGAGGAATAAAGAACTTCTTTCTTCTTCTTCTTTATTCCTCTAAGATACCAACTTACCAACGTCAAATCAACAAAATCTAACTGTTCTTTTTCCACTTTTTTTGTGAAAAATACAAACAACCCGCTTCAGCATTGCGTTCGCTCGGATTTTAGCGTTTCTTTTTTTTATTACGCTGTATACATACATAGGTATATTATTATAGGCATATTATTTGAAAAATCGAAAGTACATAAATCATTTAAATTACAATCTGTGCCATAATTTATTTACAATTTTAAAATTGGCCAAATTTGTTCCTTTCAACTCTTTTTTTAAAAACATTAATTTGAACATCCAAAAGAAAAGGTAAGAAATTGTTATCTTGTCGTACCTATTTATTAATAATGTAATATTTACATTTAAGGTACATATCTATTCACAATGGACAAGTTTGTTATTCGAAGGAAAAGAGAAAATCCTCCAAATACAAGTTCACCTAACGCACCGTCGGCGTCGCCGTCGCCAAAAAAAAGTTGTTCTTCGAATGAACCATCATCATCGGTTGCCAATGTATCTATACTATGGAAAATCCCAGAACGGAAGGTGAAGTGGTGGAAGTGGACAATGAAAATGAAAAAATTGTAAAACAAAAAACTTCAAACAAGCAACAGTAGGTACAGCAGAAAATGGGAATATATGTCCAAATATAAAAACTGGGTCCAACCAAGCGAAAAAGGTAGATTTTGTAATTTTTTTTTATTTCAACTATTTTTCAGTCATTTAAATTTTATTTCAACTATGTACCACTATCTAGGTAAAAGTTTTGCATACTGCAAAATTTGCGCAGTAGATTTAAAGACAGCTATGGGTCTGAAAAGTCTTGAGCGACATGCGGACACCGACAAACATGAGAAAGCATCGAAATCAATTGTCTCGACACCCAGGATAACACAAATGGATAGTTTTAAAGCTTTATTGAAGAGAAAAGTGGCTGAAGCAGAGATAAGAATAAGAACATAATAGCTTTCAATGTTATGGAACACCTGCCTAGAAAATCATTTGCTGCGATTCTGAAATCGTAAAGCAAGTACAATGTAGTCGTACTAAATCAACAGCTATAGTTAAATATGTAACAGGAGCACAAAACTTTGAAGACCTATCTTCATTAATGAAAGCTAACAAATTTTCAGTTATTATCAATGAGTCTACTGATTTGAGTTCACACAAAAATTTATGTGCTGTTGTGCGATTATGTAAAAATTATAAAATATCTGATTTCTTTTATAATCTTTTCTCCTCGTAAAAAGTTTTACGGACAATACAATCGATTATAAAAAAAATCTTATAGGTTTTGGTGCCGATGGCGCAGCGGTTATGATGGGTAATAACTTATCCGTTCGCACTTTTTTGCAAAAAGATAAACCAAACTAATTTGTTATGAAATGTATTTGCCATTCTTTTCACCTCTGTGCTTCTTACGCATGTTCTCGTTTACCTGCAAGCATTGAAGACTTATGAAGGGATGTGTACACCTACATCCAAAATAGTCCTAAAAAAATTTGTGCTTTCAAAAGATTTCAAAATTTAATGGAAATAAAACCCAACAAAATTCTTAATTTTTCACAAGCTCGTTGGCTTTCAAGACTAGATGTTGTTAACTGCATTCTTATGAAGTTTATTTTTAAGCATATTTTACAGAAGCAGTTAAAACTGACAATTTACTGTCAAGTCAAACAATATTAAATATGTTGAACGATCCTATTCATTACATGTTTTTAAGTTTCCTAAGTTTTGTGTTTCCATTTTTTAATAAATTAAATAAATTTATGCAATCGGAAAAACCTAAAATTCAAAATATGTATAGCGAAGTTTCCACCGCATTAAAATCATTATTAAGTTGTTATATAAAAAAAGCTACCTGGATAGCACAAATATTAAAAATGTAAATTATGCTAATCCAACAAACCAACTTTCATATGAAAATATGTACTATGGGGTTAAAGTGTCTTCATTTTTGGAAACATTTTCTATTGGTCAACCCATTTTACAAGACTTTCACAGTAGTTGTTTATCATTTTTGATCGAAGGTACCAAACAAATTTATAATAGATTTAATTTTAATAACTATTTTTTTAAGGACATGGAGATTTTGGATCCTTCAAACGCCTTAAAAAAAATTGTTCATCAATTTTTCCACTCGTCAAACATTTTCCAAATTTGGTTCCTGAAAATAGTTTTCAGGAAATAGACAATGAGTCGAGAATGCTTAATAACATATTGTTATAAATGATAACGAAACTCTAAATGATATTGAAAAATTTTGGCGATATGTTAGTTAAATTAAACACGCTGATGGAACTGCCACATATCCTCTTTTAACCCAGTTTGTTTTTGAGATTCTTTCATTGCCACATTCATCAGCTAACACTGAAAGAATTTTTTCAAAAATAACACTTCTCAAAACTAAAGCTAGAAATAAACTTGAAACTGATTCTTTTATTGGTCTTTTACATACGAATGAACTTGTTAAAAATCACAATTGCTTTGATTTTAAAATTAAAAATCATTTTTTTTTTATTTTTCATTCGGCAACACTAGAGCCGACCGCGAGAGTGAGCTCCGCGGCATGATTATTTCGTGATCTTAACCAACCTCTCGTACCTCCGCGCTCAAATCGGTGCAGTAGTTTCGGAGCCTATTCGAGACAAACAAACAAACAATCAAAGGGTGCTTTCATTATTGCACGGTTGCTCTGTTTACATGCGATCATTTGCAATCAGACTAACGTCATTCAAAATATTTGCGCATGCATTATACAATGCATTTATGAACACTTTTTCGGATTTGCGTCATCTGTCAAAGGATTGAAAGAATTTTTCTGTGTACACAGTTCCATAAAATACTTTTCTTTCTTTTTCCACCCAAAAAAACAGTTTATTTATTTAATTCAATACTTTTTTGTTAATATCTCACTTGGAGCCTGAAGAGTTTTCATCCATTTTTTTGTACGTTTACTTTGTTTTGTATTTTTCCCACGGTGTCTTCTTGATATCTGACATTTGACTTGAATAAAGAAAAAAAAAATAGTTGTGTTTTGTACTGTCTGTCTCTTTCTCTGAAGATGAAAACCGAAAAGCAAACGAATTAAAGCATTTGCACATTTGCGCTGCAAATATTTGCGTTTTGCTTTAATGAAACTATTACATTTGTCATTTGCATTTATGAAAGTTATGCATTGGTCAGACTAACGCAACTATGCATTTTTGAAAGCACCCAAACCTTTTCTCTTTATAATAATAGTAAGATTATTGCTGTATTAAGATTTTTACTCATACTTTTTATTTTATATGTAGACTTCATTAACATCCTATAGTTGAAAGAATTTTTGAAATCGGTCAAGTAGTTGTAAAGTTCCCGTTCTCGTTCCCGTTCCGGTTTCTGTGCCCGAGAGAATATGGGGATAAAATATAGTCTGAGGTACTTAGGAATTATGTTGCGTCCTAATGCTTGAAATCTGTTTAGCAGTTTCTAGGTTTCCGTTCCCAATTCCGTTCCCGTAAGAAGACGGGGATCAAGAATAGGTAAAAACAATCCTTGAAGCGGTTGTATATTGTGTCAAAATTTCAGCTTATTTGGTGCAGAAAATTTTGATTTTAAAGCCATAGTAAAAGCATTAATTAATTAATTCCATTATTGTGAAAATGTTAAAATTTTGTAATAATTGATTTAATTTAATTGGTAGGAACCATCATGTGCGAGTATATCGTCGGAGCAAAACAATAGTCAATTGCCAGAGGCAATGCTGATAAACTCTAGTCCATCGATTGCCTCAACATCAAAACCACCAAAAAGAAAGCATTGTGAAGAGCCGAACACAAAATTTGATTCAGCTCTAGAAAAGCTGTTACAAATTTATTAACGCAAAGAGAAATGTATTTGAATGTTTTGCTGACAACATGGGGGCTCAATTACAAGAGTTTTCAAAAGAAGAAGCTTTTTTGCTGATGGCTGACATCCATACAATGTGTCAAAAAGAAAAATTAAAAGTTTAAAAAAATCTTATAATATTACAAAACCAAATCAGTTGTTGGTAACAGAAGATTTAGAAGAAGAATATTTGAAGGAATATTTTATTTTACAGTATGGCACAGTTAGTTTTTTCATTTAATAATTTAATTTAAATTTAAATAAAAAAAAACAAAAAGGCTATTCTGTTTTTACTTTTAAATACCGGTGCCGAAGGCTTTTGTATACGGCTCTTAAATCTTTTGGCACAAGAGCACCAATTGTACTTCTAGATATTCTTGAGAGGAACTCCAACGATTTGAATGAATCGCCGCCGCCGCGCCGCGCCAGTTGCGATATCTTAAAGTGACGGAAAACTTCATTCTTGCTTATATTGCTGGGCGCATTATTGTGTCAACTTTTGGAATATTGTTCTCGACCTATGTACATATCTACGTATGTAAAAAAAACAATTTTTGAAGTTATACTTCTTTTAACGTGTTTTGGAAAATTAATGAATAAAAAATAAAAATATTACAATGCGAAAACCCTACCCATCATCCATCAAATCAACCTCATCAACTGCTCATGCATACCAACAAATAAGACTAAAATGTCGACACAAAAACACCCGCGATGTCACAATACGCATATCAACCAGGAAAATCAACGGAAACCGCGTTGAATGACCTAGTTACGAGGGTCGAACATTCTATCGATAAAAAGGAAATTTGCGTAGCGGCATTTCTCTAAATAGAAGGAGACTTCAACACATTTCCTTTGTGTCCACAGATCGTGCTCTAAGGCACCACAACGTTCCACAAGTAATTCGCAATTGGATAATATCCATGGCAACAACATGCATTACTGGATGCATGCGTACAAAACCAAAATAAGCTCTAAACGTCACTGAAGAACAACCTCCAATTCACCTCTTCATAAAAATGTAAGCAAGACTGGCGATACACCGTCTTTTTTATTAAGGACACATAAAATCACATCCAATCACTAAAGGCGTTAAGCTCATTTATGATAAGATCCAAACTAGTAAAAAAACCAGTCATGTCACTCTCTGAACTAGCAAGGGAGAACTCTGTAACCCTCCACTGGATCCCAGCACACAAAGGCTATGATTGTAACGAGAAGGCAGACATCTTAGCTAAGGACGGCGCATCTAAACTATTCGTAGGACCTGAATCCTTTTACGGTGTAAATAAAAGCACCTTTAAAAACACTGTCAAGAACATCTTACTGGAAGAATCATATAAAGCTTGTCGTAACTCACCTGGCCAAACCTGTTCAAAACTCCTTTTGCCAGAATCACTGAAAAAACATCATCAGGACTACTAACCGGCGACCGGGCACTGTTCTTTAAAGAAACATCTTCACCAAATGAGGCTGATAGCGGACCCCATTCCCCATCTAAAGACAAATTGTATCACAATTTGAATTGATCAAATAACGATCTCAAAAGTATTGTGGCTTTTTTAGCAACTTCTTTTATCTTTTAGTAAATTCTGAGTGAAGATAGATTGGGTTATTGAAAATAGAAGCAAGAAAAACTTATAAATAAAAATCTTGTATAGAACTTACAGAATCCTCAAGCAATTCATGTTCCAGAGTGTATAGTGAAGATAGAGTAGAGGGTAAAATATAAGCAATAAATTGAGTTTGCTCGTAAAGTTGGTAAGCTTGAATCGTTCAATTAGCTGCCGATTGAGATTACCACTAAAAATAGTACCACTTTGTAGCAGCAAGCGAAAAGCCAGAAGTAAAGCAGCATACAGGGATCAGAATGCTGTCAGAGTTGTTTAGGTTATGTTGATGTTCGAAAATCAAATATAACAAAACTGCAATCCACTATCCACAACACGAAACAGTGCAATCGGATATAACTGGAACTGACTGGAAGTGTTGAATGCAGCTGTCAAACTATTGTTTGCTTTGTCCTGGATATTCATGTGACACTTAATTTACTCTTCGGGGTACCTAATTTACCTTCGGGGTACCCTATGTACATATATCTTTCCATAAAATTATTTTGAAAAAGTGTATTATGTTCTAAAAGTGTTGTTCTCACAAATAGTTTTGACATTGGATTGATGGGGCTTATGGGTTACTTTACAAATCCTCACATCCAACACATTAAAAAAATATATATATTTTGGGTTTGAATATTATTTTAAAATAAAACTAAAACCAACCATACCCAACACTTCCTCGAATTGAACTATGTTAAGCCTGGTAAAGTTTTTAAGATCGCTGTCATCTTCCTCCCACAACAGATCCTTCAATAAATGCGCCTCCAAGTCATGCTCCAATCTAATGGTTTATAATTTTATAATATATAATTTAAATTTAGCATTGAAGGAAACACAAACCTTTTCCTTAGGAAGGGTCTTACCCACAATCTCCTCGTAATTTTTCTTTTTTTGAAGCATCTCCTAACATTTTTAATTCCAGCAAAACTTTGACGGGAGCTAGAACCTTCAATTTTTTCTTGTTGGTGCCATCTTGAAAATATAAATGACATGTTGATTGAAAGCCAGTTGCCTGGTAAATTGTAGGTCACCTACGTCACATCCGAAACACGAACAGGAATTTGACAGATTGTATATGGGTCATTCCATTATCGCGGGTGCAACATTTAGACGCCTGTTTTAGTTTAACCTAATGAAATAAAAAACATTTTTAGTTTCATTTGTCTGTGAAAGACTACATTTTAATATGTTTATTTTATATTAATTAACAAATTTTTTAATATAGTATCGAAAAGCTAAGAGAAAGGTTCAAATTGCCATCGCGGGTGCAACAAGTTTGGCCCAACCTTTCCAGATCACAAACAAAAAACACATAAATCTGTTAATTCTTACATATTTAATATATTACGCCTTAATGTTTTGAAATATATTAAAGTAACAAAGAACATAAAATAAAAACTCAAAACAAAACAAAAATAAACAATGAATTATTATTTTTTTCAATAATTGCGGGTGCAACACTAAATTATCGCGGGTGCAACCAGTCTAATTTAAGTGAACATAAACATCAATTTTACTTATATAGGAACCAAATAAGAGATCAAATCATATTAATTACTAACAGTTATACTTTTTTTGTCGTTTAAATTAATTATTTCTTTTGAAATACGTCATCGATCGATAATATCGATAATTTAGTGTTGCACCCGAAATTATTGAAAAAAATAATAATTCATTGTTTATTTTTGTTTTGTTTAGAGTTTTTATTTTATGTTCTTTGTTACTTTAATATATTTCAAAACATTATGGCATAATATATTAAATATGTAAGAATTAACAGATTTGTGTTTTTTGTTTGTGATCTGGAAAGGTTGGGCCAAACTTGTTGCACCCGCGATGGCAATTTGAACCTTTCTCCTAGCTTTTCGAGTACTATATTAAAAAATTTGTTAATTAATATAAAATAAACATATTAAAATGTAGTCTTTCATAGACTAATGAAATTAAAAATGTTTTTTATTTCATAAGGTTAAACTAAAACAGGCGTCTAAATGTTGCACCCGCGATAATGGAATGACCCTTCTGTAAAAAATATAGAATATAATATAGACACACATATTAAATATATATCATCAATCGTCTTCTTGCATATATTATTAGTAAAGGTTTATCAAAACAAGGAAATGTATAAATTAATCACCCAAAAACGTTACGTGAAAAAAAGTTGCACCCGCGATCTCAAATTGAGATCGCGGGTGCAACCAATTTAAGTTATCGTTAACTTTAACCTTACACTCATTACACTCTTAAAAACAAATAATTTAAGTTTGGTTTTGATTTCTTCTTACTTTTGGAAAGTTTCAAAACGTTAGCTCTTTATTTTTGTGGAAAAAGTAAACTTTTATATCTTTTGCATCGCGGGTGCAACAAATTGACAGTGTATTCTAGCAATCAATTGTTCTTAATAAATAACAACAAATGCTTACATTTTTTGACAGACGAAAATAAATGAATATTGCCACATCACGCTTAGCTGGTAAAACATAACCTCAAACTGTCAACAACAACTGTTTCGCGCCAGTGTTGCTAGTTATGATTTCACAGCTTATACCAATTCTTCGGATGGTAATATTTTCAAACGCGCCAAAAAAGAAGATATGGTATAAAATCAAATAAAAATAAATTGATTATTATATTTAGACTTTCTTCTTTGCACTAATAAAAAAAAAAAACAACAAATAGCGTTATTAAAAAAACTATGTCGGAAGTCATCTATAGCGGAATCGCCCATATGTAGGCTGATGGCTTATCATATCCTGATCGTGTAGCCGCAGGGTTAGAAAAAAATGGCCGCTCCTTCGTCTTCATCTTGCAATGTCTTGGTGGAGCCAATCGTTTAAATTCATTGCAAGATCCAAAATTCTTACTTTCATTCAGTAAGCTTCGTTTGCATGCCATCTTAGATCTTAGGTCGACAAGAGAGAAGTTGAATTTTGATGTTTATTAATAAAAATGCATTTCAGTTCGGAGTTCGCTGATGATGACTTCTTAATATAATTTGGAAAAAAGAAAACTTGAGAAATATCTGCAATACATGGTCGTTTTACAAAGTCGGCTACCACATGGCGCATGTTTTTAATGCGCATTAATGCGCATTAATCGCTTTTTTCGTTTTGAACTTGTATTCGGTAATGCTCTCATTATAACACGCTACATTTTTGGAGTTGCGCATGTCTTTGCCAATTTTCTTTCATATTGATTTCTGCGCTCAGTCTTACAGTTTTAAATTTCTATTTTGTGAAACGGTTGAAACAGTTGTTGAGTTGATAAGAAAACGAATTTAGATGAAATTAATGATTTGTTGGACGTAACAATTATGATCGCTGAGAACATGGATGCCGATAGCATCGGGGATGAGGAAATTGTTTTGCAGCTCTCAGATATATGTATGCAGGGAAGCCTTGGAAGCTAATAAAAAAAAAATTGTTGGATAAAACCATGGAGAAAGCAAAGATCGGAGCATGGTTCATTCAGCTTCTTAACAAACGAATTAAAGACAAACGACAAGCAATCTTTTTTTAACTACATAGGGTAAACGCACTAGTAGCCGGACAGTGTTAGTAGCCGGACACATTGACCTTTTTTTGCGATTAATAGATACATCACTCAAAAAAATCCACAAACAACAACATACATGGGTCCTTCAATGTGTCCTATACATGCATGCAAAGTTTCAGGTACTCGAAATGCGTACTTTAGGAACTACGCATCATTTTATTGTTTAAGGTTTGAAGGTGCGGTCTCGTTGTCAATTTGTGTAAGAAAAAAATAGTGCGAACACTATTTAGTAGAAAGCAATTAAACAAGTTATAATTAATTTATTGTCATGGAAAGACATTGGTTTCGTTGGAAATATGATTAACTAAAACAATTTGCAAAAAAAACCTAATTTAATAAAATCTTTGCCATTATTTGTGGTGTCCGGGAACTAACACCAAAATTGAATATGTTTTTCAGTACCCAGACATGCTGTCCGGGTACTAACACAGTGCGATTATCATGCATATTCAGTACCCGGACAGGGGTTGTTTCTTAAAATAATTGTGTATGGATACTGAAACAAAAGCGTTCGGATACTAGATCAGTCATTTTAAGAGACTTAATCATTGAGATATTTGATCATTTTAAGAGACAAGCCCTGTATGGATACAAAATATGTGCGCTTGTCTTATATTTTCAGTACGCAGACATGGCTTGTCTCTTAAAATGATTGTGTACGGGTACTGAAACAAAGGCATCCGGGTACTAGATTTTGCTGTACGGGTACTAACGCAAATGGAACTTTTCTGAATTGTTATTTTATTAATTTTAACAATGATCTCTTTGCAATTTACTTGAACGCCATATTTTTGAGAAATGTCTATATTCTTACAATCAATAAAAGTTTCCGTGGTAGCATTTATGGTTACAAAATGGTTTGAAGTCAAAGTTGAGAAAAAAGTTAAGTGTCCGGGTACTAGTGCGTTTACCCTACGAATGGGCGAATCAACTTTCGATTTACTTTTTTCATTGGTTGAAAACGACATTAAAAAAACAACACCATGATGAGGGATGCTATTTCACCTCCAGAAAAACTGGCAGCTACGCTAAGGTTCTTAGCGACGCGACGGGAGAATCATTCCAGAGCTCAAATTTTCAAGCTAGGCTCTCGCAGCCATTCCTAAGTAGATGGATACCAGAAGTTTGCAAAGCTATATGGAAAAATTTGAAAACAACGTATTTGAAGGTAAATTATTTTATTTTAAGGTTTGAATTCTTTTGTTTTCTTTTTGGAAAGACACAAATATTGTCTGCAATTACTGTTGATAAAATCAATATTGGATATATGTTTTTCATACAATTCTATAGAGCTACTTGGAGGCACATAACTTACAATAAAGAATAGATTTGACTTATGTGGCATGTTTACTTTGAGAGAGATGCAAACCTGTTCAATGTCTTCAGATGGCAAGGTTACTTCTGTACAGCATAAATGCAAGCGAACAGCAAGAATTATCCCATCTCCTCTATCACTAGCTGATTGACAACGATCACGACGATTTGTTCTAAGAGCTGATCACATTTTTACATTTTTTGTTTTGAACTACATTGGTGGAATAAATAAAGATTTCGTGTAACCACTTCAAATAAAATCTTCTTCGTCAAATAATCCATACATGGACTGTTCCAGTAAGTCTGGAGTAAACGAACTCCTGGCCTCTTCAGACTGCGATGACGGTGGTCTTATTTGCTTATTTCGTAGTATTTCAATTCTTCTTGTACTGCACGAAGGCAATGAAGCAAATGAGTCTTGTGATGCCGGAGTCGAACAAGCACTCTCCGTCGAAGTGGACTGCGATTTTCTCTTCTTATTTGCTCGTCTTGAATGGAGTCCAATTCAAAAACGACTTGCTTTCCCAACCAGTTATAAGGGGACCTGTTCACTTTTTTTTCTTGGATAACATCCGCAATTCTGCCGAATTTTCTTTTTGAATTCGATGATCCGCTCATTGTTCTCTGGAAAGAAAAAAATATATATTTGTAAAGTTTAGATTGAATTGAAAATTTGCTTTCTTTTTTGATTATATTTGTTATTGTTTTTTTTTTAAGTTTCCAGGTTCAAAGCTAAAGTGGGAAAGAAACGCAGAGGAGTTTACCATCCGTTGGCAGTTTCCAAACTGTCTTGGTGCCCTTGATGGTAAACACATCGCTTTCAGAAGCTTGAGAAAAGACGGTGCATTCTGCCATAACTATAAGGGATCTAACAGCATCATATTACTAGCTTTGGCAGATGCAAATTGCAGATTTGTTTATGGGGATATTGGATGCAATGGACGTATGAATGACGCTGGAGTACTAATTCAAAGTTCGTCAAAGAACGTTATTGACAATGGTGCAAACGTTTCCATCGGATAAGGAGGTAGGGGAAGGAAGAATGCTTCCATATGTGATTGTTGCAGATGATGCTTTTCCTCTACAAAAACACATAATGAAGCCTTACTCTTATCATACAAGAGACAAGCCAAAACGCATTTTTAATGCTCGTTTGAGCCGAGCACGACATGTGGTTGAGCACACCTTTGGAATTTTGGCTAACAGATTCAAGGTTTTGCAAACAACTATGAATCTCCGCGTTGAATGTGTTGAAGACGTAATAAAAGCTTGCTGTGTCTTACATAATTTTTTATTAACACACAGTTCCAATGAAAACATAACATCACAAACACTGACAACTTTCATTCCAAGCACTAGCGGAATAAGTTCGCAAGCGACAGAAAATGCTGACAGTCCTCGCAAAGGAGCATCAGAAAACATTCTCCGAACCTTTGCCGAATATTTTGTTAATGAAGGAAAGCTAAATTGGCAAGATCTACACACTTGAAAATTGGAATGGACTATAACAGGCCCGCATTAACATAAAATTATCTTCAAACACTGTATGACTGAATTATGTTCACTGTCTATCGATAAAAATAAAGGTTTCATCTATTATCCTGAATAAAATGTTTTTTTTTTTAACTTTCGATAGCTCTTAAAAATCACTTGTAAGTATTTACTCTTCTTATTGCTGTGAACTCATTACTTGAGTCATTTTCTGGAGTACTTGCATCTAACGGCGACCGCGTTCGCGTTAAAAGTAAATTTTCCTCTGGGTTCACCTAAACAAAAAAAAATTAAACATTGTATTCTGAACATTTCCTAAGCATTTTATAGGTTAAGACTTACCTCATCGATATTTGACACCGATGGCCTGGTCTTGGAGTAGTTTCTTAAAAACATCAACTGCTCAAAGCAACACAGCTTAGGCACATAGGTATATATCTTCCGCACCAGCTCCACTTTTTTTAGATTTTTCCATTTCACGAAATTCTTTGGAAAACTGAGTTCGCAAAGTGTGAATTTTTCTTTTTATCACATTTATATTGATTAATGGCTCATACAATTTTAATGCAACTAAAATTAATTGAAAAGCATCTGCTTTCTTAACCCGATTTATATAGTCGGGGTGGCAGGGATCGTACAATAATGAATTTAATTCGTAGTGAACTATCAACTCACAAGTCAATTCCTTTGACCACTTGAATTCTTCCGCCATAGTACACAAAGTGATTTCTAAACTAAGTTCAAATCAAGAATAAAGCAACTACGACAAAAAAAAACGAATGGAGATAAAGAGAAACATGAAAAAATGCACGACAAATGCTACCCGTGCATGACCGGGCCCGGGCAACTGTGTTTGTATCGCGATTTTTTTCTCGCTTGCTCTTTAGTCATGCGCGAGAGAAATGCGCCGTGGAATAGTGGACATACTTTGGGATATCATTCTTGGTCATATTCTAAGAAAAAAAAAAGTTTTACAGTAAAGTCTATTACTCAACTTTGACATCACTTTTTGACAATTTAAAAAAAAACCCTAACTAACTAACGTACCTACCCTGACCTGTGTTAAATTCGATTTATCTGTCAATACTTTATAAACTGATTACAAATTTGTTTTCTTATTCTTTTATACGACTTATTTACCCATTGAACATTCATACCCCAAACTTAAATCTCCCTGAGAAGTGGTAAGTCAATAAGGATTTTGGTAGCAGGTCAAATACATTTTTTACCCTTTTCATCACTGCACACTGCACAGTCATACAAATTACCTTAAAAGCAATCAATTCTTGGAAAACTACTCCCATTGCAAGCTGTTGCAATAAAAGTCCATAAAAACCCATAAATAAGATTTTTTACCTGCTTTAGATTTATCCAAGTATCGTAAAATGTATGGGTTTTTGAGTGCGCTTATTAATGAGATTCTTTTTTATTATTGTTTGAAGATCTGAAAAAAATAAAAAAAAAAATATATTTAACAGGCATTTTCTAAAAAAAAATTACCTCAAAATCAAAACTTTGCTGGTGGAAGAAAATTGGAACACCATTTAAAATTGAAAGGCTGGCAACCTAAGCCTACAGGAGCCGAATTTAAATACGAATTTAAAGATTATTATTTCTACAAAAAATTAAGTTTAAAATTAGGTCAGTATTGACAGAGAAATCGAATTTAACACAGGTCAGGGTAAACCAAAGTTAGCCTTTTTTAAATTGTCAAAAAGTGATGTCAAAGTTGAGATACGGACTTTACTGTAAAACAAGTTTTTTCTTAGAATATGATTAAGAATCAAATCCCCAAGTATGTAACTCGAATTAAGGCATTACGGGACACCCTGTATTGCAGATCTTTCTCAAGTTTTCTTTTTTTTTGAAATTATATTAAAAGCAACTCATCATCAGCGAACTGAAATGCATTCGAATAAATTGTTCAAAGTCGAAAGAAGAATTCGCATTTTTTACTTTAAATTTCTTTCTGCTGTGGTCATTAAAGGATCATTTTCGATAATATTTGTTGGAAATTTGGACAAACGAACAAACGGAGAGGCTGATCTGCGAAAAGATATGCTTTGAGCCGGCCTTGAGATAACTGCATAAGTTGGATTAAAATAGAGATAAAATATTTTCGAATAAAAATAATATTTATTTTCTGGACTCTTCAACAACGAATACGCATCTTGAAAATAATATGCGTTAGTTGATGAGAGCGTATAAAACTGCTGTTGACAACAATACACAAACAGGTGCTGCACACCATTTGTAGCTCCATTCATGGATAAAATCATTGGGAGCAGGCCCATCATTTCGAGGGTGCACAGTGCATACCGTGACAATCAGGGTGGACGAAATAGAAGACAGCGAGGAGACATGGAGGGTACTGATTTCATACTTTAAGGAGATGCTTTCTGAGATCGTGTCTAACCCAATTCAGTAGTTCAGTAGTTCTATATGCCCATCAACACCAAGTTGAAGCTTCTCTGGTGCCAGCCCTTCAGCAGCAGCAGCCGAATCATTCAGCTCCGAGAACTGGTCGTCTGATTGTTCTGGTAAAACAGAAGAAGGGTGACTTGGGTTTTGGTAAAAAATATCTCGAGGACAAACTCGCAATCGCTTTCACTGGACATGCAACAGGGTGTTCCCTAATTCGTTTTACATACTTTGGGATGTGGTTCTTGGTCATATTCTTAGAAAAAAAATTGTATACAGTAAATTTCGTTTCTCAACTTTGACATCACTTTTTGAAAATTTTTAAAAAAGCTAACTTTGGTGTACCCTGACCTGTGTAAAATTTGATTTCTGTTTCAATACTGATGGTAGAGACTTAATTTTTTGTTGAAATAACAAGAACGACCTTTAAAACTGTATTTAAGTTGGGCTCTTATAGGTTTAGGGTTGCCAAATTTTCAATTTTAAAATGTGTTCAAATTCTCTTCCCCAACCAAAGTTTTGACTGTGAGGTCATTTTATAAATAAATAAAATAAAATAAATAGGGTGGCGCAACAGAGCGAGGAGCTCCTGGGCCTAGCGCATTTCTCACAACCATGCCTTGTGAGGGAATGGAGGGGACCTACAATTTTCTGCCGGTTCCGAACGGCTAATCGAGAAAGCGCTTTTCATGGTAGTGAATACTAACGGAGGAGGTGCCAATTCCTCGCGAAAGGCGATACCCGTGGAAAAAACATTTTTGCCTCTGGTGGGATTCGAACTCGAACCTCTGGATTAATAGGCGGACATGCTATCCATCACACCACGGGTACCACAGTGAGGTCATTTTATTCTTCAGAAATGTCTGGTAAACACAGAGTTTCTTTATATTTTATAGATGAACAAAATATAAATAGTAAAAAAAAGCTTCAAACACAAAAACTTCATGGTAGCACAACTTAAAACTTACAACAATATATTAAAAAAACATAAATAAATACGAGAACTTCATGGCAAAAAAGCAACAATAATTCACAAGCTTTTAATTTTAGTTAAATCTTATAAACTAAATAAATAAAAAATAGAATAAAAAAAATTAGCAACACAAATTGCACATAAATTCCTCGTTTTGAGCTTCCTCGAAATTTAGAGCAGAAAGTTTGGTGCAACCTAAATGATACCACCGCACCTGTCGCATGCATCACAGCCAATGTTTTTTAATTGGTCATCTTCGGCGTCAGTATTAAGTTCATCTTCGCATTCGCCTTTCTGTTTTAGGTTTGATTTTTTTAAACTCCTTGTCTTTTTTACTTTCTTATGCAGTTATTTTGCCAGTCTCAAGCTCTTTTTTTCCTCAATTTCTTTCCTTCTTTTTTATTTGGCACCCACTTTAAGGACGTAATTAACATTGGCGCTCTTTTTTCGGGAGGAATTTTGGTTCCTCTTTTTGAGCATATTGCTTTAGGAAACTTCAAATGCTTGTCAAAAGGCGAACAAGTGCTGCTTGGCGAATTTCGGAGCCTTGAAACTGGCGTTGTTTGTATAGGAGCGGAAGAAGAATTTGAATCTTTTAAGATATCTATTCGACCTGGTGAGACATTAGATTCTAAATGTTTGTCAAAAGGCGAACAAATGCCTCTTGGCAAAATTCAGAGACTTGAAACTGGCATTTGGAGCGGGAGAAGAGTTAAAATCTTTCAAAGCGTTTTCTAAATTGCCTGGTGAGGCATTCCACAATGACATATCAATATTGTCTAAAACAATGAAAACAAAAATAATATAAGAATTTTTTATTATTGCTTACGTTACGAGAACAAAAATATTTACCTATGTCATCACAATCTAAAACTTGCGCCATAGCCTCATCAATTTGATTGTTGCTTGAAGTCTCTTCAAGAAGTACATTATCTTGTAACAGCCTTTCAGCCTCCGTTATGGTATACTCAGCTTCCATTATGATATTATAATCCTGCTGCATAATATTGTTCTGTGATGATACTATTTGTCCTGTTCCATAACTGCCGGATGTTGACGGGCCTATATCATAATATGCTTCGGGCTCCATAATTGATTGGCATTCCTTTTCTTCTTCGGAAAAAAGATGTAAGACCATTCTGAAGTGTACGTCTTCGCTTAAGTTTAACTTTTTCTGCAGGCTTAGCAATGTTTTTTTTGTAATGGCCAAATCGTATTCAGACAAACCACTTTTCGCTGGGGCAATGTCTTGTGATTATTTGTTAAGGCTTTCAAGATGGTTTTGGATACATTTGCTAAAGTCAACAGATTTGGGGTCAAAGGGATAAATGCCACATTTCTTAAACGCATTTTTTATTATTTCCGTTCGGTGTTTATTTTCTAAGACAATTTTCAAAATTTCACAAGAATTCGTTTTTGTGACGGATTCGCCGGTATTTTCTGGTAAGCTCGACCATTCCCTTACTGTGGCTCGGTAGTCGTTTTTAAGCCCCTTAAAGGCCCCAACATCTGCCGGCTGCAGTATGTATATATGTCGTATTTGGCGGAAGTGAATAAAGAATTATGCCATTTTCTCTACAAAATTCACTTATCTCCAGCGACAAATGTGACTTATGCCCATCCACTAGAAACAGGATCGGCTTTTTGACTTCTTTTTGAATGAGCCAACTGTTGAAATCGTTTGCCACATATTCGTAAAACGTTTCGGCCCGCATCCATCCCGTTTCTGAGTGGCCAACTATCCAATCCGGAGGCATTGAGCTTACAACCTTAGCTGGAGGACGCAAATATGGAAAAACGACGACAGGAGGTAATATTTCACCGATTGCAGAGAAGACCAGGAGCACTGTGATATTGTCCTTTTCGTTGGCATATTTCACCTGATACAGGTTTTTATATCTTCTTGGGTCAATCACCGCTCCTATTTTTGGAGCTAGGCTGAAGGATTTCTCGTCTCCATTAAAAATTCTGCTTGGATCCAGCAGAATGTCCTTACAGCCTTCCTCTTCTAAAAACTCATTAAGGTCATTAAACATTTTTCGGACCGATTCTTCTGTTACGATAGCTCTTGATTTACTGACGGTCTCCGAAATTCTCAACGAAAGCTCTTTGTGGCGTTTGAGGAACCCATAATACCACTTTCTTCCCGGTCTTCCCTGTTTTAAAGGTGTTTTCCTTTTGTCGTCTTTGATTATTTTTTTGACTATACGTCCGCTCATTGGGTTTCTGTGGGAAGCCGCATTTGGCTATATTTAGGAGCCACTCCACAATCTTTTGCTCTTCGCTATCTGTTAACACAGTTGCTGGACCTTTTTTTTTGTGTTGAATCTAAGACTTTGCCTTTGATTCGGTCATGAAGAGTTGGCACCCCAAACTCTCTGCTTTCCTTTCGTAATCCCATAGCATTTGATCTTATTGCCCTCAAAGCAGCTGCTGGGGAGTTATCGTCATACTTTTTCAGGGAGCGTTCCATTTTAAGGAATCTTATTATAGGTGTGAATCTGCCAGATAAGTTATATGATAGGTATGTAATAAGACATTGTTCGAACCACAGAATAAGGAATATACAGAAGGTCAACTTCATCCAAAAAGTTTATTTTGCTGTTGTCCAACTACCAAAAGTTGGTATTTCTACTCTGTGGTTCGGACAAAGAATCCAACAAAAATCGTTGATTCCTTTACCCGAACACTTTGGAATATGGTGTTCGGTTACTGGAACATTCAATCATATTGCATTTTTGTATATAAAATATAAAAGAGAATACAGTTTACGTCTACAATTACTCTTAAAATAACAAAACATTTATTTCAGCCAGTTGCCTATTTCCAAACAGTTGTGTTCGGGAAAGGAAACTCGCGAAATTTTGTTTCCTTTAACCGAACGATAGAGAGATAGAGAACAGTAAGGAAATAAAACAAATTTCGAAGTAAATTTAAGAAAAACTGCTTACTTTATGTCTTTATCAATATATAAAACTATTTAAATCAACTTACATGATGTTTTAGCACAAATATACACTACTTCCTCTGACCACTTTAACTAAAAAATTTTTTGTTTACGCTTGCGCGTCTTCACACTTCAGATACTTGCAGAAAACTGACGGCTGTTTGAAAAGGAATTCGTAAGTGTATGAGTGAGATGTCGCATAGACCAGTAGGGGCCGTTCAAGTATTACGTAAGCACTACAGGGGGGCGGGGGGGTCTTTGCTTTACTTATTTTGGATGACATAGGGGGTGGGGGGGGGTCTAGATGATGATTACGTCATCCAGAGATTTTTTTTATTTAAGACTGTTTTTCGCTTTCAAAGTCCAAAAAGTCAGCCAGACGTGCCCCTAAGGTGAATTTTGTATAAAGTCAGTGGTACCACCTTGAGTGAACTCAAGGTGGTAGTAGTGAGATTTTGTGTAAAGACAATGGTGAAAGCTGTACCTAAAGTAGTAGAGTTAAATTGCGTTTGACGTATACACAAGTTTGCCCTCTATTTATTTTCTGATCTGAGCGCTCGCTTAACAGCCGAGTAGGGGAATCCCCGCGATCTATTTACTTGTCTAAATTTGCTCTTCCAGTACACTATCTTGTTTGGATACTATAGCAAGTAGACGTATTGCAAGCAAAATGTCAGACAAATCAAAAACTATTTGAAAGTTTTAAAAAATCTCATACAAGTATGAAAGTACAAAATGTACAAAAGTTAGTTAATGAAGTGTGGCGGAGTTATAAATTACAAGCCAAGTCCGACAAGGAACTAGATGATATTGTTACTAAGAGAATTGGAGAAGAATTGCAAGCGGCCGGCGGCTAAGAATAAATCCAATCTCCTATTTTTTTTTCCCAAAGTAAGTGACGAAATCATTTTAGATACTATAGAAATATTAGAAATCGCCAAAAAGTTTGTCTTTACATTTTGTAACAATAATTTAGAAGTACCTACAATGATTAGAAAATGTTATGGTCCATCTCAAGGTATAGCGGTAGTGATCATTTTATAGACTTATTTGTTATGATGAACTCCATCAATTGGTCACAAAATACATGGTGTTCGTTTCTGTATGTAATGGGTTCGATTCCCGGCGTTAAAATTTATTTAAGCCACAGGGCTTTAAATAATCTTTAAATGCAGTTTTTTAATGCATGCCTTATATTCATGTAGCTTAATAAGAGAATCTTTATAGCAGAACCCATAAAAAGTTCTTATTTTTAGGCGACGACTACCTGCAAACCTGCAGAAAAAACACATTTTATACAGCCAGCTACAAATATCAAGGAACAGGAAGAAGATAAAATAAAACCTGTTAGTGAATCACAACAGCAATACGAAAATGATGAAAATGCAGATAAACAGCGAGTAAAACCTTGTCAGGAAGCTTTGAAAAATAAGATTGCTCTACTCGCAAAAAATCTGAATATTTTGTATTCTGCAAGAGATACTATGCCAAGCCGTGCTGAAGTTGACAAACAGATCGTTAAGTTGCGCGAGGAATTAAAAAAAGCAAACCAGTCTCGAAACAGGAAGGTTCAAAACGCAGTTGCCCAAAAGAAACACAGGGATGATATGAAAAGAAAGACGAACAGAATCTATTCGGAGCGTAAAAACTCTTGATGAGCTCACACAAGAATTACGTAAAATAGGATTTGACATTAGTCGCAGTGGGACATATCTTCGTTTGATTCCAAGGAAATCTAATACGGCAGAGGGACGAAGACATGTATCGACAGTCCCAAGCTCATGCGGGCTCAAACTGATCATCATAAGAGTCACTTAGATAGCAAGTTCGCTGAAACATCAATCCATTATTTAGAGAACATAGCATCAATACTGGGACCAGATCAAGTACTTTTCATATCTCAAGATGATAAAGCTCGAGTCCCTATTTACGCCAATAATACAATAATACAACTGCGGCAAATAAGCAAGCACCTCTTTTAATGCACATGGAATATAGAATCAAATTGCCTGATCACGATTGGGTAATCGCTGAGCGTCATAAATTAATACCATCTGTTTATTCTGGTATCAAAATAACTTCCAATATGCTAGGACAACCGCAAGCCGTTGGATATTCTGGACCAACATTTATCGCTATTCGAAGTGCAAAGCATAGTTCATCTACTGCTAATACTCATGCTCAGGACTTCGAGACGCTTCTCGAACTTGAAGAGTTTCAATCATTTGCTAAGACTGACAATGGACTAGTAAAACCAGTGGTTATCATGACGGTTAATGGAGGTAGATACAGATGAAAATCCGCGTTATCAAAAAGTCATTGTATTTGCTATACAACACTTTAAACGACATGATCTCGATGCAATGTTTATAGGTACCAATGCTCCTGGAAGAAGTGTTTATAACAGAGTAGAGCGCAGAATGGCTCCTCTTTGCCGGGAACTAGCTGGTTTAATATTGCCTCATGATCATTTTGGGTCTCATTTGGATGAACGTGGTTATACAATTGATGAGCATTTAGAAAGATCTAATTTCGAATTTGGAGGAAATGTATTAGCTGAAGTATGGAGTTCAATGCAAATTGATGGCTATAATGTTACTACGAAATATGTTGGGGTAGGTGAACAAGATCTTCCTGACTTTCCAGACAGAAATTCTGAAAATGTGCGTAAAAACCAATACTTGCTTCAAATTGTAAAATATAGAAATACGGAATGCTGTTGTCCAAGAAGTCGCTTATTTAGATTACTAGACATTAGACAACAGGTTTCTTCCACAACTTGTAAAAGTAAAACAAACAGTTGATGACTTGGTTTTGGATGAAGGAGTTCAGTTTCTTAATCTTCCGGTTAATTTAGCACTACGCTTAAGTGCTTCACTCAAAGATTTCCCGCAAATGCCCTACGATTATTTTTGTCCGACGGTAAAATTGAGGTTATCAAGTCGAACATGCAAAATGTGTGGTCTTTACCATGCTTCCGTCAAGTCACTAAATCGTCATATCGAGAAGATCCATAAAAATGTAAGCTCGCACATTGAAAGGAAAGCAAGACCTGTAAGAGTTGCTGCTCGTCGTGCTAATGAGCTGATGTGCATTATTCAAGATTTAGAGCACCATGATGTTGAATGGCTCGATGAGAACGATGTAGATATTCCAAAATCGGACGAAAGTGAGCAGACTCACAGCAATCCAAACAATCCAATGTCATCGATAATTTAGAGTCATGGATTCGGGTTTCATGGACTGAAGACTGTTAATTTAAATTTAATATGTACATATGTATTTCAAACATTAAAAAAAAATTGTTATGCTCGAAAGTTTATTATATTTTCTTTCCCTTACTCTAATGTGTTAAATACCGTATCAATAAAATCAAATTTCTGTCTTAAATCTGTTTACTTATTTTGAAAAGTATAGGTAACTATAGTAATATAATATTAAAAAAAATGCATTAATTGAAAGATGTTTACGTAAGCATGGGGGGGGGGGGTATGTTCTTTGCTTACTTTTGCTGACAAGGGGGGTGGGGGGGTAAAAAATTGTAATAAATCTGCTTACGTAATACTTGAACGATCATGTTTTGTAAGTCAATTTACGTCATTTGGAATTAACTAACCTAAAATATTGTGGCAATTATCGCATAATAAGCAGACTTTTGAAACTTTCGTGGCCACTAGAAGTTTTGGATTATATATCATCATTTGCAAATAGACAAAACAAATTGTCGGCTCACCGGGAGTTCATTAGTAGCGGGTCGTCCTTTTGTTCTATAAAGTTTTTAAAATCTACCTTATTTATTGTATAAAACACTAAATAGCTAAACTGTTTCTAACTAAAAGAAAAAACTCATTAGTTAATCCTTCTTCCTTCTTCATAACCGCATTCTTGGCTACTGAATTTGCGCTTGGTGCAATATATTGACTGGCTCGGACTTGAATGTCAGCATGACCAATGTTGTTGTTGGCCCATTGTAAGACTTCTTGTAATCGAATAGCCGAACTCGCAGCTGTTTGTTTATTGTAGAACTGAACGTTGGACTTTGCTGACTGTCTCGATAAATTGCCTTATCTAGTCCAGTCCATCATACTGTAGTGAGGATAGGTCTGATGACCGAGATGTAAAGCCAAAATGTGATGCGGGGTTGAAGACCCCACTTGTTTCCTATGGCTTTTTTGCATGATAAGAGACCTACTGCAGCTTTTTTCACTCTTGTTTGTATATTTGGCTTCCAACTGAACTTTCTATCTAAAACAAGACCCAGGAATTTAGCCTCATTGGAGAAAGTTAGTTGTATGCCTTTTATGAAACGAGGGTCTAAGTGCGGAATTTTGTATTTCCTGAAGAAGAGAACCAGTTCAGTTTTGTAAGAATTTATTCCAAGTCCACACTTACTGGTCCATTTTGAAAGTTTGTTTAGAGCATGTAAAGCAGTTCTTTTAATGTGCTAAGATGCTTTCCTGTGACTTAAATGGCAACATCGTCTGCAATAGCATTAACTCTACAGCCATTCCTCTAAACGTTTATCAGTAGTTCATTCACCACCAAATTCCAGAGAAGAGGAGAGATAATTCCACCTAGCGGAGTGCCACTACTTACACCTCTTTTGGTGGACGCCTCTCCCAGTGTTTAGTTTATGATTCGACTTTCAATGATTCTTTCAATCAACTCACCGAGTGAGGGATTCACCTCCAGAGTTGTAAGTGGTCGGGATATCGCAGATGTTTCGACGTTGTTTAAGGCTCCTATAGTGAACTCCTCAATCAACTTCTCTAGTGTTTAAGCACAAAAGAAGATAGACTGATAGGTCGGAGATCTTTAGGGTTAGTTTGTGAATATTTTCAATCTTTTGGTAGGTGAGCCAGTTTTAAGCAGCTCACCGAGTGATAAAACCTTTATTTTCGCAAGAGCGATATGTAATGTCTTTGGAAGTAGGTGACACTTAAGGGAAAAAGCAGACATTCATTTCTTCATTTCTTATCGTTTTTTTTTTTTGCTCATAACAAGAAAAATAAAGCTATTTTAACGTATGTATTTTAGTCAAAAGAGTTCGACTACTGGAGCTGTTCATAAATAGGTACCTCTACCCCATACATAATGAATTCAATGAAGTCTTGTTATTTGTTGTTTTTTTTAATTATTAAAACTTTTAACAAAATGAGCGAATCAGATCCATTCCCCCCCTCCATAGCGAAAAGCTATCTACGCCACTGCAAGAGACCACATTTGAAACATGGAATTGAATGTGTCTGTGGTAAGATATTGACACGTATGGTAAGGGGCCGTTCATAAATTATGTAAGGCGTTTAGGGGGGGGGAGGGGGTCGACTGAATATTATAACTTCTTACTATAGGGAGGGGGGGTAGTGAACCTGGCATTACGTAAGATATTAAATCTATAATTTTACAGTGAAACTCATGATGTAGAATGGTACGACGATGAAGAAATTGACATCGAAAAGTTAGGAGAGTCTCTAGAGGAACAAAAAGAGTCAGTCCTTCCATTAATTGAATCAATATCAGACTGGTTAGTCAGCGCGTGGGTAAAAAGTTAGAGTTTTGATTCATTTCCTATCCTATTCAACTAAACTGATTCTGGTCAAAAATGTGATAGATTAATAAGTATTAACCAGTCTGATATTGATTCAATTACTGGAATGACTGACTCTTTTTGTTATTGCAGTAAGTAATGATACTTTTGTAATACATGATACTTGGTGTAAAAAGAAATGTAATAAATAATATTTTTGTAATAATCGGAGTTTTAATCAATTTTTCTTACGAAAATTCTTACTAAGGGGGAGGGGGGAGTAGTTTCAATCTTATGATGTCTTACAGTGGGGGGGGGGGGAGAGGGGGCCAAATCATTCCTCAAAATCCCTTACGTAATTTATGAACGCCCCTAATAAAAGATAGTCTGTCTGCATGATAATTTACAGTTAATTACTTCCTGTTTTCTAGACGCATTAAGGGTTGGTCTTTTGCCAACATTTGAATATTGATAATGTCTAAATCAGAGCCAAAGGACAGGATGATACTCGTATCTCGAGCAACACAATATTGATGTTGTTTAAGAAAGATATTTCATGATTTAATAAGCAAAAATATTTCAAATTTCCCAACTAACACATTCCGAAGAGTTCTTGATCAAACATATTGGCACATTCAAACCATAAGCACCTAATTTTTATCTACCTTCAAGGGATCATATGAACAAGGCCTCTGCTCAATTTATTTGCCATCAACTAACAATTTGCATAATTTTACTGTTTCATGATAGAAAACTCTGAACAAGCCGGTAAATAGAACCAAGCATTAACTACGGGCAAATACATACATATATAGTCAGACAGACAGAGTCGAATATAGAGAAAAAAAAACAGACTTTACAGAGAAAGCAATTTGCAAAAACATCAAAATATTTATCAAACGTAGTTTTTTTTTTTGTTTTCCTTCTTTCCGTTTCGGCCTTCTATCGTTGAGTAATTGAAGTATGAAGTTGTATAGCAACGAGTTTTCCAAATCAAATTTGAATTTATTTTCCATTTATTTTTCTATTCAAGACCATTTGTATTCCCTGTTAATGTTTGCCTTTACATAGGCCAAGCATCGATAACCTCAATCTACATAAGCTGTAAGTTGATTTGGTTACCAAAAGAAGACATTACACAACATCACAACATACCTATAAAAATAGGCGCTGAGTCACTTGAACATTTCAAATTAAGTGCCAATTACACAATCTGCATTAATCTATAATTCCACCTGCTTCATGAATACATAATTGCTTGCGCGCTTTAGGTAATTTCATTACAACCACCCCATTCCCCATACCCAATGAGCAACCAACTACCTTTATTGTTGCCATCATATTTTAGCACGGAACGGATAATTAAAATCCAATTACCAACCACCAGCCTAGCTCACCAGGGAGGGCAAAAGATGCGCGTTGAAAATTTTCAAAACTAATTTACATTGTTTATAAAGTTTGAATCCGCTGTTCACACAAACACCACAGGAATGAAGCTCCTCACATTCACCTTATGAAGTACATAAATCCTGTTGTCGCACGCTCGTACAAATGTTTTTAATAGAATATTTCCTTTTTTTCTTGGTTTAGTGATAGGGTGCAGGTAGAGGGGAGGAGGAGAGGGCGGTATAACATGTACGGAAGCATAGTCTCAGGGCTTTTATCGTATCTTAACAAAAGTTAACAACTAAAAAGCCATCCCAACTAAAGTATTATTACAAACGTACGTCGCACAATCTTGCTCTTGACAGGTAAATGTTTAATTTATGGACGAACGAACTTTCCAACCCTAGAGCTCATGGAAGGGGATGTTTAAAAATAGCTGCAGGAAGAGTGGAGAGGAGAAAAATAATTATAATGAGGATGTGTATACGTATTAAACGGTGGCCGCCTAAGAACCATTTCAGACGTGTTTTTTCTATCGGATTAGTAAAATTCGTTTCAAGTGATATCTTCGCATACTTATGAGGCAAATAAGAGATGTTTTCATGTCGCCTATTAAAGCATAATATGTCATCGGCACTGCTGATTAAATATTAATTTGTTGAATCTCAGGTTTTAATTTGCCTTAAAGTTTTGCAACCTTTTACTAGTCTGTTAATTTCCAAGAATGTTTAAGTTTATATTGATCATTGAAGTTTTTGGGTGGAAATGATAGCAAAACTGTAGTTTAATAGACCTTAGAATTGAAGGTATATGGTATAATAGTTTAGCAGACTGCAGACTCTTATGGGGATCGAGAATTTTATTTGGAAGGTTTATGCAAATGCGGAAGAATATCCCACGATGGAAAGAAAGAAGAAAGAAGAAGAAGATTTCAAGCCTTAGCATGACCGTTGAAAACAAAAGATCGGATGAAGGGTTTTAATGGATAAAAAGCGCAGACACCACAATAATCAAGGCATAACTAGACCTTAACCTAAGACCCCTTATCTTGTCAAGCATATTAAGATTACTTGCAAGTTGCAACCCAAGGCATTCTGGCTGTTCTAGAAATTGTCATCCAAGGATTTTCAGAAAGACTAATATCAAAAAAACTACAAACAGCTCCGAACGCAATACAAAACTGGTGCTCAGATGAAGCCTTCTCCGTCAACCGTCATAAGACTGCAACTGCAGAAGTGGCCAAATATAAAAGAAATAACAGCAATCCAAAAGCCAGAAATGTTTCAAAGATTAACAACAACAATCTAACTATTTTGCACTTTTCTAAACTACCTATTTTCATACAACTGCTTTTGCAATAAGAACTTGACAACTTTTTTTTAAAACAACCTACTTGGGATATTTCAAAACCTTTACTATCGGTTTGAAGTAAAACTTAAACATTTAGGAAAGAAATTCGACATCTATGTCCACTGTGGGCAAGTTTGCAGCGGTCGATTCCTTGGACCCAATCGGACACCGTGCATTGAAGACAATAAAAATGATTTTACCGAATAAATTTTTAAAGGCATTTCGACGATTATAGTGAAAGGGTGCGTTCACAAATCAAATTGTCAGTTTCCTATTAAAAACCTTGGGAGCTCAAATCAATGTAATGATCCTCAAACACTCGAGAACTCTTCGTTCAGAGCCCGTGGCATTATGGTTAGCATTTTTGCCTGTTCTCAATTCGAATTCCAACAATTCTCCGACAGTAAATTTATTGCCATGAAAAGTGCATTCTCGATTAGCCGTTCGAGATCGGCAGAATATTATAGGTGCCCTCCATTCCCTCACAAGGTATGGTTGGAGAAATACGCTAAGCCTGGGGCTTATCGCTTTGTTGCGCCACCCTATGTATGTATGTTCGTCTTTGGTCAGAGCACTCTATTTTGAAGGAAATGCCCTAACTTCTCTGTAGAGTGGATCAGTGAGTGATCGAGTTGCCATTGCCATTTTGAAAACTCCGTTTTAAGGTTTTCTGATTTTGTAATGAACCATCAGCTACTATCCTTTAAAAAGTAGGAGAATAGTTGACGATATATTACTGCCATTCAACCCCAAATGCTGAAAGAACGGCATTCCAGGCTAGGTAAAAAGAGCAGTTTCTTCTGCTGGTGTTCGATTTATTTCTGCATAGAATATGCTCATTTAAAATTTGCTAGAATTCAGTATTCACATAGTAAATTTTGCGCTTTTAGCTCACTGATACAGGCTTGAACAGGAGATTGTCCGCCATTCGGCTCTTGTGGACGTTTAATTGGAATATTCTGGTAATTTTGGTGTATCTGCGTTCAATCAGAAAAGGTGTTAACAGATTAGTCCAAGATATATTAATTGAATTTGTTTACTAAAATTATTGCTCCGATGCGAAGCACAAAAAAGAGACTTAAAGTGCGCGGGTGATAGAATCTATGCCAAAAATTACTGAATATTAAATATGGAGTTCTTCAAATTCAAAGGTGAAATTAGTAGAGAATCTGGACTGCAATGCGAGAATGCAAATGCGGCAGAGTATTCCACGTACAAAAAAAAACATATTGGTCTCGACCGTTACAGCAGCAGGGTATTGAATAAAGTTCATTTGTTACGAATGTATTAGTCCGGGATCCCTGGTTCAATTTTTTTGTGATTACTATCAAGCTAATTTTCCCTGAGTAGCTTCATTTTGTTGAGACGCCCAACAATTTTCTAACGAAAACTTTCGACGGTGGTAGCTAACAGAGGTAGCAAGGGTAAAATATGTCGATTTCATGATACTCAAAAATTTAATACATGCACATCACTCTTCAACTTTTGTACATTATATTGCTTGGGGAAAATTGAGTTGGGTAAAGCATTCCACATTCGATTTGAGCGGCTAAAATGTGAATCTCTATACTTAACTGTACGCCCGAAGTTGGGCTGAAGGGAGAACTGATGAGCATTCTTTGCGAGGCGGGTATTGCGGTTAAATTGTTTCAGGGGAAGAATGTAACTGGCTATTTCACTAGAGCACTGTTTGTAAAAGAAGCGATAAAAAAGAGTGAGGCAAGTTACATTTCGACGAAGTTCAAGAGAATCAATCGATTCTACAAGTGAACTATCACCTATCAATCTCAACGCTCTGTTTTGTATCCTATCAAGAAGGTGCAAAGATGTTTGAGAAGCACCTGACCAGATATGGGAATTATACTCTAGTTTTGGGCGGATGTATGCCTTCTAGATTATAGCCAGATCAGAGGGGGTGAAAAATTTTCTGCATCGCTTTATTAAACCTTGGCACTTTCCAGCATTTTTGGCGAATTCAAATATGTGGTCATTCCAACGAAGATCATCGTTGACACACATACCAAGTACTGACAGCTTTTCGGTTTCTTCGATGCAGGTACCATTCATGGATAATGGCAATGGGGGAATGTTAAGCTTCAACGACAAGAGACAACATTGAGTTTTCGAAGCATTGAATTCTACTCGGTTCTTATGACCCCATGTAACAATGCTGTCAAGGTCAGAATTCAATGAGCTTATCATACGCAACCGTTCCAGTTTCACATCCAAAGAGCAGGGACGTGAATTTGAAAACGAATATGAAAAGCTGAGTGTTTAGTCGTCAGCAAAACAGTTAAGCGGATTAGAAGTTTTAGACAAGAGATCATCTATGAAAATGAGAAAGAGAGTCGGAGACAAAACGGAGCCCTGGGGCACACCAGCATTTATGAAGTGGGTATCAGACTTGAAGCCATCCAACACAACTTGTATTGAACGGTCGGAAAGGTATTTTCTAATCCAACGAAGAAGAGACTCATCGATACCAAAAGCACGCATTTTCGATAAAAGAGCCTGATGCCAAACTCTATCAAATGCTTTAGAAATATCAAGCGCAATAATCTTACTTTCTCCAAAACAATGTAAAGATTGGTTCCACTTTTCGGTGATATAAGCCATCAAATCACAAGTGGACCGTTTGCTACGAAAGCCGTACTGACGGTCATTAAGAAGCTTTCTTTCTTCAAGATATTTCAAAAGTTGACGGTTTATCAACGTTTCCATGACCTTGGAAAAAAGGGACGTTAGTGCAATTGGACGGTAATTGGAAGGGGAGGAAGATTCGCCTTTTTTAGGGACCGGCTGGACAAATGCAGTTTTCCATCTGCTCGGAAAAATCCCAGCAGAATAGGAAAGATGGAAAAGTTTACGCAGTGGTTTTGCCAGGGTAGAAGAACACCTCTTCAGAATAACGGCGGGGATACCATCTGGACCAGCGGTTTTATGTATGTTGAGATCTTTAAGGACTCTCGCAACCGAGCGAGTTCGAAAAAATATCTGCTGCATCAAGGAATTTGCAGACTCAAGCTCAGGTGGAGCCAATATACTATAAGGAAGTGTCGAGTTGGCAGCAAATTGAGCTGCCAGCAAAATTGTCGGTGGAGCTGACATACGGAGAGTCATTGAAAACGAGCGTTGGGACCGATGACGTGGTCGAGTTCTTAATATTCTTAACAAAAGACCAGAAGTTTTTACTTCCTTTTGGACACAATAGTATTTTTTGCCTTAACGTTTGGTCATATAAAAACTTGGTCTTCTGTATGTGAGTATTGCAGGCATTCCTGGCGCACTTAAACTTATTTCTGTTTTCTTCTGTAGGGTTATTTTTAAAAATCCGAAAACATTTTTCTCTTTCCCTAATCATCTCCCTACAGCTCGAATCGAACCACAAATTTTCTTTGGGGATGATGCTCTTTGATCTATGCGGAACAAAGTTAGCCATGCCGTTGAGAATTACGTTAGATATCATATCAGCTGATGCATCCACGTTACCGTCGAGAAAGCACAAAGAACAGTTGAAATTTCGAAAGAAATTATTCAGGCCGTCTCAATTGGCTTTCTCATATTGCCATACAGTTCTTTTTGGGACTTTTTCTCTTTTTGCTGTGACGGATACCGGAAAATCTACCGATATGACACAATGGTCCGACGTGCCTAGAGGTGATGACACTTTGACCCTATATTTTTCAGGATGAGAAGTGAGAAACAAATCCAATGTGTTGGCCGAATGGCCAGAAATATCCGGAACCCGAGTGGGCTCATCAACAAGCTGAATTAAAAGATTTGATTCAGCAAAGATCTCAACACACCTACCTTCGGGTGTTGTCTGGCCAGAATGACGAAGCCACCCAGAATTGTGAACATTGAAATCACCCGCAATAGCGATTTCAGTGCGAGGGTAATGGGAAACAATTCTTGAAATGGAGTCAGATAGCGCATCAAACTCGTTAGAGGTTGAATTACTATCTAAATTGGGGCTTCTATAAATGAAACAATAATGGATGATGTGCTTATGGACGCTGAATTTTAACCACATTAAGTTGAAGTTCTTAGTTGAACAGAGGCCGTATTGTGGTAGAACTTGATAGGCAACATCATTACGAGCATACACGGCGAGGCCATAAGAGGAGAAGAATAAAGGCACTAAGCAATAACCAGGAAGGGAAAATTCTGTAGGATCAGAATTCTCACCTACCTGTGTTTCACTTAATGCCAAAACAGCTGGCCTGCATTTAGCAGTATGGGCGTACACTGCAAAGAAATTAAAATGTTTGGATCCAAAGAGACCCCTTCCTGAAACATGTATCGATTACGGGGTCATCAAAAGAGATTACTAACCAGCAGATGCTTTTTGTTCTTACTTATTTAATATTTATATAATTTGACAGTCAGATTGTCCTACAAATTCCGTGGTACGTTATCCCGGTCCTACGCCCAAAAGTAGTAGTACAGATCCTTGATGTAAGAAATATCGCGGTGCTCCAATGGAATGTACATGTATGTATTTGAAATTCATGAAATAAAAAATCAATTTATTTCTCAAGCGTGACAAAAAAAATGTTGAATTTTTGGTAGATTCCAATTAACAATAAGTTAAAAAATTAATGAACGTCAACTTAAATTAAACCAAAATATAACGGTCAAAAATTTGTTCCGCTCGGGAGCGTCCGACCGAAGCTTCGGCTTTGGCCACATTCGGCTAAAAATACTACAATCGACTAAACCTTTGGCTTCGGCCAAAATCGGCCGAAGTTTTGCTTGAAGCTTCGGCTGAAGGTTGATGTTAAGCCGAATAATCGGCTTTGGCTAGAAATTGACCTTCGGTCGGACACTAATTTTCTGTATTTTTTTACAACAGCTGAGTCACGGCGTTACGACTTACGAGTGCGCAGTGCATTATTTACTCCGTATTAGGTATCCAACGTTTGTGTCGACCATAAGCGTGTAAACATTTAAACTTTTGGGAACGACATCGATGTTGAACTTTTTATATATGGCACTCAATTTGTTAAAGATGTTCGGGTCAAATTCGATAGCTAAGCGTTTGTTTGGTGTATTTACTGGTAAAAGAGATGTTGCTTCTGCTTTAGTTTTTGTTTTTCTGTGTTTATTAATTATGTTTAGAATTTCTTTTTCGCTATATCCATTTGTGTCTCCAATTTTCAAAATGTGCTGCAATTCTGCGTTAAATTCTTTTGGTTTTAAAAGAACATTACAAAGTCTATAGGCCATGGAATTGAATGCCGCTCGTTTATGTGAATGGTGGTGGTTTGAATCACTAGTTATATAACGATCTGTGCTACTCGGCTTTCTAAAGATTTCGTATATGATTTTTTTGTTTTCTGTTTTTAGAATAAGGTCCAAGAAAGGAAGTTTTTTGTCTTTTTCAATGTCTACGGTGAATTGAATAGACTTACTTACACCATTTATTGTTTTTAGAGTTTTTTCAATTTCGTTTCTTTTTACGATGGCTATTACATCGTCCACGTACCTATGCCATAATCTTGGTAAATTTTGTTGTTAACAATTGTTCTTCCAAACTGTTTACATATAAATTGCACATAAATCCTGATAAGGGACTGCCCATGGCTAGGCCTTCTGTTTGTTGATAGTATGTCCCTCGAAATTGGAAAAACGTTTGCTCTACACATGCACTTGTGAGATCGTAAAGGGCGCTCTTTTCAATTGATAGATCAATTCTACGAAAAGAAATATCTGATCTCATATCAAACAATAAAGTGAATAATAAAATTAAAATGCAAAATGTTTTAAAATCCATTAATAAAAAAGAATTATTTGTCACCAAAGCTAACAAAGGCAATGCAGTAGTAGTGATGGATAAAATTAATTATACAAACGGATTACAAAATAATTGATAAAGGTCCATACACACGCGTTAAAAATCCACTAAACAAAATGACTAAACGTACTCATGAGACCATTGAAAAATACGTTGACCTATTTGGTTTTAATTGGAAACGAAACGTAAAAACATCTCTAAATTATGTGCCTCGCATCTACGGTTTGCTAAAACTACATAAACCTGAAAATGAAAGCTTCCGACCAATAGTTTCAAATATCAATTCACCATGTTATCTACTATCAAAATGTCTTATAAGTAGATTTAATACACTTAAAAATTTTGATAAAATTTCAATTAAAAATTCTATTGAACTCACCAAAAAACTAAAAGACGTAATCATAGAAGAAGATGAATGCATTGTGTCTTTCGATATAACATCCTACTACACAAATGTTCCTGTAAAAGCGGCTCTCGATTCATTAAATATTTTTCGTGATAAACAAAACCTGAACCCAATTGAAAAGAGCGCCCTTTACGATCTCACAAGTGCATGTGTAGAGCAAACGTTTTTCCAATTTCGAGGGACATACTATCAACAAACAGAAGGCCTAGCCATGGGCAGTCCCTTATCAGGATTTATGTGCAATTTATATGTAAACAGTTTGGAAGAACAATTGTTAACAACAAACAATTTATCAAGATTATGGCATAGGTACGTGGACGATGTAATAGCTATCGTAAAAAGAAACGAAATTGAAAAAACTGTAAAAACAATAAATGGTGTAAGTAAGTCTATTCAATTCACCGTAGACATTGAAAAAGACAAAAAACTTCCTTTCTTGGACCTTATTCTAAAAACAGAAAACAAAAAAATCATATACGAAATCTTTAGAAAGCCGAGTAGCACAGATCGTTATATAACTAGTGATTCAAACCACCACCATTCACATAAACGAGCGGCATTCAATTCCATGGCCTATAGACTTTAGGGGTATTCATGCATCAGCGTAAAACCCGCGTAAACCGTGTAGTCTGTGTAAGTTTACCAGATGGTAAAAGAACTGTCAAATTTTGTATGGAAAATGTTTTACACAAATTTGGTAAAACTACGCAACGAATTCAATGCGGAAACGAGATGGTAAAACGGGTAAAACTACACAAAAAACTTTTTTGACATTTCGAAAGAAACGTTTCAGTTAAGTTGAACATAGAAGTAGGTACTTTTTATCAAACAAAAAATAAAATATAAAAGTATTACAAATAAATATGGAAATGAGCGGAGTAAGTAATTAAAAACAAAGTTTTGAAGTTTCTTACACCACTTACACAAAGTAGCTTAAAGAGGTACTCATGCAAAGTCTCGCGTAAAGTTACATATTTACACAAAACGAAATCTTACGCCGAAGCATGAATACCCTTTTTGTAATGTTCCTTTAAAACCAAAAGAATTTAACGCAGAATTGCAGCACATTTTGAAAATTGGAGACACAAATGGATATAGCGAAAAATAAATTCTAAACATAATTAATAAACACAGAAAAACAAAAACTAAAGCAGAAGCAACATCTCTTTTACCAGTAAATACACCAAACAAACGCTTAGCTATCGAATTTGACCCGAACATCTTTAACAAATTGAGTGCCATATATAAAAAGTTCAACATCGATGTCGTTCCCAAAAGTTCTACAAAAATAAAAAATTTGCTCCGCTCAACTAAGGACCCCATCCATAATGAAGATAAATGTGGAATTTATGTTGCAGAATGCGACTCAACCGACTGCAAAAAAGTATACATCGGTCAAACCATTCGTCGGCTAAAAACACGAACTAACGAACACCTACGTAACATACACAAAAACAAGGCTTACGCAAGTGGGATAGCCGAACATATTATTGGAAACGCACACACAATCAATGCTGAAAACTTTAAATTGATAGAACACGAATCCAATAGACGTCGCTTAAATGTATTAGAGTCGATGCATATCCATATGCAAAAAGAAAACGTCAATAGAGATGCCGGTCCAGCTTATTCACCTCTCTTTCGTGCACTCACATAATTTTCTTCTTCTTTTCATAATTTGTCAATAACTCAACATTATTTTCTTTGTTTCTCTTTGACATTATGCTTAAAAAACTTTATTCAATCACTTTCTTTGTCTAGCTTCAATTTGCACTTACACACACATGTACGTTATATTTGATTTTTGCATTTTGCTTTACATTCAAATTCAATAATTAGTCGAATCATATCGCTGATGATGGTATCGTGCCGATACCGAAACAATTGTAAGAAAACTTTTTTAAAATAAAACAAATAATCAAAATTTGATTTTTTCTTTTTATTTATTTACGTGACCAAAAGGTGATATATAAGAATTAACGTCCTTTCGTTACAGAACAATATAAATATTATTGGTTTGATGGTCCCCAAAGTTCATCTTTTGAAGAATTATCAGCTGACATTCAAGGTACCCTATTTATACTTTTGTTATTTTATGGTTGACTGTTCATTACTATATAATTAAGTATTTTTTTTATGTTATTAGAGTCAGATATCACGAATGAAGAAAATGAAATAAATGCCGATGACAGCGATTGTAGCGATAGTAGCGAAGACTTATCAGATGAATCTGAGAAGGATTAATTTGTTTTTAATGTAAATACCGAAATCTTTGTTCTGAGTTTACTAAAAAATAAAGCTATTTAAATTTAGAGCAAGATGTTTTCACTGTACATACAAATAAGAAAACGAAAAAATGACAAGCTAGTCCGACATTCTTGTCGTTGACGAGCGATACATACCCGTTTTTTTTTTTTTGTACGATATTGTTTTGTTTGGGCAGAGAAGCTACATATCTCTTTCTAATTATACCTTGTATTTCTTAAACTTCGTATGAAAACATTGCTGGCGGCAGTACGTAGAAATATAAAATATGTAGTTTTAAATTTGTTTTTCAAAGACGTAGTTTCATGAAAAAAGGAAAAAAAAATTGTGTTTATCAAAACTGTGACGTTTTAAAATCAAAATAATATAAAAGTGTTGTGCCCTTGAATTGCTGTATAAAGCAATGTTCCAACCATAAAATGAAGACAGAAATCTGTAGATCCTAGAGTTTTCCTAGAGTATAAAACAGAACCCTTAGGTTAAAAATTCTCTCAGAGGAAAGGCGCAGAATGTGGTAAGCGATTATCAATAGGAAACATCTGAACACTAAAGTGGCTCGTGTCTGTTCCAGACATTTAATTTCAGGAAGGCAAATATCTGGTTATAGATTGTATACAAGTAGGTCATTAATAAGAACTCCAGGCAAGAATGCATAACTTTTGGATAATCAGATTGGGTACCAAGCTTATACTTACTTACTTACTTAGGTGGGCATTACAGTTCGGGGTTAACCAGGGCCTCAACCAACATCCTTCTATAACGACTTCGATTAATTATTTATTCGCGTTTTCATACTCTCTTCTGTAGAACTCAAGAACACTAAAGCATGTGGAGATATTCATAAGACGGATTTGCTAACGTTTCCCAATTACCCTTTGATCAGCAGTCCTTAATTTCCAAATTGAATGAAAAATAAATAAAATACATTTTATGGCCAAAGTTAGCATAACAACGGTTGTAATAATGAATTTTACCAGCTGTTGCATTTGAAATATGTGTAAGCTCTCCATGTCCATGTCCAAAGAATGATAACAACAATTCTATTTTTTTTTAGACTTAACTTTTCGCCCTGCTACATTGCTGACATTCACACTTTACTTAATATATTTACTTGTGTTTGCGTAGCTTGTAATAGGCTTGCAAAGAAAAAGTTTCAGACAACACAGATCGCTCCATTTCATGAGGACATAAAAAGTTACCAACCTAGACTTTTTCTTACATCGTTTTAGTGTCGGATATTCTGTCTGCAATTTTTCCTGCCACTCCTTCCTGTTGTAAAACACAACAATGGCGTGATATCTTCTTCAAGTCATAGAAATGGGATTCGAAACTTTTTTGGAAATTATGTCTTACGGTGGTTGTTTTGTTTTTTGTTTTTCGAGTACCTAAGAAGAAGAAGAGTGTGTCAATGTACCAATGAATTATGGAAAAGTATCGGCAAATGTCCTTACGTGTTATACTTCAAAGTGAGTGGGAGCTTCAATAAAAACTTACTATATGTACATAAAAGCCTTACAAGTGTCTCACTTCATGTGTCAAGAAAGCGAATGTCACAATGAGATCGAAAACATTAAGGCTAAATACATATTGCCCTTCTACTTACATGTCAGTCTTGTATAGTGATGCTGTACTGTCACTTCTATACTAATGAATCGATATCGATCATGGTACCATGCTTCGTATCCTGGGGTCGCTTAGACAAACTCTAATCAGGTAGGTAGGAAGGTATGACTTCTGTAGAAGGTTTAGGGTGTTGATATCTGAAAGAAATTTAAAAATAAACTCGAATTAAAAAAAAGCAGAAAAAAATTAAATTAGATAAAAACATAGGAAGAAGCTGAAAACGAATGAACTGACTACCAAAATAGTTTCCTTTTTTTTTTAGATGAGCAGTAGATGACACACGTCAGAACGTAGAAACATTTTTTGGACCTAGCTGTTACCTAGAAGGAAAAACAAAAATCTAGTTACAAAAAACTGAAAAAAGAGTAAATGGGAGCAAAAAGAAATATAAGCTGCTCTATTTTATATAAGGATCTGAATGATAAACTATTTTGCTCAGGCCTTTTTGTTGACATCACAAAGGCGTTTGATATGGTTGACCATACAATTCTTCTAAATAAATTGTATAAGATTGCTTTCAGAGGTTTCATTTTCAAATGGTTGGAGTCATATCCTAATAACAGAATACAAAGCAGATCGAAAATAAATAACCTGGGAGTGCCCCAAGGTTCTGTACTTGGTCCCATTTTCTTCCTGATCTACATAAGCTCTATTTTTTTTTTACCTCTTAAAGCCTTTAAAAATTAAAGCCTTTGCCGATGACATTGGCTTTGCTTATTGCTCTTTCAGTCCTTTAGACTTAATCTATATACAGATTATATAGAAAGATATATATAAAGTAGGATGTATGTATGTATGTGTGTATGTATTTATCAGGAATGTTGCGGATGTAAATTTTTTAACATCCGCGGATGCGAATCCGGATGCGGATTTTTGAAGGCTCGCATCCGCGGATTCGGATGCGGATGCGGATGTTAAGATCTTATATAAAAAGTGTATAAATAAATTAAAATAAATTAATTATAATAATGATTTTTTTATGTGCATCGATGATTTCAAATGATTTTTTAAAGACGATGTGGTAAGGCCCTTGTGCGAGTAGCTTGTATTGCATATTTTGCAATCAGCCTTATCATTGTCCTCTTTATTTGGTTCAAAATATTTCCAAATATCACTTTGTGTCGGTGGTGCATTTTTATTTAACTTCTAAAACAATAGTAATAATAAATATAAAGAATTATTCACACACAATGTTCACCGTATCAAAAAACACTCAAAATATCTACCTTCTATGCAATAACTATTCCATAGCGCATTCAAACACGGAATAGTTAATTTACAAGATGCAAAAATTTACAGTATTTACACAACAACAAACGCGTTTGATCTTGTCACAAATTTTTTCGCTCCCATTGGTGCGATCTCTAAAGCCATTCACCAACTCCGCTGAATTTCTTTCTTGTCGCAACTTGTCTTGCATCCGCATCCGATTGAAAATCCGCATTGATTAATGCGGATGCGGATGCTGATACAGATGTATAAATCAATGCGGAAGCTCCGCATTTACGGATGCGGATGCAAACATCCGCAAAATCCCTGGTATGTATGTCCGGTGTAAACTCCTAAACCACCCATCGGATTTTTATGAAATTTAGACATAAATTAGTTCAGAGATGGTTCCTGTCAAGGTTTAATCCCCATATTCCCATAGGAACGGGGTTGGGATCGGAAAATTAGAAACTGCTCCACAGATTTCAAAAAAATCTTTCAGCACTAGGGGTGCTACATTATCTCCCTCCATCAGTAACTTAAACTATATTTCATCCCTAAAATCCCACAGGAACAGAAACGGGAACCATAAAGTTACTTGACCGATTTCAAAAATTCTTTCAACTATGGGATGTTACATTATCCCTCAGCCTCAGTGACATAGACTTACATTTCATTCACATATTTCCATGAGAATGGAAGATTCCCACATTAACGGGGTTGGGATCGGAAACTTAGAAGCTACTGGACAGATTTCAAAATTTCTTTCTGCACTGGGATGCCATATAATCCCTCAGTAACTTAGCGTGTTTTTCATCCCTATATAATCCCACGAGAGCAGAAACAGGAACGAGAACGGGAACCTGAAAGTTACTTGACTGATTTCAAAAATTCTTTCAACTCTAGGATGTAACATTTATCCCCCAGTGACATAGACTTATATTTCATTCACATATTTCCACGGGAACGGAAGATTCCTTCAGTAGGAACGGGGTTGGAAATGGAAACTTAGAAACTTCTGGATCGATTTCAAAAATTCTTTAAACTCTGGGATTTTACATCATTTTTCAGTGACATAGACTTATATTTCATTCATTTCCATGGGAACAGAAGATTCACACAGGAACTGGGTTGGGAACGGAAACTTAGAAACTACTGGACAGATTTCAAAAATTCTTTCAAGCATTAAGGGTGCAACAATATCCTCTCCATCAGTAACTAGGACTAGATAAATTTTATCCCTGTAATCCAACGGGAACATGAAACGGGAACGAAAACGGGAGCATTAAAGTTATTTGACCGATTTCAAAAATTCTTTCAACATAGACTTAATATTTAAGCTAACAACAAAATTAGAGATACTTGAAATTTAACGGAAACCTAATTAGCAGAAAATACAGTTGGTAAATATTTATATTCCTCAGTAAAATAGCAATATTTAAAGAGATTTGAATCCATAGCTAAAAGACTTTTTGCTGTCTTGAGAGAAAAAATAAAAATTATTTATTAATTTCTAACGAATCATATTGTGCTCTACCCATCTGAGACATTAGTCGAAAAGGCTAACAACAAAATTAGAGAGGCTGCAAATTTGGGAAAACCTATTTAGCAGAAAATACAATTGGTAAGTATTGATATGTACATATTCTGTGATGATTAACAAACAAATCTAAATTGTTATTTCGATTGAACGACATTTCCATTCAATCGATTGCAAGTGATCTTCTCGAACGCAGACATTCGTGGCATCCAATGTATGAATTCCATTAGACATTCCTTCTTTTTTTTCATTTTCAATCGATTGGAAGTGGTATTTCCAGTCTCTATTTCATCTATCTATCTGTCTATATCTATATATGTATATAAAATAGGATGTATGTATGTCCGGTGTAGACTCCTAAATCACCCAACGGATTTTTATGAAATTTTCAGGGTAGACATAGTTTAGCCCAGAGATGGTTCCTGTCAAGGTTTGATCCCCATATTCCCACAGGAACGGGGTTGGGGACGGAAAACTAGAAACTACTCCATAGATTTCAAAAATTCATTCAGCTCTAGGGGTGCTATATTATCTCCCTTCATTAGTAACTTAGACTTTATTTCATCCTTATAATCCCACAGGAACAGAAACGGGAACGAGAACGGAAACCTAAAGTTACTTGACCGATTTCAAAAATTCTTTCAACTCTGGGATGTTACATTTTCCCTTAGTAAACTTACATTTCATTCACATATTTCCATGGGAACGGAAGATTCCCACAGGAACGGGGTTGGGAACGGAAACTTAGAAACTGCTGGATGGATTTCAAAAATTCTTTCAGCATTAGGATACCACTTAGTCCTACAGTAAGACAGATTATATTTCTTCCCCAAATTTCCACGGAAGAGGAAAAACGAGAAATGGAACCTTAAAACTTTAGACCCGAGCAAAGCCGGGCGGCTCAGCTAGTTTATAATATTAACCATGATGTCTTTTTATTGAGTGGCTCGCGGAAGACAGACTAATTGCCAGTAACTAAACCAAGCTGATGTATTTCAGTTTCGCTGAACAAGATTTCCCTGACACAAAAATCACTACCATGACTGTGCAAGTCATAATATTATGTTAAACAACATACATGTTGTTTCCAAAATGGTTTATCTTTTGATAGAACTGCTAAGCAGCATTATCTGCTTTTTAATTAAAACTGTTGACTGTTTCAAATATCTTGGCGCAACGTCGACCCTAATTTGAAATGGTAAAAGCATATTTCTGTTTTGAATAAATATCTTCTTTCTTCTACTCGCTGTTTCTTTCGCCTACGCAAGTATTGCTCTACTCTTACAATGAAAATGGTTTATTATGGCTTATTCCATTCTCGATTGCAATATGGGCTCTATTGCTGGGGTAGCGCTTAGTTAAGTAAGCTACAGCAACTAACAATCATTCAAAAACCTGCTATATGAACAGTTTGTCGCTCTCATCGTTTAGCTCACACTATGGACCTGTTTAGATCATTGAAAATTCTTCCTCGGCGACACTTATTTTATTTCAAAGTACTGAAGGTATTTTTTGGGAGAGGTGGGTATCTAGAAAGTCCAATTTCAAATTCTTGCAGCTTGCGGAGCCATTCTAACTTTGGTGTAATTATTCCCGCGTTTCGCACAACAAGCTACAGAAACTCTTACCCCATTGTAGCGCACAAACTTTTTAACTCTTTGGCATTAGAACATAGGTCCATAAGAAATCTTTGCTCGTTCACAAGGGCAACGAACTCATGGCTTTTAGGTTTTGACCATCAGGATGTCTCTTTTGCAATACACTGCATAAAAAAAAATTATCTGCCAGCCGTCTGATAATACAATAATATAATGTTTGCTACGAATTAATCTTTTTTATTTATTATCTTTTGTCTTTTTAAATTTCGCATTCTTCTTGAATATTTTCTCTTTGTAACTTGCTCCTTAATTATTATCTTTCACTCCGAAAATAAATTGTTTGAAATCTACCAAATGTGACATCAACTCTATAGATGCCACTAACTATTCTTTGCATACTAATTTCAAGAATTATTTTGCTTTTATTTTATGTTAGTACATATAAAGAATTATTATTATTATTTTTATTATTAACTAGCTGACCCGCAGACTTCGCACTGCCTAATTAAATTGAAATAAAGTCCTGTCAAAATGATTTGTAATGTGACATTTTTTGTTCCTTTGTACATATTTTATAGTCGGGGCAAAAAACTCCCTTGAACAGAACCGTCACCCTGGTGATAGGGCGTTGTGACTAAGAAATTTAATTAAATAAAACATAAGACAAACAAATCTGATATTTTCCAACACGGTAACAGGTAACATACAATTGGCCATGTGAGAAATATGGATTTTTCAGATTAATACCACAAACAATTAATGATTGCCCCTGGGGTTTGTTTATGGTCATAGCAAAAGCAAGCCGAACTGGAAACTGTAGTCGTTTAAAGTCAAACGGCCCATCATTCGGAATCATTGGGAGGCGCGGTATGAGAACGTTCTTTATACTTTCCTTTCAGTATAGTTGCTTCTATCACGTTGTTTAGTAATTTTTTTATCGCTAACCGTGTGCCATTGCAAAGACGCAATCCTGGCAGATCCAGCGAGTTTAAAAATTCTGGTGGATAGTTGACTACATCATCTTGGTTAGTAGCCGAATCAACTGATTTATACATCCTCGATTTGCCTGTAATTTGTTCTTGTATTTTTAAATTTAATTCATTTACATCTATGTTTTTTGCAGCCAATATAGCTCATTCGCTCAACCAATCATGGTTTCTGTAATTTTGAGAAACATCTGGAAACACCTTCTGAATAAGTTCATATTTTGATCGAGTTAACTGACAAAAACTTTGAGGAATGTTAATGCAGCCAGTCAACATGTCTATAGGAAATTTGAAATTACAGTATTTATCGCTTATAAGAAGAAACACGCTTATAAGGAAACCTCGCTTGGAAGAAACCCAAGCGAGAGCACCGAGTACTTTCCCATACATTATAATGTTGATTTGTGTGTTTATAAGAAACACGGTTATAAGAAACATACGGATAAAAGAAACAACGCGCTGTCAAAGTCGAAAGTAAGCAAATACCATAAGAGTGAACACAATGAGTGTGTTTCTTTATTTTTCCGGATAAGGAATATATAAGGAATAAAAGACAGAAAAGAAAAAATATCTATTCAGAATATCCAGAATAGAATAAATAGGTCTGTTCGTTGAACTTTCCCCAGGGTTGACCCAGGTTTTCTTGACAACCCCATGAGTTGTCAAAAAAACCTGGGTTTTCCAGTCCTCAAAAAACGCTAAACCACAAATCGCCACACATCTCTGTCATTTAAATAAAAACACATGCCATTTGACAGCCCTCAAATCGCCACAGCAAAAAGCTAGGGTGAGTTTGGGGAAAACCTATGGCAAACCTATGGCTCAAAAAACACTCAATTTGACATTCAGGGCGAGTTTAGGTTTCCCAAAAAACGCTTTGTGGCGACCCTAGGGCAACCCCAGGGCTTCAACGAACAAACCTAATAAAGAAACAGAACTAGAATAAAAAGAACAAGCAACAGCAACAAGCAACAGCTGACAATGAAAGTATTTAGTTATCTGTCAAACTACAGAATATTCCATGTAAACCACCTCTTGACTAGGAATGAAAAGAATGCATTCCAAATATTCCAGAATGAATAAAGAAACAAGGAAATAGTTTATCCGGAATATTCCATTGAATAAAGAAACGCAAAAAGGGTATTCCGAATATTCCCAATATACGGAATGAATAAAGAAACACACTCAATGCGTAGTAGTACAAGTTGAATCAATTTCAACTATTGAGCGCACTGCAGCGCTACATTTTGACGTTTCACACAAAAAAGAAACAAAACAAAGCAAGACATAGCAACAGGATCAAAATTTATTGAACTAGTGAAACAAGAAAATATTTTGTGGGACTTAACCAACGCCAATTATAAAAATATAAAGAAGAAGGCACAGGTTTGGAAAAAGATATCCGAGACAATTGGATTTTCAGGTAATCCCGTTCGTGTTTATGTAAAGCATGTTTTAATAACAAAAATTTTATTAGTTGAAGATTGCAAAAAAATGGAAAGGCTTGAGGGATAGTTGCAATAGAGATTTAAACAGAAAAGCAGTATCTGGACAGGGCGTTGAGGAGCCGGAATCAAGTTGGAGGTATAGAGACCAGATGATGTTCGTAAGAGAACACATGAAACCTCGGTCGTAAGTAGATTAGTTCAAGGCCCAGCAAATTTATATTTAAGGTATTTGCTTTCTTTTTTAGGACGAAAAGTAACTTTGACCACTTTTCGGAGGAGTCACTGCCTGAAACACCGAACCGAACAGGTTTGTTACATAGATGACTCCCTCCTTATTGATTTTGAGCTGACAGTGTCATTACCTCTCAACTTAGATCTGACAACTACGCCGAATACCGAAAGAGCCAGAACTTTGAGCTTGTCCTATCGTGCAAATAAGAGAAAATCTTCCACAATGGAGAGAACTTTTGTGTCAACAATGGAGTCAGTAAAAGAGTTCCTCAAAAAACCTCGCCAGACTGCCTCGCCTACAACAACTGCTGAGCTGGACGAAGATGAACACTTTTGCAAGTTAATGCTTAAAAAAATAAAAGCTTTTCCTCGAAAAGTAAAAAATGAGGTAAAAATAGAGATTATGCAGTATTTAAATTCTGTGGAAGACGAGGTGGAAAATAATTCGCAAATACAATAAACATAATATGTTATATAAAAAGGTTGTTTTGTTTTACTTTCTGAAATTCTACAGTCAGGTTGGTTGAAAAAGGGATTCTACCTTTTTTTTTTTTTTTACATTTTGTTAATACATAAATGTATAATAGTTAAGAGTTTATTTAGCTAAAATTTTTGCTATTTACATTTTACAAATTTAAATATATTGAGTTAGTTCTTATGAATATGTTTTAACATTGGCATTGGCATTGGCTTTTATTAATTATTTACGTTTAAATATTTTGCTTTAATTGCTCTTTTAAAAAAAAAAAAATATTGATCATTTGATTAACGTTACTTGGCAAGTTATTAAACAGTTTAAATCCTTTGTAAATCAAGCTATTTTGTGATCTTGCATTTCTGAATGTTTGCAGTCTTAAATCATCTCCATTTCTTAACAAATAAGGTTGAACATCTCTAACATATTGAACATATCTTGACAAATAACAGGGTAGCAAATTATTTTTAACTTTGAAAACGAATAACAAAACATTAAAATAAATACGTTGTTTGACACTCATCCACATTAAAGTATTTAACATCATTACTATTGGGGTATATATATTACATCTTATTATTGCACGCATCGCTTTATTTTGCAGTTTTTGAAGACATTGCATAGATCTTTCACTAATCAAATACAAAACTGTTGAGCAATATTCAAAATGAGGCTTAATTGTGACATTATAAATATTTACAGCCGTTATGGTATCAATTTTACTTCGTATTCTTCTAAGGAAGCCAACTTTTATAGAAACTTTCTTGGAAATATATTGCACATGTGATTCAAAGCTTAATTTACAATCAATAATCATTCCCAAATATTTGATTTCTTGAACTTGTTCTACAACTTCTTGGTCAATCATTGCATTCAAGTTACAATTATCATTCAAAAGAATACATTTTGTTTTTGAAACATTTAGTTTAAGTTTATTGGCTTTTAGCCAAATAGTTAACACATTCAAATTTTCTTTCATAAGCCTTTCGCATTCCTGAGTGGTTTCAGCTTCAACATACAAAAGTGAATCATCCGCAAATAGAGCAAGCTTGCTGTTTCTTATTGATTTATTCATATCATTGATGTAACAGTTGAAAAGAAGGGGTCCAAGTATTGAACCTTGAGGTACTCCAAGATCAATCGGTTCAGGATCAGACAAAACATCATTAATTTTGGTTTGTTGCGTACGACCAGACAAATAACTTTTGAACCAATCAAGAGCTCTGCCACTAACACCATACATTAACAACTTTCGCAGCAATATATTTGGATCAATTGTCTCAAAAGCTCGTTTCAGATCAAGAAACACACAAACAACTTTTTTTCCTTTTGATAAGGCTTCTTTCCACCCGATTAGCACCAAGTTTATTGTTGTTTCACAGGAGTGTGATTGACGAAATCCCGATTGATTTTCAACAATTATACTATTATCGTTCAAGTATTTTAAGAGTTGATTGTGAACAACTTTTTCAAGCACTTTTTCGTAGACTGGCAACGAATTAATAGGTCTATATTCTTCACACTTTAACGTTTTTTTTACTTTCTCAATAGGTGAGACAACCGAGTTTTTCCATGTACTTGGAAACTGTCCTTCAAGTAATGATGAATTAATAACTTTTAATAAAGGGGGACCAACTTTTTCAAATGCATCAATAAGTACTTTTGGACTTAATAAATCAGTATCACGTTTATTGTTAAGATTTTTGATTGTTATGCTTAGATCGCTTAGTGTTATTAATTCAAATCGGAAGGGGGTCTCCGTAACAAAGTCAATTTGGTTGAAATAAGGAACACAGTCGATTGAATCATTTATTAGTTTAACACTTTGAATAAAAAATACATTAAACCGATTTGCTAGTTGCTTGTCTTCAGTAACAAATACCCCATCAAACATAACCTTCTTTATTTCACTCTTTTTCTCACGCAGCACTAACGACTTAATGGTTTTCCACATCGACTTTTGATCTGTACAATCAGATATAGCATTTTTCGTAAAATTATTTTTTGCTCGGGTAAGTTCACTACTATATAGGTTACGGGCTAGTCTAAAGTCATACCAATCATCTACATTATTTGTAAAAACAGCTCTAAGTTTACTTATCTGCTTTTGTTTTTTCAATTCTAATAAATGTTCGCTGAACCATGAGTTTTCCCTTTCTCGTATAATTTTCACTTTTTTAAATTGATTTAGAACACAGTTTATTTTATTTTGAAAAATGTTTGCACAATTATGAACGTTATGTGAGGGAAATCTATCAATATCAATTTGCTGGAATGCTGATAACAGACCAAAATTCGAATATTTAAAAATCACTTTCCTAATCGTTCGTTTTAATTTTGATTTGATTTCAATTTCTGCACATATTGCCTCATGATCTGCTATGCTGAAATTACAATCAACATAAGCCTTCAATTGATTGCAGTTTGTTACAACATAATCAATTAAAGATCTTGATGTACTTGTTATCCTAGTTGGTTTAGTAATCAACTGCTTACATCCATTTTGGTTTATTATGTTGTTACACTCACGTCTATAAATATTAGCTATATCAAACCAGTTAATGTTGAAGTCTCCGATAATAACCAGGCAACTATTATCTTCAACCAAATACTCCATCAAATCACTAAAATTTTCACAAAATTGTCTATATGACGATGAGGGAGATCTATATAGTCCATCAAGCACAAAACACAAAGAGTCACAACGTACCTTGACAGTGAGACACCACATATCCAAATTAACATCAAACGTACTAAGTTTCTCACATTGTAGAATTTCTTTCACATAAATCGCAACACCACCTGTATGCCTTGATGAGCTATCACAACGTAGAATCTTATAATTTGCTATATTTATTTCATTATCATCAATATTCTCTGTTAAGCAAGTTTCACTCAATACAACAATATCAAATTTTTCTTTCAACACTATTTCCTCTAGCAGATCGAAATTCTTTGTTAAACTTTGGACATTGAAGTACACTAAAGAAATATTATTTGGTTGCTAATATTTTATTTTATTCTTTTCAATTAGAATTTTTTTTTTAAAAACCGGACATTCGTTACTTCTACTATCATGATCAATATCAAAACTTAGCTTTAGGTTTTTGTTATATTGGACACAATTAATACACTTCAGAGATTTTTCACAATGCCGGTCATCATGAGAATCACCACAACGTGGACAGACTTTTTCATTTTTGCATGTTTTCGCTTCATGATGATAGCCCCAACATTGATAACATCTTTTGAGGTTTATATACTCATACACGGCACATTGGTCCCAACCGACGTTAACCATTTGCATTTCAATCATTTTTTTATATACATACATCACAATCAACTTCAAAAATCGCATTAAAATTATTTTTCCGATGGTTTTTAAATAACCTTAAACATTTAATGTTATTAGAAATATCGTTTTGAGATTTTAATGCAACATTGAAAAAGCATACACTCATTTTGCACTGTTGCGCGTTTCTCATACTCGCTAATGTTAAAGCAAGACAAGTGGAATACTCCATTACACACACCGCTGCATGAAATGCCATCCTTTTCTTTTTTTATATGCTTATTGCACATTTTGCACTCAATAGAACTCATTATGTATGTAAATAAGTAAATAAGGTTTTTTTGTTTCTTTGTTTAATTTTCCACTCAAGATCAGTAATTTTTAACGTTTTATTTTTAGTTTTAACACTTGAAAACAATGATTTGCTTTTAAAACAATCAATTAATTAGTGTAATTGTCCACTTATAGTTACTTTGCACTATTTTTTATTGTTGCCAATGCCTTAAAACAACTTTAAAAATAATAAATACGTAGAGCACTTAATTCGCACAGCTGTCGCGACGTAGTTCTCTCTCTCTCGTTTAGAAAATAAGTCGTTAACGTTTTACGAACTTCAAAAGCACCTTCCGCTCGATTGTTACTGCCACATCTTCCTACTGATAGTAATTCTCTAGTTTATTGGCGCCAGGTTTCATCAATTCTTTGACCGTTGCGTTATCATAGGTGTCATAATATCCTTCCAGGCAGTACGCATCACATTCATAAAGTTTATCAGTGGTTTGAACTCAATGGCTTTGTTCAAAATCCTTCAACGGGCAGCTTAAATTCCAAAATTATTTTCAATAACGCGTCGGGCCCTTGAGCGTCTGAAATTGAATATGTACTTCTAAAGGCAAATCCAAAAGAATGCCAGGGTAAGGTCTCATTAGGTTTTCACAAAGTGGAAAAGCACTATCGCCAACAAAGTAAAATGGTACAATTGTTGGTGAGTTTCGCAGCTTTTCAGGAGGCGGTAGTCTAACTTCGTTCTTGTAAATTTTTCTACCAAAAGAAGAGTTCTTAAAAACTCCACCAGCACTTTGACTAACATATGCTCCTACGTCAAGGGCTGTGAATATATAATTGGCATCACATATTCCAAGAAGGACAATGCTGAAGAAGCCTTCATAATTTATATACTTTGAGCCGGAGTTGGATGGACGCTTTATTTTAATGTATTTTCCGTCAATGCTTCCAACACAGTGAGGCATATGCCAGCGATCCCCAAACTCGTCACTTATCGTTTTCCAATCTTCTTTCTTTAGCTCTGGCATGTACACAGGCGATAGTACCTCCCAAAAAACATCACACACTGCTATTATTATCATACTCACTGTGGAGGCCCCCATTCGGACCATGCCAAGTAATTGTACTTGCGACAAGTACCTGAAATACATAATTTTAGATGTAAACATTACTAATTATTGTTCTGTGCAACTTACATACATTAAGGTTACGACCATCCTGCACTTGGGACTTATTGGCTTTCTGATGGATGTCTTTTTTAATTTTTCCTTGACCAGAGCCAGGAGCAAATCATATTGCAACCTGCTCAAACGCGTTGCTTTGAAAAACAGATCTTCGTCCTTATCTTTAATGAATGAAAAAATTGTTTCGAATAATCCTTTTGTTCTTCTCTCTTGATATAAAGGACGCACCCACCACCTGCGTCTTTTGTGTTTTAGGAGCTTCAAGGATTGCAAACACACCTGCATTACCATGTCAATAAATGCAATTTCTTCTTCCTCACTATCCATACTTGAAAAGATATTTAAAAAAAAATTCACAAACAATTTTCAAGCAAATTAATTCGAAACAATCACACAAATTGCCTGGAACGATTTGATTATTTTTATTTTTCTACGTCTACGTTTTTACGTTTCTACGTTATTTTGACAGCGCGGCGTACTACAGCTACAGTGCTACACCATTCTGTTCAGGCAGTGTATTCAGAGAGGATTGAATTGAATTCAGTGCATATGAATACTTTCCAAATGTCGATTTCCATTGGTAATCCGGAAAAACACTCCGATCCGGGATCCCAGAGTAACACTTTTATTTGTTTTGAAGAGTTTTGCTGTTGCTTGTTTTGTGTATCGGTGTGAAACGTCAAGCGCTATTTTCAGTGCGCAGTTTCAGTGTGTGAGTGCTTCTGGCTTCGCTTCCTCCTTCAAATCTAGAATCAAATTTCTCTTCTTTCGAGGAGAGGAACTGTCATTTGATGCCAATGGAATGGTTTGAGAAGCGTTCAGAAGGCTTCCGAACGACCAATGGAAATCGACATAAGATTCAGTGTTCATTTTGACATATGTTAGCAGAAATGACACACAGTGTAATATGGGTACTATGCCCAAACCAGGTCTATCCATTGTATATAGAATCTATAGTACTATTACTTCGGCCTTACTAGCGCCATTTAAACACGGTGAATCACGCTACTAAAATCGCTAAAGAGCAGGAAATCACAAGAGAAATTAATTCTCTTGCCATTTCGCTTGCTATTATAAATTCGGAGGAGTAGTAGGGTGAAGTGCTTAAGAATACAATTAATTGACTTCTCTTTTAATTGTGTATAATGCCGAAATGCGAAATGTGTATTCAATGGAGTATTGCTGGTAGAAAAGCAAAAGAAAACAACTTATTGTTTTTTCTTATGGGTTTACATTCCTTCATTCTCCACAGCATAGGTAAGCATTTAAGGTGGCTATTGCATTGGAATTAAGATGTGTGTGCTGTTGATATAGGTCATGATCTCATGAACTCATGATCATATGACATGACTTGTGTGAATTACCTGTATGGATGCAATGAGGTAGTGAAGGAGGATATGAAAATTCGTTTGTAGGCTTTTTTTGTGTGCTTTTTGTGTGGGGTAGAATAAATGAGTTTGCAATGTACATGTACATATTATTGAATGTATATTATTTTTGGCAGTTACAACTTTTTGGCTCGTACATAAAATATTCTGCAGTATAAATCGTAAGTAAAGAACATTATTCGTTGTGATTTCATTTCGATAAGAGGCATTTTGATTCTTGAAAATTAAAAAAGCATAAAATTGCATAGATTATCAAAATCAAGTGCAGAATTCAAATCAAAAACTATTGAACAACTACTATCAAACAAAAAAATATTAAAAAACAATAAAAATAGTGATCTGTTTTTGTGTTGTGTTGGTTGTGTTTCACTGTTGAGTACTATATTCAACGAGACACGTAGAGAAAAAAAAAAATTAAAAACTATAAAAAGTGTGTTGTTTTAGTGTTATATTTTACTGTTGAGAAGTAAAAGTCTAAAACGGAGAGTAAGAGTATTTAATCTTTAATATTTCCTTTTCTTTTCAGCATTCTTATTATTATTATTATTATTATTATTATTATTATTATTATTATTATTATTATTATTATTATTATTATTATTATTATTATTATTATTATTATTATTATTATTATTATTATTATTATTATTATTATTATTATTATTATTATTATTATTATTATTATTATTATTATTATTATTATTATTATTATTATTATTAAACTGAAAAATCTATATTTCGCGTTACGAGTTCGATATCGTTAGAGCAGGGATTTTCGTGAAATAATAGTCGATTTTGTTAGGTGTCTTATCGTGACTTGAGTGAAGTGATAGTGAAAAGTAATAAGTGAATCATAAGCTAGTGATATTTTGGTGAAGTTAAGTGTGTATATTTACTATATTTGTAATACTCTGTGTAATTTGTTACTATTAAATTAATTAAATACTTCGAAATATACCTTTCACTTCTGAACAGATATGTCGAAGTGCGTTTTCAAAGGCTGTGGTCAGTTTAAGACCTATCCGAGCCGTATATCTTTCTTCCTTATACCAAAGGATTGTAGAAGGCCAATATGGTTGAAACATGGAAATGTTTCAACCATCAAGCCATTGCCAAAAACGGCAAGTATGTGCTCAAAGCACTTTCATGAAAAAGACTTAGCTGTTCAAGCGTTTCGATGTGTTCTGTCAAAGAAAGCACTTCCAATGTCTTCGCCAGCTATTTGCTGTTGCACGGATGTTGCTGTTGACCATTCATGTCAAAGAATTATGGATGCTGAAGCTCTTAAAGCTCAAACCATTAAAACAGCAATTTCTGCCCAAAAATCGGCAACAACTTCTGCACAAAAATCGGCTACGAGCTCTGTCGATACAAGTGCTTCTAATTCTAATGTTACTTTTGAAACCCCTTGCACCAGTTCAGGCCCGTCTACTTCATTTATTTCAAATGAGGCCTTAGATACAATTTTGGAGAATTTTCCTGATTCTTCTTTTAAAACTCCCCAAGCCCCAAAAATGCCGAAAAAACTTCAACCCACTACTTCCAGAAGGTGTTTGAATACACAGTTTGAAAACATACCAGTAAGTCCAAATGTTCCTCTTCATAATTTGGCATCTACATCCACTAAGACTTATAGCTGGGACCACAACTTTCAAGATCTTCCGGAGGATACTCCGCTTTCACCCTCACAACTTCCGTCTCCCATTCATAGACGTTTTGCAAAGTCCCCATCCCCTCAGAAATCTACGACCCCCAAAAAACCTAGCGGGGTAACCATTTACACCCCTCGCCATATTCGAAAGAGCAAGAGGTATATTTTAAGAAAAGCGGTCGAAGAAAAGCTGGAAGATTCGAAAGAAGAAGTTCTTACTTTCGTGTTGGCACAGCTTTTACACGAAAAGAAAACACACTGGACTCTTAAAGAAAAAGATTTTTTCTTAAAAATCTTCTTTAAGTCTCCAGCGTGCTATGCGTTTTTGATTAGTTCGGGATTTAAGCTACCAGCAGTGAGTACCATATACTGATGGCACTCAGAAATACGACTCAAGGCAGGCCTGACTGAGACTGTGATGCTCAGACAGAAAGCGAAAGATATGACGGAAATGGACCGGAAATGCGTACTCTTGTTCGACGAAATGGTTGTTGAACAGGAGAAAGAGTACAACAACAAGGACGACATTCAGTACGGATACACTGATTTTGGAGAGCATGGACGGACGAATCTGATAGCCTCCAAAGTAATGGTATTTACTTTGCGAGGGTTTAACAGAAACTGGAAACAATCTATCTCCTACTATGTTGGATCACCGAAAGGAGACATGCTTGCAAGGATTGTAAAAGAGACCTTGAAAAAAGTACTGGAATATGGGCTGAACGTTGTTGCGACAAGTTGCGATCAGGGATCGAACAACGTTCTCGCATATAAGAAACTCGGAGTCGACTGGGATGCAATAGATAGGCCCTACATAGAAGTAGAAAATCATAGAGTGTTTCTACTTTATGATTACTGCCATCTATTCAAGAGCATCCGTAATATATTAGTAAAACACAACATAAAAATCTATGATCAATGAAACGATAGAGGACTATCTACTAGCGCCAGGAGATCCCGTCGATGTTGAAGATATCGATGATGATAATGACAACGACTGCCAATGCGAGGACTGCATAAATTGGAATATGGAAGTGGATGAGGAAGAAGACCCACCACAGGTTGAACTACAACCCAGTGAACCCAGTGAGCAGATGCAAAAGATGGCAGCAATTTATTACGCAGGGTTTGCAGCTGGCAGGCTCAAGTCCAAACTGAAGTGTGAAGCCTGTTTCAACTTCATGATCAGCAGCTCGGTTGAAAGGAGAGATCAACTGCAACTTATAGAACTAAGGGCCTAAGTCAGCACCGTTGCTACATCTGAATTCGGATCGCTAGCTGTTCCTTCAATCCAGCTGGAAAAATTGGCTGAGAAAGTGCAGAGGGTTTTTGAGGAAAACTTCAGAAGAAAACAGCATATAGAAGACCTCATGGAAAAATGGATGGAGACTTTACGTGATTCTAGAGATGCGAACCTGGAAATACCCTGCCCTAACACCGAACATAAAGAGACAATTGTCAGATTCCTTATATTCCTTGCAATATTCAATTCCCTTAGCTAGTCATTTTGTTATGTTATGCTTTTTTGTTGATTTCTTATAAGTTATTTGAATTCGTTTTATGTTATTTTGTGATATAGTTTTACGTTTTGTTTATTGATGATATCAATGACAAATCAAGCAAATCAAGCATGCAAAGTAGTTAGTGAGGCAGGCCTACTGGGGAACCTCATTAAAAAAAACGAATCTTGTATTTTACCTCCTGGGTGATCCGGAAAAAAATACACTTTTTTTGTAGTTGCCTATAGTTTTCCTTTTAAAAAATCTTTTTATCAAAATACTAACGTTTTCCACCCTTTTTCAGATTTGTTTTTACCTATCATAACCTTACATTTCCATACTTACTTTGGGGAGAGTACGATAACTATGGCGACAAAAAATAATAACGGTTTCTGATAGAGGGGTTCAATACAAGCATTTTTTACTATGGGAGGGGGGGGTCTATCTCCCCCCGTTTAGGCGGTAGGGGCAATTTTATAAAAATTGACTTAAAATCTAAAAAAAAATATTGTAGAACAACGGAAAAACTTACAGATACAATTTATACTTTTTATGAAAGCCAGAAACTTGCACTTTATAATAAAATTTAAATGAAGTGGTTTTAATTTATAGTTTTTGAAATAACTGACTTCAAAATCAAAATTTATGAAAAAAAAATTTTAAAAATCACTTTGAGTACTATGTTTCTCGTGATTACAAATGCCAATAAAAAAAAATTAGATGCAGTTAGTTGCTTCAATAAATTTTTTATCAAACGATATAAATTACTTTTTTCTATGTCTTATAGTTTTTGAGATAATTGAAAAATAGTAAAACTATATTTCTTTTTTAAAATCAAAAAATTTTCTAATTTTAAAAGAAACTTTTCATATAAAAAAATTGCACCCCAAAGCTTATGAGCAGCTTAACCCTGCGGAAAAAGGGTTAAAATAATGAGCCCCGCGAAGCGGGCCATGCGGAAAGCTGTGCATACGGAAATTAATTGCTACTTTCATATTTAGCATGAGCAGCTTAACCCTGCGGAAAAAAGGGTTAAAATAATGAGTCCCCGCGAAGCGGGCCATGCGGAAAGCTGTTGCATACGGAAATTAATTGCTATTTTCATATTTAGCATGAGCAGCTTAACCCTGCGGAAAAAGGGTTAAAATAATGAGCCCCGCGAAGCGGGCCATGCGGAAAGCTGTTGCATACGGAAATTAATTGCTACTTTCATATTTAGCATGAGCAGCTTAACCCTGCGGAAAAAAGGGTTAAAATAATGAGTCCCCGCGAAGCGGGCCATGCGGAAAGCTGTTGCATACGGAAATTAATTGCTATTTTCATATTTAGCATGAGCAGCTTAACCCTGCGGAAAAAGGGTTAAAATAATGAGCCCCGCGAAGCGGGCCATGCGGAAAGCTGTTGCATACGGAAATTAATTGCTATTTTCATATTTAGCATGAGCAGCTTAACCCTGCGGAAAAAAGGGTTAAAATAATGAGTCCCCGCGAAGCGGGCCATGCGGAAAGCTGTTGCATACGGAAATTAATTGCTATTTTCATATTTAGCATGAGCAGCTTAACCCTGCGGAAAAAGGGTTGAAATAATGAGCCCCGCGAAGCGGTCCATGAGGAAAGCTGTTGCATACGGAAATTATTTGCACATAAGTACCTGTCTTATGAATTTTTATACTTTCACTAGTCTATTTCCTAACATTATTGTAAATTCGTACGTATTTCCATAATTTTTTGAAAATAATGCATACTTCAATAGTTTTACTATTTTTCAATTATCTCAAAAACTATAAGACATGTAAAAAAGTAATTTATATCGTTTGATAAAAAATTTATTGAAGCAACTAATTACATCTAATGTTTTTTTATTGGCATTTGTAATCACGAGAAACATAGTACTCAAAGTGATTTTTTAAAATTTTTTTTCGTAAATTTTGACTTTGAAGTCAGTTATTTTAAAAACTATAAATTGAGACCACTTTATTTAAAATTTGTTATAAAGTGCAAGTTTCTGGCTTTTATAAAAAGTATAAATTGTATCTGTAAGTTTTCCCGTTGTTCTACAATATTTTTTTTTAGATTTTAAGTCAATTTTTATAAAATTGCCCCTACCGCCTAAACGGGGGGAGATAGACCCCCCCCTCCAATAGTAAAAAATGCTTGTATTGAACCCTTCCACCAAAAACCGTTATTATTTTTTGTCGCCATAGTTATCGTACTCGTGCCCTTACTTTTCTTAACTATAATTCCAACATTTCCGAAAAAATGTTCTTCAATATCATTTTTCACATATCAAATAATAAATTCAAAACAAAAAAAAAATTTCTGCTCATTAATACAAATTTCAATTTTTCATGAATTTGAAATGAAATTTGCTTGCAACATAGCAATTTCATTTTATCCCTTCAAATTGAAATTTCAGTACCTCAAACAGAACAGTATGATCAGATGTTCAATTGTACGTAAAATCTTTCTTGACCTACTACCACCACTATACTCTATACCCCACCCTAAAAGAAAGACAAAACAATTCATGTAATTATTTTTTCATACCTATTCTGCTTTGCTTAACCATAAGATTACTGATTCTCTATACTTTGTCTTGTGTTTCAGGGTAGGAAAATTCGATACAATTGTACCGAATTCGATACAATTGAGTTTGTTCAAGTACAAAAGTACAATTGGACAGAATTCAGTACAATTTGCGAATTTGCATCTTATGTGTATTTCAAGAAAAAAAAAAAATCAAAACAAACTTAACTGATTCAAAACGATATTCATAATTGCTAAGGGATTACCACACTTTAAACGCATCCCATTTTATACCAATCAGTAAATCTCCGCTGTACACTCATCTAACTCTTCACTATAGTTTTCAGTTCTAGATGGGCAATGGGCACTGCTACAGCGAACAGCTGTCTCTTTTCATACGAACCTTACTTTCTTTATTCCTCTTCCTCCCTGAACCCTGATACAGTGTTACCGCGGGCTCAAATTTTGACGAGTCCCAGTGGCTGAAAAAATTAGTCCTTTTGAAAAAAATGAGTCCCTTCTGTTTTTTTTTTTTAAGTTCATTTTAATAATACAAAAAACCTATATATTATTTACATATATAGTAAGTAGACATAAATAATAAAAATAAAATAAATTAAATTCATAAAAAAAAAAACAAAAAATACAATTCACATTGTGCTTACAAAAATATCACAATAAACACCTTAAAATTTTTTTTTTTTATTTGAGTCTCTTGTTTTAGTTTTTAAGTTCATTTTAATAATAGATACAAATAATTAATATATTTACATAAATATTAAATAGACATAAAAAATAAACATAAAATAGATTAAATTCATAAAAAAAAAAAAAAAAAATACAATTCACATTGTGTTTACAAAAATATCACAATAAATATCTTAAAACTTTTTTTTTCAAATTTACAATTCATTTGTTAAAGGAAGGAATAGATACATTTTTTAAGCATCAGCAATCCAAACTTTTTCGTTTGAAGATACTAGTTCTTTTGAAAACATGATTGCTTCAACAGTTTCCAAATCAAATCTATTTGATTTTTCTGTTTTTGTTAGTTGTAGATCTGAAAATTTTCTTTCAGCAGCTGCGGAGCTTTGTGGAAATGTCATTAATTTCATTATAAAATTTGAAATGTTTTCAAAAATAGGTTCTTCGCACGCATTTCTCAATTTGAAAACATGTATCCAAAACTCTTCTATATTATTTTTGTCTAAATACTCAATTACCGAAGAAGACAATCCAAGCATCTTATATTCCGAAACAATGTCTTCTTTATAAAAAGTGTCATACAAATTTGGAAACGCATCTACGAGAAAACTCAAATCGGCAAGTGAATTCTTCACAATCACAATTCACAATCATAATTTACCTGTCCATTTTTAGTTCTTTAACTTGTTTTGCCACAACGTTAGCCGAATAAAAACAAAGTACCTGCGTTGCGTAGCTGTTTCTTGCAATTTGTAATTTACAATTTACTTAAAACCACAGAGCAGATACAGAGGAGAAACCATATGCGTATAAAAATATAAAAAAGATGACAAAGACAATTGACAAAGAAAATATTGTTTTTGCTTTCACTCAAACAAAGCGCCCCTATAAGTGAATCAAAGAAAATGTTTGAATGCTGACACAGCGTTCAGGTGTTCAGGAGTGAAATAAAAGCTACGTTTACACTATGCATTCTTCTCAAAATTAGTTTTGTATACAAAATTTAACAAAGCTTTTGAAAATATTAATTAACGTTGACTTCAGAGTAAAGATGAATGATTTGTATAGAGGTAACTTGGATTCGTAAAAAAATGAGCCAAATCTAAATTTTGTGAGTCCCCGAGCCAAGTTAAAAAAAATGAGTCCCTTTTGGCACTATAGTGTCCCTGCGGTAACATTGCCTGATACAAACTTTTCATTCACCGTTTGTTTTGTTTACTAACTTGTAGAGTGTGGTCTTTTTTCTGTGCACTATTTAGTTGTTTTGTTTGTGGATTTTCATATTTCAATTTAGTTGTTTCGTGAAAAATTTGGACTCAAAAATGGACAAGTAAAAGAATCAGTTCCTTAGTGTTTTAGCAATAGTTTTTATTGTTGTTTCTGTTTAAGGTGGTTGATAAAAGAAAAACAAACAAATACATCCAAAGCATCAGAAGAATCTATTGATGAGTAAGTAGTTTTTTGTGTGTGGTGTTCTCGTAGGTATAGGAATAACAAAATATGTTTGTTTTCATAAGTCTGCCCTCATGTTCCACTGAATGTGATGTTCCGCAGAAGAAAAGGAAGTACGAGGTGAATTTTCAAACGCAATGGAAGACAAAATATCCTTGGCTTGAAGAGGATAAAGAAAAGAAAACTAAAAGGTGTATTTATTGTAATACAAATATTTCTGGGGGAAAGGCACACATCGATCGACATGAAACTAATTCAGGCCACCTTAAAGCTGTTCTCGTTCAAAAAAATTGGAAGTTTCCCTATCGCTATTTGTCGCCGAGCATAATTTGTCATTTGCCGTACTAGGTTGTTAAAAAATTTGTTTTAAATAGACATAAGGGCCAGCAAATTATTAAAAACATAATAGCACCAGAGAATTCCAAAATAATTTCCAGCATTGCAAACAAACAATACTATTCATTAGTAATTGATGAAAGCACAAGTTCAACTGTTTGCAAAAATTTGGCAATCATTATTAGAATATTTGATGTTAAATGCCAAGACTTGTTCCTTTCGCTTTCTGAAGTAAAAGACGGGTCAGCTACAGGAATTTTGGACGTTGTATCAAATGTATTTAAAGAAAAAGAAATACCGTTTAAGAACATGGTGGGATTTACTGCAGACAATTGTTCGGTCATGATGGGAAAACTTAACGGTGTGCAAAAAAAAATAAAAGAAGTTGTTCCAAATGTAATAGTTAACGGTTGTATCTGTTATAACTTGAACTTGTCTTCAAAAGCTGCGTCTGCTGAATTACCAAGCAATATCGACACTTTAATAAGGGCAATTTGTCATCATTTTTGCAACAGCGCCTCCAGAAGACAAGATTTCAAAAATTTTCAAGAACAATTCGGAACAGAGCTTCATGTTATCATAAGCTATAATGCAACGCGATGGCTTTCCCGTCAGGTATAATTAATATTCTTAACTCATTTTGAATGTATGTACATACCTAATTTTTCCTCCAAATCTTTTATTGGCATTTTCAACAGGCTGCGTTTGATCGAATGATTGAACAATGGAGTGCTTTACAATATTATTTTAGTTTGGCAGATTTCGAAACCCACAGTTCAAAAGAAAAACTAAATTTCATTTCAACCTATCTCAACAACGAAACAAAACTTTACTTTTACTTTTTATCTTATGTTTTAGGTATGATAAATAAACTTAATTTAGAGATGCAAGCGGAAGATGCTAGAATTCATGTAATAGTCCCTCGAGTCAAACATTTGTTCAAGCAATTTTGTAGAAATTTTTTGGCGAGAAATGTAATGGATCGCGAAGATATTTATAAAGCTAATTTAAATGAGAATCATTTACCTCTTGAAAACGTATTCTGCGGTGATTTGGTAGAATCTTTTTGCATTGAAAATAGCTTAAACAATGAAGATTTGATAGAGTTTAAGGAAAATGCCAAAAAATTTTATATAAATTTTTGGAAGACATCAAAAAAATAATCGACTTCGATAACGTTTTTTTGAATTCCTTGGAATATTTTATTCCAGAAGCCGCAGTTTCTGGATCATTTAATTCCATTATGAAATTCGTATATGAATTTTTTCCAAATGAAAAAGAAAAAATACAGCTCATAAACAACGAGTATAGGGCAATAGCAGACTGTGAAGAACTCAAAAAGTATAGAAAATCTTCTATATCAGATTTTTGGGCCGAATGCAGCTCAATAAAAAATGAATGCAATCAATTTATGTTCGGAAATATTTATAGAATTGTTCAAGCAGTACTTTTAATTCCACATTCCTCGGCAAATGTTGAAAGAATATTTTCGTATCAGAATTTAATCGAGTCAAAGTGTCGAAATCGACTTCAGGTGGGAACATGTTCGGTATTAATTGAAGCGAAAAACTTACTAAGAAATTCTACTTGCTATGATTTTAATTTAACAAGCAATTTTTTGACTAAAAATATATCAAACGAGACTGATGAATTAGTAGATTAATAGACTTTTATTTATTTTATTACACTTTGAATTAATTTTTGTTTGTTGTTTATGTTTTTTTATTATTAAAATGAAATATTTTATTTTGCTGTGATTTGTTTTTGTAGATGAAGTAGTAGATTAATAGACTTTTATTTATTTTACAACACTGAATTAATTTTTGTTTGTTGCTTATGTTTTTTTTATTATTAAAATGAAATATTTTATTTTGCTGTGATTTGTTTTTGTTTTATTTTGTTAAACAAAACCATACTGATATATTTTATTTTTTATGTATTTCTTCCTTTTAATGATTTTTTTTTAAGAAAAGAAAATATATACGTTTATTTATGTTATTGTTCTGTTAATAAATTCAGCAATATGCTAGTGCTGTAACTCTTGGAATAGAATAAATTACTTAAAATTACTTGAAATATTAATTGTTTTTCTTTCTCATACAAAGCTAGTTTTCGATACAATTGGCCCCATTTCAGTACAATTTTTAATCAGTTTTAAGTACAATTGAAAATGTTCATTTTCCATCCCTGTTGTGTTTTCGATTCTCCTCCCCACCTTAAATAATTTGCTTTGATTTTGGTTCTCTCGGCACTTTTTGAAATTTAAGCGCTTAATTCTCTCTTGTCTGTGTCTCTTTGCTTAAGCGATTTCAGCGCACCACTCGGTGAATAAAGGTCTCAGAAAAAGCTATCTGATGATAGTACTATAGATTATGTATACAATGGTCTATCTTCGTGTATTGTAATCGAGTAATCGAAATTAAAGTAGTAGCCATTTTGCATTTAAAGTAGATATTATCGGCCATTGTAAATCTGTAACTTGGAATGAATAGACTTGTAAGTCTGATGGTTTTACAAATTTATAAAATTAATATTAATTAATATCTTTTTGAATAATGGTTTTAAAACTCTGCAATAAGAAGCTATCTGTCTTTGAGTGGAGTTATTAAATAGTCTGAAGGTTGACTGCGTCAACATATTTTAAAACAAGTTCGAAGCAAATTATAGGATCGTGAGAAACTTTGCGCCAATATGCCGACGCCACGGAAACCTAAGAGGACTAAAAAGGCTGTGAAAGCGAAAAGTACGCGGGAAGTAGAAGTGCAAGATGAATCAGAAGAATACAACTACTACGCATGTGAGCTTCCAGACTCCGCTGACCGCATGGTTAATTGCGACAACTGCGAGGCATGGTGCCATTTTACCTGCGCTGGAGTGACAAGTTTGGTCACGGAACAAGACTGGTTTTGTGCTAATTGTGTCACAGGTAAGAATATTCCTTATTCTAGTGTTTCAGGAGTGAATTCCGCAGCTGCTGCATGTGTTGCCACAACCTCCGTAGAAGGTGCGACACGTGCCAACATTACTGCTGCTAATTCCCTATTAGTACACCCTGAGAGTAGCTCAAATATTGCTACTAATGTAAATTTAGATTCTTATCATAACGCGTTTGCCACCTTGCCACAAATTACATCCGCAGTCAAACTAACTTCTACGACGGCGAATTTAGGCGCATTTTCAGACTTAACCTCTAACATCTCGATAGTCAATACCGCGTGTATTCCATCAGTCGCTAAGCTTTCTACCGCGTATATACAATCGTCGTCAACTACTGCTTTGCCTGTTGCGGAATCTAATCAAAATCATGCTGTTACCATGCGATCGCAATTTAGTAAATCTGAAAATTGGATCGTATCAAAAAACTCGGACGACTTTCCACCATCTTCTTTGAGTACGATATATTCAACATCGGCCATACACGCTGCGCCTTCCTCGGCACTGTCAAGGGGTGTTGCATTAACATCAACGAAGGTTCACAACCCGGGGGTTTTAGAAACAGCTAACAGGGGTGCTTCGAATGCATCAGTTTGTGGTAAGAGCACCAGGTCTTCGCGGGAAAAACATATTCACAGGTAACTGCAACGTCTAGAGGAAGAAAAGGAGTTGAATGAGAAGCGGGATAGGGATTATTTATCGAAAAAATATCAGCTGCTAGGTGAACTTTCCGAATCTTCTTCGGATGAAGACGACTGAAAATCTTCGATTGCCAGTGTCAAGGTTAATCACTGGCTAACGTCGCAAGGCACTCAAAGGGAAAAACCGGTTTTATGATCGATTGGTTTCGTTCGTATCTAAAAAACAGATCTCAAAAAGTAAAAGTAGACAACATCAGAAGTGAATCACAGTTTAATAATTTGGGTGTTCCCCAGGGCTCAGTGCTAGGACCTACTCTTTTCCTAATATATATAAATTCTTTATTTAAGTTAAGATTCAAAGGTGCTTTGACTGCTTTTGCTGATGATGTTGGGTGCGTCTATGGATCAAGTAGTCGTTTGGATCTTCTTAGTGATATAAATTGGGACTTAGATTTATTAAGACTGTGGTTTGCCGACCATAAGTTAGTAATTAGTTCGAAAACAAAAATTATGTTTTTTAGCCTCTCTTCTCAATCGAGTCCTGATATAAATATTTGTTTTCATGCACCTGAATGCCAGAATTTCAGATTATATAATTGCTCATGTAGTTCAACGAATAGCTTCTGTTTTAATATTGACTGCAGTGAAAAATGTTTTGAGGTGGAAGTAGTGAACCAATTTAAATATCTTGGCTTAATAATGGATGCAAAAATGTCCTTCCTGCACCACACTGATTCGCTGAAAAAGTATTTTAGATCGACTGTGAGAAACTTTTATTACCTTCAAAAAGTTTGTTCTAAGAAACTGTTGAGCATTATCTATAATGGTATTTTCCAGTCTAAGTTGTAGTATGGTGTTACATGTTGGGGTGGTACTCATTTAAACAAAATTGAGCCGTTATTAATACTTCAGAAGCGTATCATAAGGATAATGTGTAACAAACATCGTTTGCATCCTAGTTTACCTCTTTTCAAGTATCTGAACATTCTTCCCTTACGGCATTTATACTGTTTCAAAGTGTTAAAAGTTTTTTTCTTTAGATCTGGTAATCTTAACTCTAGATTTCTTGACAGTCACAACTTGCGAATAAATTCAATGAACTTGGTTCCGATTCCCAGATACCGCACCACAGCATTGCGTAATTTTTACAGTGTAGCATCTTGTCGTATTTTCAACAAATTACCCCCTAATCTCAGAACAATAAATGTCTCTAAAAAAATTGAAAAAGATATAAGAAACTGGCTATTAGATTTTCAACCAAAAGAACTTGAATGCTTACTAAATGCTCAAACATAAATACAAAAAAACATGTATATAGTAAATTGAATTTTGTATAAAGCTTTGTATTGTAATTTGGTAAACCTATGTGTATATGAACTGTTATATTATCATTATGAAGGTTACCTAATACTCATTGTACCTACCTCTGCTTGCAGTTTTTATTTTCAAGGGTCAAGTTTTTCTTATCAAGGGTCACCCCACCCATATAAGATATGTATTTTTAAATTGAAGTGACATTAACACTGTTTTTTATAAATATAAATGTCACTAAATTTATTTTGATTAATTCTGAAATGTATATAATTGCTTTATTTAATTAATTGTTATAATCAAATTATATTGAATTCAAAATAAATTAAATCTACTACTAAAAAAAATCTACTACTACCGGTTGCAGAACCTCCGCGTGTCAAAAGTTTAGTTAGCAAGGCCGGGGTCACCACAACTTACCAGCACTCTCATGCCGAACCACAACGGAGCCTACCATCGCACCCTACCACGAAATGTTTTCCTGCTTCCAGCGCCCAAGCACATGCAGTGTACGCGAGTTGTGTGCCCACCTTGGCAACTCTTGCACACCCGAAGTTCTCGATTCCGCCATCATATCAGCCACCGTATCAGCCATCACATCAGCCATCACATCAGCCACCGTATCAGCCATCATATCAGCCACCGTATCAACCATCGTACCACCCGTATGCTACGGCAGCTAATGTACAGTGTCAACTGCCACAGCAACATTTTGCCGAGTTACCTCAAACGTCCGCCTCTGCCCTTCATCATCAACTATCAGTTCAAGCGGGGGAAATAAAATTGACCAAAAGCCAAATTGCCGCGCGTCAACTCATATCAAGGGACCTTCAGAGCTTCACCGGGGATGTTGAAGAGTGGCCGGTTTTCTTTTCTAATTTTGTTAGAAGCACTCTCTTGTGCGTTTTTACGGAAGAAGAAAATCTACTACGTTTGCAAAAGTCCTTAAAGGGAGAGGCTTTGAGTGCCGTAAGGAGCATCCTCATTTATCCGCAATGCGTGAACCAAATTATGAAGGCGTTGCAAACAAAATTTGGGAGACCACAAGTTATCATCCAAGCAGTGCTTCAAAAGATCCAAGCGACCCCACCGCCTACCGAAGGGGACTTTGAGAGCATCGTAGATTTCTCTCTTGCAGTTCAAAACTATTGTGCGACCATAGAAGCGTCGCGTCGGGGCTGACGATATATCTGCAACATCCGTCGCTTTTGCAAGATTTGGAAAACAAACTACCTCACGACATTCGGCTTAATTGGGCATCGCATAAGTATATGTTGGTAGAGTGTACTTTGTGCTACTTCAATGAGTGGTTGATGAGACTCGCTGACGCTGCTAGCTGTGTAGTTCCTCCATTGACGTCCTTATCGTTGACTGAAGCGAAGCCGCCTGGTAGGATTACTAAAGGCAAAGGGTTTGTGAATGCACATACACGTTTCCAGACGCCAACTAATAACCCTGAGGAATCCTTTACGGGAGTTTGCTGTATATGCAACGGCGATTGCAGGTCTGTTGAAAACTGTAAAAAATTCTTAGGCCTTAGTCGAACGCTGAAATGGACCGCTGTACGGAAGCATAATATATGCCGTCGGTGTTTAAAGAAGCATCCCAAAGACAAATGCGACTCAACTTTAGTATGCGGTATACACAACTGTCCCTTTAGTCACCATAAGCTTCTACACAACTACGCTAATGCTCACGCCAATGTTTCGGTTCATCAACAAAACGAATGTCAGGAGTCTCCCTTCCGGATCGTTCCAGTGACATTGTATGGTACCATCGAGGAGATCCAAACGTTCGCCTTCCTAGATGATGGATCGTCCGTCACACTCCTAGACGAAGACATCGCCAGCCAATTAAACCTGGTAGGTAAACCCCAGCCTCTGCGCCTCAAATGGACGGGTGATACGTGTCGGTTGGAAAACAATTCCCAGGTGGTTCAACTTAACATATCAGGAATCCAAACCGGGTCGAAGAAATATCCGTTGGCAGACGTACTTACCGTGAAGAGCCTAAGCTTACCTAAGCAATCACTGGATTCTAAGAACCTTCAAAGCCGTTTTAAGCATCTCCGGGGAATAAACATGGAGCCCTATGAGAACGCTTCACCACGTTTACTAATAGGACTCAACAACACAAAACTTGGATTACCCTTAGATTACAGAGAAGGAGGCCTTCACGAACCAGTCGCAACTAGAACTCGTCTCGGATGGGTGGCTCATGGGAACCTTTCGGATGGACGGACAAGCCTCAAGAGATCTGAAGCTAACAATAATTGCTTTCACGCACCTGAACGCGACAACAATAGTCCTGAACGTTTGGTAAGCGACTTTATTGTCAATAATAGCTTCGGAACATCCTATGTTGAGAGAGAACTTGTCTCGAACGAAGATCAGCGAGCGACGCACCTACTAAAAACCCACACCATTCGTACTGAGGGATTTAAGACACATTATATGAACGTTCACGCCGAACCACAAAAAAGCGTTCTCCGCATAGAAAACTTTTCGAACTGGAACAAACTGCTGCGAAGTACGGCGTATGTCGTTCGATATAAGAATAACCTTAAACTTAAAGCAAGGGAAAAGCTTCAACGAAGCTCCGGAATCCTTAAAAGAAGAGAACTGCAAGAATCATTTCAAATACTAATGAGAGAAGCGCAATGTACTGCGTACCAAGTTGAGTTAGCGGATCTGATGTCCAAAAGGCCTCTAAATAAGAGAAGCCCCATCGTCAGCCTATGTCCGTATTTGGATGAGCACAACATCATTCGAGCTCAGGGCAGAATCGATCATTTCTCGGGGTCCAATGAGCATCTCAAGCGTCCAGTCATACTTCCTAGAGATCATCCAATCACCCATCTCATCATGATGGATATGCACTGTCGATTTCACCACCAAAACCACGAAACAGCTATTAACGAACTCCGCCAAATGTATCAAATCCCACGACTTCGAACAGCGTACCAAGTCATGAGAAGAAAATGCCAGGACTGTAAGAACTCGAAAGCAGAACCATGCGAACCAATAATGGCTCAGTTACCCAAGGCGCGACTCTCGCCGTACACCAGACCCTTCTCATTCACCGGAGTGGATTATTTTGGCCCGATAAATGTTTCCGTTGGAAGAAGGACGGAAAAGCGATGGGGAGTTCTCTTGACTTGCCTCACAACAAGAGCAGTCCACCTAGAAATAGCACACAGCCTATCAGCCGACTCCTGCATCTTAGCCATTCGGAACTTCGTGGCTCGTCGAGGAACCCCTATTGAAATATTTAGCGATAACGGCACCAACTTTCAGGGAGCGGAACGAGAGATACGCGAAACATTCAAAAATATCGACCAACATAAACTGATGACAGCGCTTACTTCCACCATAACCAAATGAAACTTCATACCACCGTCCTCCCCACACATGGGAGGTTCCTGGGAGCGCCTAGTGCGTTCTATAAAAAACGTCCTCTATAAGATCATGCCTAAGCGGAATCCCTCAGATGAACTTCTAAAAAGTATGATGTTGTAAGTCGAAAATATAGTCAACTCACGTCCACTTACTTATCTTCCCATCGATAACGAAAATGAAGAAGCACTCACCCCAAATCACTTCCTCCTGGGATCATCGAACGGAATTAAGCCTTTAGCGGTGTTTGACGATGATGTAACGGTCGTAAGGAAAGGTTGGCAAGCGTCGCAGCAGTATGCGGACCACTTCTGGAAGCGCTGGGTAAGTGAATATTTACCTACCCTCACTCGTCGTTCCAAATGGTTTACAGCAGTGAAACCAATCAAAGAAGGTGACATAGTGGTCATTGTAGACTACAACAGCCCTCGAAACTGTTGGCTGAAGGGACGTGTTTCCAAACCAAGGTTGCTGAAGACGGGCAGCTCCGAAGTGCCACAGTACTAACACGCTACGGTGTCTACTTAAGGCCTTCAGTGAAGCTGGCTGTGCTGGATGTTACCACCCCAATAAGATGATGAACGATACCTGTTTGGACATACTAAGGGGGAGTGTTAGCAGAAATGACACACCGTGTAATATGGGTACTATGCCCAAACCAGGTCTATCTTCGTGTATTGTAATCGAGTAATCGAAATTAAAGTAGTAGCCATTTTGCATTTAAAGTAGATATTAGCCGCGTTTTATTATCATAATGATCCAATCCGGATCAGATCTTGATAATAAAACAGCTTTAGATCATCATATTTCCAGTTGGAAGCTGTGAGAGACTCGCTCTCTCAACTGACATTTCAAAACAGTTGCAGAGTTGCCCTACGAACTTTTTTTTCAATGGTTAATTTTTTGTTCTTTTTTTTAGGGAAAAATTATATTCATCCACTTTGACAAATACATATTTTTTTGCACTAATTCTTATTAATATCACGAATATATGTTTTGTTTTGTAAAACTTTTTCATTATGTCATGTATTATACAAAAATGAATAAATGTGAAGTTTCTCGGTATCTATCTAAAATATATTTCATTTCACACAGATAAAAATGTTCATGTGGCAATACTGCTGTTATTGGAAATATTGGAAATGATACCAACGTTTCAATGGAAAGTCTCCTCTTGTGTGAAATAGAAGAACTAATTTTTACATCACAAAAATAGATCCAACTAAAAAGCAGGATTTCGCTTTGTTGTTGTAACGCTAATAAACCCATGATCTGATCCGGATCAGATCAATAATAAAACGCGGCTATTATCGGCCTGATGGTTTTATAAATTTATAAAATTAATATTAATTAATATCTTTTTGAATAAAGGTTTTAAAACTCTGCAATAAGAAGCTATCTGTCTTTGAGTGGACTTATTAAATAGTCTGAAGGTTGACTAATTGCGTCAACAACATACAATTTGTTATTTGTTGTGTTTATGTATACTTTTACTTTTGTCGCTGTGCTTACCTGGAAATGTCGCGAAATAATATTTCATTCAAAACCAAATTGGTTATTTTAAAAGAGATTAAATCGGGAAGCAGTCGTTAAGAAATTTGATAAAAATATAAAATTGCTAAAAGCACGTTAAAAATAGTAAAAAACGAAAATCGCTTTGAAAATGAAAAATACAAGTGCAAAAATTTAAACAGAAAAAGAAAAAGAGACGGTTAATGCGAAACTTTAGATAAAGCTATGAACAAATGGTTCGATAAAATGAGCAAACGAAAGTGCAAAAATAACAGGTCCAATTTTATTGGAAAAGGCACAGTAATTTACGATTCAGCTGAATATTTCAGACTTTAATGCCAATAGTGGTTGGCTAGGTTAGGTTAGGTTAAAATGTCTGCCAGGAAAACAACTGACACACTTAGACCAGTATTAGGTCCATTGTGATACCATAATAAGTTAAGTGAGGAAGAACCACACTTAACAGAACCATTTGGAGCTTTTGATAAAGCGAAAAAGATGCAGGATATCTGTGTTTGCCAGATCGTTTAGATCATCGAGGAAATATTTTCCTAGATGCCGTTTTCTTTTTGAGGAGAGTGCAGGACATGAGCAGAGGAGGTGTTGAATAGTCTCCTCCTCCTCCTCATCTAGGCAACTTCTGCAGAAGTCATTAGAGGGAACGCCGAGTCTTATGGCGTGTCTTCCTATCAGACAATGTCCGGTGATGACATTGACTACGGAGCTAAAGTGCAATCTGGTTATGGATAGCAAATGTCTTGTGCGTTTTGGATCTAGTCCTGGCCATAACTGTTTTGTTGCCACACACGTGGTGATGCTGTTCCACCAATGATTTGTTCTGTCCATTGCCTCTTGCTTTAGCATAAGTTTACATGTAGCGATTGGTATACCAATATTCAACCTGCTGGTTGAGAGCGGTAGAACGGTTCCTTTTCTGGCGAGTTCATCGGCTTTGCAGTTTCCCATGATATCTCTGTGCCCCGGCACCCAAAGAAGGTGAATATTGAACTGTTCAGCCATCTCCTTAAGAGATAGGCGACAGTTAAGGGCGGTTACTGAGTTCGTGGAGACGGCACCGAGTGATTTGAGGGCTGCTTGACTGTCAGAGATAGTGGTTGGCTACAACGTTGGAAAAACAGATCCAACATTTCATTAAGTAGGCTTCATGGAGATTGGAGAGAGCGATTCAGCCAATTGCTGAAGCCGCAAATAATTTTGTAGAGCTCGTGGTGCCAAAGCTATTACAACAATATGAATTAGAAAACATTTACGACGCGGATGAGTACACCCAGGGAACTTAGCCTCAATCAAAAAAATTGGGCTTTATGACCCACCAGAGTGGGTCATAAGGCTCAAATTGTAGTTGGGGATTGTTACCTGCTTGGGTGGGTCATAAAAATACTTTAAAATTAAAACTAAGAACCAGTGTGCCACCTGCATGATTTATATTTGATATTTTGTTATTGTTATTTAATTTCTGTTCTTATTTATAGTTTTTGATTAATAATGTTTCTCTAGTTTATTTAATTCTATTTAATAATGTACTTTTATTTGTTTTTTTTTTGTTAAAAATTGTAACGTCTTTAGTTTTTTTCCTCGTATACGTTCTCTTTGTGCTTGTGTTGGCGTTATTTACTAACCACTAACACTTGCATTAATGATGAAGAGCGTAGATAAGCGTGTACAAATGGGCGCAGGGGCATAAGACCCAGGGAATTTACCCCCAATTAAAAAAATTGGGCTTTATGACCCACCAGAGTGGGTCATAAGGCCCAAATTGTAGTTGGGCATTGTTACCCACTTTGGTGGGTCATAAAGCCCGTTTCTTTTTGCACGATCTGGGTCTCAAACCCCAATTTTTCGTAAAAAGGAGAAAAAACTTCTCGGGAAAAAGTAAGACAACTTAAGATTTTTGAAATTTATTGAAAACAAGGAAACAAAACAAAAAGTCAAAACAGAAAAAAATGGGTTCAATACAAAAAAACAATTACTTGCTGGACATAATACTAGCAGTTTCAATTACAGGTAAACAAGCATAGAGTCTTGAATTATTTGTCGACAAAATGGACAAAGTAATTCATTTTGACGAGCTGTTGCGTCATCTTTCAATTTGCAAAAACAGATATTACACATTTTTACGTGTTTGCATGGCAATAGCAAAACATCTCGCGGATTCTCGAAACATATTGTGCAGTTAAGAGTGTCATTGATTTGTGCACCGGCTATGACGTCCACAACATTTTCATCGTTGTCACTTGAATCAGCTGACTGTTCATCACATAAATCAAAGTTTCGGCTAGAAAAACCGTATAACTTTGAAGTCATTTGATTTATGAACTCACTAAGAGTTATCCTTCCCATTTCCAGTTTTTTTGTTAAGCTGTCGATGAATTCGTTCCTTTTTTCGAATTTAAGTTTCGGGCGCTCAAACATATTCCATGTTTCTCCATCTAGTGACGATGAAAAGTCAACCGTGGTTTTGAACTCTTCATCCAACAAAATGTCGCAAAATGTAAAGAAATTGCCATGTTTTGGCAAAATTTGGCTTAATTTTTGATTATACGACTCTAGTAAGCTAGTTGTTCGCATAGGTTTCTTAAAAATTGAGAATTGTTTAGATAGATCCTGTAAAGAAAAAATGCATTTGCATATACATATACATATTGAATATTGTTTTAGTCAAACTACCTTTGAAACCCATTGTCTCTTGAAATACTTAATGAAATCTTCAAAGTATTCATATTTCGAAGCTGCAATTTGCAGTATGTTGAACGCTTCCTCAATCAATGAAGGCTTTAGTAAAGGAACAACGAAAAACTTATAAAAGGTGTTGCGGCTCTCTTTGTCTTTTCTTATATTCGAAAGAAAATTTTGTTTTCGAAAAGCTTTTCTCTTAATTGCTCTTATAAAATGGAACCAGCAGCCCCTTATTTCAGCCTGTGGGTATACTTTTTGAATTCCATTTCGCAGGCCCTGCTCAAAGTCAGTTGTAAATGAAGACGGTCGGAAATTGAACAAATTGGCTTCAATAAATTGGAACATATGCACATACATTTCTTCTAACTTGCTATTCATTAGAGAGTAGAGAAAAGGATATACCTACAAATAGAAAAATATCTGTCTTGAATCAATGCATATATGCCATGCCTATATTATTTGAGTTTTGAAAAAAGAAAAAAATAATCCGCTTTGAGATTTGTATGTATGTATGTATGTATGTATGTAAGTTTCTGTTTGTTTTAAAATTATCAAGAAAGTCAGATTGTATCGAATTGGAAACAATTAGAATATTATCTTTTCTTATTTCACAAAAAAATTATCGGAGAAAATAATATAATAAAACTATAGCCATTGAAAATGTTATACTATAAACAAATGGAGTTAGAGTTTTTTTTTTTTTAAGTTTTAAAAACAAACAGGAACTTACATTTATTTGTACTTAGGTATATGCAAATAAGGTTTTAGAGAACTGGATTAAATTAAAGCCCAAAAATCGCGCGATTTTTTTAAAACTTAAAAAAAAAAACTCTAACTCCATTTGTTTATAGTATAACATTTTCAATGGCTATAGTTTTATTATATTATTTTCTCCGATAATTTTTTTGTGAAATAAGAAAAGATAATATTCTAATTGTTTCCAATTCGATACAATCTGACTTTCTTGATAATTTTAAAACAAACAGAAACTTACATACATACATATACAATTCTAGTTATAGAGAATTTGATTAACATAAAATCCTAAACATCGCCAGCCTTATTTATAAACCCATAATAGGGAGTGAATAGCGCTATGTTCCTCTTATAATATCTCTGAACAGAAAAACCTATTTATAAAACTTTTTGAACGTAACATAGGCTGAACGCCGATTTAGGTAGTATAGTGACTGAATAAATTTGTGTCTTCGCTATTTTGAAATGACAGGGGAATGTTAGTACGCCGGCGGATACATAGATGGCTTTCAGAGACCGGTTTGTTTTCGATAGTGAAGTACACCTGTGTATTACCGCTCAATGCTATAAATTATATTATAGATTATAGATAGGTAAGATATACACATCATAACTATAATGGTTTATAAATAAGAAATTATTCAATGTGCTATTCACTACATAACTATTCATCTGTTCAGAGCTATTTAGGGAAATCTAATAAATACGGCTGCGCGTGTTTACATTTTTTATCATATACTTATGTACGTACGTGTTCGGCATGAGCAATGTATATGATTATTAATTGCTTGCATCCGCATGAAGGTAGCACACTAAAAGTTCCGTCAATCAAAAAGTGCCTTTCCGATTGAGGCAATTGGCTTTCAATTAGCTCCACTATCTTTGGAGCTAAGAAAATAGTATAGCTGAAATTTTTTTCTAGGATGGTATGCCTATAAAATTGTTTTTGTTTGTCGTATTTCGACATTCCATAGCTTGACAAAACATCGCTATTTGAGAACGCTGCTTTGACTTCCCCGAAATTCCGTGGCTGTTTCGGTAAATGGGCACTTTTTATTTTGTTCATATTTCGCTTCATTGACGCGAAAGTTACCAAATGCGCGGAATCAGACATTTTTAATCGTTTCTGATTAAAAATTTCTTTTGCAGTTGTTTTCCTTTTGTTCGGAGCACTGCAATCATTTTTTATCGAATTTAAGAATGCCATTTTTTTTATTGTGTCCGTTTGGTCGGGGTGGGGGTGAACGGCGTCATTGCAAGTAATTATTCTATTTAGAACAGTGTCAAACTTTACTCTTGCCTTGCATGTTCTAACGTAACACGTATAGTGTTTAATATTTGTTTTAAAAGAGCTCTTCACAGCATATAATTGATTTTCACTTTTTATATGCAAAAGTTGACTGTTTTTTCTAAAACCCGGCAAAAACTCGAAATCAATATTTCCCGCACTTGTGCTTGGTTCACTATCCATTGTTAAGAGATTACGAATGACAACTGGCAAAAAGATCTGTAGGCTGTAGCAAATCGAAGATAAGAAAAATTACGGCACTCTTTCAATGCTTTCATATTGTTGAAATGATAAAAAAAAAAAAAATTTAGTTGCAATTTGGAATGGGAGCAAACGATACACAGAATCATAAAAAATCACAAGTAACGCGTTCGAAGAGTAGGTAAATAGGCTCATATATACTTGATTGGTAGCCTACATAGAGAAATTTCTCCCATTAGCACCAGCGGATCGAGTATTCGAATCGAAATTTCTCTTCTTGAAATGATTTAAGATATATGTATAATGTCTAAATTTTAAAGTAGTGGGACATAACCCCCAACATTTTTGTTTGGGCTTTATGACCCACCAGAGTGGGTCATAAGGCCCACTCTGCAATTGGGCCTTATGACCCACTCTGGTGGGTTATAAAGCCCAATTTTTTTAATTGGGGCTAAGTTCCCTGGGTCTTATGCCCCTGCGCCGTACAAATGAACTTGCTCTAAGTTCAGTACCGCTAAAGACTCTGAGATGCAAAAAATAAAGCCCATTTCCTTTTGCACGGAATTTTTAATTTTTTTTTAAGATTCAAAAACAAACAGACACATACATTTATATGTACATACTTACATATGCAAAAAAAGTTTTAGAGAATTAGATTAAATTAAATTTGTTTGTTTTTAAATCTTAAAAAAAAACTCAAATTCTATTTGTTTATAATATAAAATTTTTAATGGCTATAATTTTATTATTTTGTTTTCTCCGATAGTTTTTTTGTGAAATAAGAAAAGATAATATTCTAGTTGTTTCCAATTCAATACAATTTAACTTTCTTGAGAATTAAAAAAAACAGAAACTTACATACGTACTTACACAATTCTAGTTTTAGAGAATTTGATTAAAATAAAAACCTAAATATCACGTGTTTCATTTATCATCTACTTGTGCACTTACAGCTGCGGTCAAAATAATAGTAGTATAGAGCTTAAGAACAACAAAATTGAAAAAAAACTTATCCGTCAATTCTAATTTAAAAAACCAATAACGTGGTTTTCAAAGTGGGTTTTAAGCTTTTATTTACAAAAAAAAAAACATTAGTTTAATAATATTATCCGATAGTTGCAAGTTTATTGAACAGATGTTGAAGTTCAGCGGTCAAAAAAATAGTAGTGATAGGAAAATCTACCTTGAAATGTTACGAAATCGAAAAATTAGGTCAAAATTTTTATTACAATATGTGGCTGAGTGTTCGTACCTTTAATTAGTATTTAGTTGCATGTCCCTTGTTAGCTATAACAGCAGTACAAAGACGTTAAACAGAGTTTATCTGGTTTCCACACCTTCCCGTGCTTATCGAACTCCATAAGCTGAAACGCTTCGCAAAGGATTGTGTTGTTGCTTGGTTTACATCTAGAAGCATATTTTTTTACAGCGCTCCATAGGTTTTCAATGGGATTAAAGTCCGAAGACTGTGCGGGCCACTCCATCACATCTACTTTACTTTCCTGGAACCATTGCTTCTTGCTGAAAGACCCATTTCAGCAAGAAGCAACTTCATTTACGGTAGCATTCAACTTCAGTATACGGTAGCATTACTTCCTGCATTATCCTAACTTAGAGATGCTGATCCATAATGCCTTCAATCCGCATTATGGGTCCAAATCCGTAGAAGAAAAAACATGCCCATACCATTATGATTGTAAAGTGTGGATTATATTCGGTATTTGGTGGTCTTCTTACATATTGACGAGATCCTTTTCCACCCCTTAAAACAATTAAAGTGTAACGGGTTTTCACTATCAACGCAATGCAAAGTGGAAAAATACCAATCTGTGCAATGCTTTTACTCACACTACTATTATTTTGACCGCAACTGTACGTGTTCGGCATAAACAATGTACAATTGTACATACTTATATGATAATTTTTAGCTTGCATCCGCATGATAGGATAGTACACTAAAAGTCCTATCAATCAAAAAGTGTTTTTCCGATTAAGGCAATTGGTTGGTTATTGGTACGACCCACCAGAATGGGTAATAAGGCCCACTTTGCGATTGGGCCTTATGATCCGCTCTGGTGGGTCATAAAGCCCAAGTTGATTGGGGGTAAGTTCCCTGGGTCTTATGCCCCTGCGCCGACAATGCCTCCTAAGATAAAATGGATTTCAAACCGAAAAATATAGAAATTAAATTTTTACCACCTAACACAAACAGTCTTATACACACCTTGGACCAAGGTATGTAACATATAAATTATTCTTCACTCATAACAATAAGAAATTCCTTTCTTTTTTTGCAAACCAGTACTATAGGAATCATCCACTCATTCAAATCCCATTACCGAAAGTGTTCAGTTAGAAAGCAAATTCTAGCTCTAGAAGTCAGTGATATGAAAAGTTTCTTACGAATAAATAATTTACTAAATGCTCTGAAGATTGTCAAATGGTCTTGTTACGCCACAAACCATACAAAACTACTTTAAAAAGGCTGGAATTTTTGAAAAAATCGTAGAAGACCAAGGTATGGACAACGTTCTCTTGAATTATCGGTGAACAGCTCGAAATTTCAATTGGGTTAAGATTTTTCTGTTTTAGATTTAATTGAATGTAATGATCCAGAACCAGACTTTTTTAATTCCGGAGAGGAATTTGAAGGTGAAGAAAATGAAAATTGTTTTGTAGTGTTGGACGAAACCGAAATCTTGAACGAAATACTAGATGGTGCGATGGTGGGAGAATTGACCAGCAAATCGAACCCGAAATAGAAAATGGTCAAATACCATTGCCAAAACCAACTAGAAGTGAGGCTCTGCGTGCTTTTTTCGTTTTGAAAAGTTATTTAGATAGTGATGATGATTACATTCATAACCTCGAAGATATTCTAATCAAGAAGCGTGAGGAAGAATTGATTCAAACAGCAATTAATGATTATTTTGAAGAGCTAAATATAAGCTTAACTTTTTTATCTGTTGCAATGAACATTGAAGTTAAAAAATTACCTTGAAGTAATGCGCTGTGAATTTTTTTTTGTTTTCTTGTTAAATAAAATAAATTTAGTTGATTACTTTAAAAAAAAAGATGTTTTTTCTGTGAAAAATATGAATTTATTTTCCATCCAAAAAAATTGTTTCCTGGGTATATCCGTTTAACCCTTAGAAGCATGGTGGTAACCTACGTTACCACTTTGATTTAATTGAATGTTTCTAATTTATTTACGTTTGAACTTATTCAGATACGGTTTTTTGCACTTTTCAGTTACTTGAGGGATGTAAGAACGCAACAATACGCTCTAATTATTGGCATAATTGTTTATTATATAAGATTTATAAACAAACAAACTGAAAAAATGACGTTTTTTTCGAAAGAATTCATTTTTGAAGAATCTATCCAACAAAATAATTGGAAATTTGGTGAGTAAGGGTTTTTGGGGTCGCTGATTACGAATCCGAAGTCAGATTTTCAAAATTCAAGATGGCGGATCCAATATGGCCAACGCCAAAACGTAACTCTATGAGAATATTGATAAAAACTTGTACTCAGGGGTTTTTGGGGTCGCTTGACTACGAATCCGATGTAAGATTCGCATTATTCAAAATGGTCGATACAATGGCCGACGTGAACACATAAGTTGGAAAAATTCATTGATTTTTAAAATGTTGGCGCTGGCCATATTTGGATCCGCCATCTTGAATTTTGAAAATTTGACTTCGGCTTCGTAATCAGAGACTCCAAAATTCCCTGAGTACAAATTTTTATCAATATTCTCGCTGAGTTATATTTCGGTGTCGGCCATGTTGGATCCGCATCTAGAATTTCGAAAAACAGACTTCAGATTCGTTATCAGCGACCCCGAAAACCCCCGAGTAAGAATTTTCATGATGATAGGATCGTTCTTATAATCGTATGTATAAGAAACTTGTTTTCATCCGTTCTAAGAATATAAGAAAAGCTCGCTTATAAGAAACAATCTTTGCGCAGTTTGCGTTTCTTATAAGCGTTTCAAACTGTACCAATGTCAATGAGTTGTTTAGAGAATATTTTTCCAGATTGGTCATTTTGCAACTCGACACGCATATTCTTGCTTAAATGAAGTACTTGAGACATGAATTGAGCACCACCAAATTGGTTATGATTGCTCAGTATATGTTTTAATGTTCTGTCTAAAGCCTCCAAAGATTTCTTATGTGCTATCGTGCATTCATCCCAAATAATTAACTTACATTGCTGCAAGACCTTTGCCATTGCAGATTTCTTAGAAATGTTACAGGTCCGAGTTTCTTTGCTTTGCATATGTAATGGTAAATTTAATGCTGAATGGGTTGTTCGAACACCTTCAAGCAAAGTGGCTGCGATTCCCGAAGAAGCAAGTGCAATTTTATTTTGTGAGCGAATCGTGGCTAGAAATCAAAAAAGTTTTTCCTGTAGGTACCACCAGGTGCATCTAAGAAGTAAATCCCTCCAGTTTCATCATTTTTTGCTTTCATAAGATTATCAAAATCATACTTCTGTTGTTCATTCAACAATGTAAGATTCGTTTGAATTAATTCTTTTAAAGTATTGAGATCATACATTTTTTCTCGATTCAACTCTTGGTTAAAACCATCATGCATTGGACGATTGGGCACGGCCAGGCCTAATTGAATTAATAGTTTGTTTGACATCATCAAGCACATGTCCTCAATTGAAATCAATGCTTCGTTGTAAATTTCTTCCCTGTTTTGTATACATATTTGGATTTTCTATTTCGTATTTGAAACAAAATAAACAAATCAATTGGGTTTAATGGGAAGCATGTAGATATGATTATAGAAAACAATGTTAGTATTTGATGAGCGTGTGATGATATTACAGCATCATTGAGATCCCAATGAGCGTCATTTTCTAGCAATTGCAAACGTTGACAGGGAATAAGATCCACACAATTCACCATCAACAGTTCGCAAATGTTGGAATGATGTTGGGCCACGTACATTGACTAATAGCAGTCGTAAATAAAAAAAATTCATCATTGCTTGGATGTACTGAATAAATTCGACCAATGGCATCGGTGGAATACACATCTGGATATCCTTTAACTTATTCCCTTGTTTCCGTCTTATAAATCTCCTTGATGAAGGGTGTCTCTCATGAATAGGAAAAGAAAATATTCGCCATACTGCTTCATTACAACTAACATAGCGACCCATTTGGTATTGTGTAACTTTATCATTGGAATTCTCACTACATCACTCCCTTTGGTTACATATTTGCAAATGTATTTAATAGATTTCACTGAATGGCAAGATTCAACGTTGATGTGTGCTTTGAAGGTCTTTGATAAATTGGGTGAATATGGGACAATCCAACGATTATCCATTTCAATATCTTGTTGATTGAATTTGACAATTGTTGATCTTCCATTGTCTACTGTCGATCGTCGACGATACAAAATACAATACCTAACCGTCATTACCAGTAATTGTTTCCAATATTAATGTCCGTGGATATCGTTTTGAACCATCATACACGGTGAATTTTGATTAAGAGTTCCACAGGGACCATGTATCATATTTTTGATAACTACCTCATGCAATCCAGGGTCTACTTGTACATTAGTTATTTCTGCTGATATCACTGCATCAACTTCATTTGGCCTTATCTTTTCAACGTTTGTATGGGAAAAAGAAAAGGGCTGTTTTTAAGGTTTTTCTGACAATTATTCGAATTTATTTCGCCATAAAAACCATCTTTGAACTTCAACGAACGTTTAAAAAAAAGAATTGGCCAAATTGGTCCAGGCGTTGTTGAGTTATGCGCTTACCAACACATTTTGCGATTCAATTTTATATTTAAGAATAAGTTAGGAAGAAATATTGAAGGATCCGATTTCAAATACAGGATATCTAGACGTCATGCAGATCGGATATATGGTATATCGAAACTGGAGAGTGAACCCTTACGACCATACGCAGCAAATAACTTGGTAAAAACGAAAGTAAGCTACCAGATTGTCGGGATCTGCCTTCATCACCTAGACCAACAATCAACACTACCAAAACAGAAACAAAGAAAGGTCGCAGTGGGTCTGGGTCAGGATTGTGATGCACAGTCACAATCCTGACTGCAGAACATCTTCACTTTTTTCTTAAAATAAATCTACTGCTTTTTAATAAAATCTACTACACTTTTGTTCCTACAAAAAAAAATCATTTAATGTGTAAATTTTCCTACCACTGAATGCATTCAGTATCATTCTACCTGATGAGACCCTCCCATTAAGAAATGTACATTCGGCTCTTGGCTTTCGGATTTGATGGTATGCGGCTTGACAAGTGACAAGTTAACAGCTGACTAAAATCTTTTTTGTATTTATTTGCGTTTTATCTTTTGTTGTGAATGTTTGAAAGGCTACAGAATTGATAAAATTTCTAAGTCTGCACACAAAAGGCGGCACTTGTTTTTAGTGGTTAAAATTTGGAATATGTTTTAGTTAATTTGCCTTAACTCGAAAGTGAAAAAAGGCCTACTGGTGGAGGATATATTTATGTTTACCAAGATGCTGGTCCCAGCGAAAAGTTGTGAGTTTTACTATAAGCACTCGTACCTACCTACTTTTAACAAAATTTTAAAATAGGCTGACAGGTTTTTCGGGTTAGTTTTATAAATTAAGTGTGTTGTTCTTCAATAACAGAGTTAAAAACCATGAAGATCAAGAAAGTTCAAGACTTGACGCATCAAAAATAAAAAAAATACGAACAAAAATACAAACCTATTTTGGAGTTTTACTTTCCATGACCTAAATTTGTTGATGGATATTGTTTCTGCAAGTTTTTTTTTAAGGCCTTATATAACAATAAAACGAATCTTCAAAGGCAAAGTCTCTCTAAAATGCACATTGAAAAAATAAAAACATTGGCAGCTCGATTCCCATCACAGAAATAATGCGAGAAACAAGCTCTCGGAATCCAAACTGTAACAAACTAAATGCAGAGATAACTTGTGCTATGAATTGTGTCAGGTACAATTCGTCATTTAATTTAATGGAATCTTTGCCATACGCACAGTGTTCAGTGTGTACCGATTCTACAATTGCTAAAGGGGTAAAATGTGGGCCGAAAAAGCCACCGCAATGGTAAATTCAGTAATTTGTAACTTTGCCAAAGAATAAATTAGTAAATTGTTAAGAAATTGTAAGATTTCTTTCATTATTGATGAAACGGGAATTGTAGCTCGTTATTTTGATGTAACCAAAAACTCATTCTTTGATAATTTTCTGGGGCTTATAGAGCTGACTGATTTCGATTCAAAAGAAATATTTTCGAACATAAATTTTTTTATTTAAACTAAAAATATTATATTAATAATAATGCTTCCGTCATGAGGGGCAACATAAGTGGTGAAAAAGCGAGGTTGGAAAAAAAAAAATTATTTTATATGGGGTGCACGTGCCATTCTTTGCGATTATGTTCATCGGCAGCCTGCAAAAAAATGCCAACGCTTATCGAAAAAATAATAAAAGAAAATTAGTTCTTAGGTACATACCTCTAGAAAGTACTTAGACTTACCAAATTTGAGCTCTTAATAGTAACGGGGAGATTATGCTCATCGTATTTCTCCATTTTCAATTAAGTACGCGTGTTTTTTTCACAAGGATGTTATTTATATACATTACAACATTTAACATGCAAAGCAAAAACAACATCCCCGACAACTGATGTTATGGATAGAAATTGGTCGGGGATAGATTTTTGACGTTTAGTCGAGTATCGAATGAGTTTTTCGATTTTTAATTTTTAAATGTTGGTGCGTCTAGAGACTTTCATGTATCTCGAACAAAAGTAAAATGGGTGTCAGATGGTCTGTTCACAAATGTGTAACTGAATAAAATCGTATGCCCACTCTTATGTTATGCTATGTCCGCACCTGAGAGTTAAACTTGTCTAACTCAAAACAATCCCAAACCAACATGATAACCAAGTGGTTTGCCATACAAAATGAAACCTTTTTAGTCACTGGGTTTCGAGATAACCTACTCGAAACCAAAGGCGCTGAATGCACTATTTCCAATATTCCATTGAATTTGACATTTAAGAGAGTGGAAGTGAGTGGACAGAGAATGAATTCTCTCATACGTCGTTGACGTTCTGCTCACACTTGTATGTCTGTCTCTTTTTAACTTAAGACAAAAAGATAAACTCAAAACTTTTCTGCATATGCGGACACTACTTGGTTAACTCAAACCATACTGGAACGAAACCCAGGTTAACTTCAGATGCGGATATAGCATTATGTCCGCACATGAAGTTAAACCGGGTTAAATTCCAGGATGGTTTCATTTAGCCTATTAGCGTCCGCACCTAAATAAAAATTTTTGAGTTGACGTTTGACGTTTGAGGTCTGACACAAATTATTGAATTTTTTCTGTTTCTTTCACGACTCAAAATGTCCTCCGTGCAAAGAAATATTTTGCTTCTGCTTTCCTATAATTTAAAAAGCCAAATAAAACTATTATGTAATGGCACTATTAGCAAAATGTAGTTATTATAGACAAAAGCGACAGTTATGTATCATCGAAATAATGCGACTAAGAAGGCAAAAATTTGCTTTACAAAAACGAATTTTAAGACAGCCACAAATGAAGAGTATTTGGGTAAAGGTATGTAAATGATAAACTTTTTAAAAAAAAATCGAAAATGTTATTCTTTTTTCACTTTTTATAGCCACGCAAAAGCACATTTTGGGAAAAAGACGTTGTAAAAAACGATGAAACATTTTTCAAAAACAACTTTAGAATGTCTCGAACTAATTTTAATGTTCTTTGTCAGAATCTCCAGAAAATGAAAAAACAAGACACAAAGTAGGGTAAAAGTGTCGACAGTGGACCAGTGTACACTGTGAATCATTTGCTCTGAGACACTCATTTTTTTTTTAAATAAATCTGAAAATGAGAAAAGAACATCCCTGTGCACTTCTTTACGTCAAACTATCAGTTTGTGTGATTCCATGATCGAAGTCGGTTGTACATGTGGTCTTGTGTTTTTAGCATTGGCCCCAATTATAGCGATCAGGAAAAACCATCAGGAAAAGTTGAAACAAATGAAAATTGGTTTTTTTTCCTGATGAACGTTTATAGCAATAAGGAAAATAAACGTCAGTTGGCAGGTTGTCAAAAACTATCCCGCGTTGCATTTGCATTTTCGAAATGCATATGCATTTGCATTTTTTTTAGTTATTATTTTACTTTCGGCTCTGTTCAAAAATAGTGTAAACTAAAAAAGTTAAAATGAACGCAAAAAAGAAGCAATTGTTATGCCTTGCAGCTATACTTATATTGAAAAAAATGTTGAGACAACGTCGAAAGTTTCAAGTCCATCCTATGTATCGCATTCGCAAACAGCAAGGAGAATTCTTCTCGCTGATAAGCTTACTCGAAAAGTACCCAATTAAATTTTTTGAGTACTTCAGAATGAGTCAGCAGCAGTTTGACTATATTCTAAAGCTTGTACGAGAAGAGATCCAACCCAAATTTAACTTGTATCGGGGAGACCACATAAGTGCCAAAGAAAAGCTAGTGCTGACGCTGCGGTAAGGAATAAAGAAATTGAAATTGTTTAGGTGCATATGGCTATATTTTGTTTTTTCTGTTAGATTTCTTGCCACTGGAGCAAGTTTTGCGGATTTATCCTTCCGATTCCTGATGGGTAAGACCACTGTGAGGAAGTGCATAATCGAAACAATAACGGCAATCAATAAACACTTAAAAAACTTGGTGATGCCAACCCCCAAGGGCACAGAAGATTGGGAAAAGATTAGCAGTGGTTTTCTCAAACATTGGAATTTTCCCAATTGTCTTGGAGCAGTTGATGGCAAACATGTTCGCATGTTCGCCCCCCGAAAAAGTGGCAGCTTCCATTTCAACTACAAAAAATGTTTTTCAACTGTGCTAATGGCTGTGGTAGATGCTGAGTACAAGTTTGTTATGGTCAGCATAGGAGCGCATGGTTCAAATGCAGACCCAACTGTCTTTTCGTTTTCCAACTTTGGAAAAGCTTGGTTGAATTATCCGCAGAAGCTATTTGTGCCAGCGGATGTACCATTGCCATGCACCATTTCTCCGATGCCTTACGTCCTGGTAGGAGATGAAGTATTTGGGTTGAAATACAATCTGATGACCCCGTTCCAAGATGCACACTTAACCACCAAGCAGAGGATATATAACTACAGGTAAATAATTGAACTATGTTATGTAAATAAGAACGCATTGAAACATTCAACTTGTTTTAGACTTTCCAGAGCAAGACGGATGGTGGAAAGTGCGTTTGGAATACTCGTGCGCACATGGAGGGTGTTGTTAAAGCCCCTCGAAGTCCAAATGGAAGTAGCTAAACCACTCATTTTGTGCTGTTGTGTTTTACAAAACTTTCTTCAAACAACCAAGGAAAATATAACTCAAGCAATGGATAATAGAAGTACCACCGAAAGGCCCTTCTCAACCCTCTAACCACTTCGAAAGTGATCCAGGAAGGCAAGAGTTCTCTGAATGCGATCGGAAGATTAAATTCCTTGAGTCTCATTTGGGTTCCAGGCCATCACGGCATAACTGGAAATGAGATCGCCGATGAACTCGCTAGGCAGGGATCTCAGACAGCTTTCTCAGGGCCTGAACCGTCGCTAGGTCTGCCAACGTCCTCAGTGAGGGCTTCAATCAACGATTGGATCTGTGAAGAGCACAACCGTAGATGGCATGCTTCCATTGGATGCAGACAGACCAAGCGTATGCTCCCCAACGTTAGTAAGAAGACTGCAACATTTTTGCTAGCTCGTAGCAGAAAAGACTGTAGAAAGCTTATTGGCGTTGCCAGCGGGCACTTCTCTTTTGCAAAGCATTTAAACGTGTTAGGCTTAAGTGATACCACACTCTGTGAATCTTGTGGAGAAGATGAGGACACCGCAGAGCACTTCCTCTGTGAATGTCCTGCTTTTTCTCGCATGAGGTTACAGATACTCGGCGCAGACATGGTGAGAGCTGGTAACTTAGGCTCCTTACCATGGCAGCGTTTTTTGGCCTTTCTCTGAACATCTGGAAAGCTATAACAAATAGAAGGTTGCTATCTGGTAGTACAATGGACCGGTATTTAGGTCTGAGTGCTCCAGCTGGTATTTTAAAAACCTCCAACAAAAAAAAAAAAAAAAACCACCGAAAGTTCAGCAAACAATTTAGTTGACCACGAAGCCAGAGTTAACCAGCCAGCATCTAACGCCATTTTGATACGAAACAGCTTTGCTGATTGGTTTGTCAAAGAAGGAAACCTTGAGTTTCAATGGAATAAATAAATAAATATGAAAACATTGAGATTTTGAGATATTTCTTTTTTAATTTATTAAAAAAAACTTACATTACTACTTACTACATCACCAGTTCAAGTATTAACTAACAAAAAAAAGCCTATTTTAATTCTTGTTTTTGTTTTTTTTCTTCCAGAAGCAATCGGGGAAGGACTTTCTTCATCAATGTTTACATTCAGGACGTCGCTTAAGTCCATCGAGGGGCTTACTTCCATGACTGGGTCCAACTCTATATTAAAGTTTCCACAGTCACTGAAATTAAAAAGGAAAACAAACCATTAGCTTGCGTAGTATTTAAAGAATTTAAAGAGTACTTACTCTGCTGGAACCTTTACATAGGGAATCAAAAATGTTAGACTTTTGAAGTGAATCCACTTCACTGACGCAGTTGCTGCAGACCCGCTGGGAACATTTGTGTCCATCCTAAAATATGAGCGGAAGGAGTCCCTCAAAGACGTCCACTTTTTCTGGCATTCTTCGGCTGTTGTTAAAAATAAATAATGTTATTACTGAAATAGTAACTATAATCTATTTAATCTTGCCAGATTTGCCCAAAATGGAAGAAATGTCCTCCCATGCAGCCTGTCTTTGATTTTTGTTACTGTACGCCGGGTGGTCTTTGGCGTACAAACAAATGTGGCTCTTCACCTCCATAATGAGCTTCGTCTCGAACTCTCTCAGCTCGGCTTTCTTCAGTCTTTTATCCTCTTGAGTATTCATTTCAAACTGAAACAACTGAAATGTTTACTTTTCGATTAAAAACAATAATTATTGTACTCACAATGCTGCAAGAATTTCCAACTCGAACCACCAATTAATTTTTCCTGTTCGAAATACACACGATTTTTTTTTTCTTCCTCGTAGCTGTCAGTGGACCAAATAGAAATTGGAATTCAAATAATTGGAACGATTTGTTCCATTTTGGCTGAAAACACAATCAGCTGATACGAAAAATGAAATTGCATCAGGAAATTAGAAAAATGCAATTTTAACAGAAAATATTTATTCAACTATACGTTTTTTGGGTGCAAAAAATTCTTTGAGTCATTTGTCATCGATTGATATTGCATTTGTGTTTCAAATCGAAAGAAAAACTAGTTCTTATTCCATTTGAAAATTTTTCCTGATTCGTTTTCCTTATCGCTATAACTGGGGCCATTGGTAAGTAAATTTTTTGTGTATATTTGTTTTTCTTTTTATTAAAAAACTGTGCATCGTAACTTCATGACAGTTAAATATTTGTAATTCTGGTTAAATTTACTTTATAATTAGTGTGAATTTGTTTACTTTGTGAAACATGTTATATAAAAATTCAAATTTTTCATTTTCGGTAAATTTGTCGCATTTGGATGTCCGCTAAAAAATTATCCATTTCTTAAACTGAATTCAGTTTTGTTTTTCTTTAATAATCTTTTTATTATTTTTCTTTATATTAAACTAGTAACGTTTTGTGATATTTTATTATAAATGAAGAACATATATTTTTGTTAAGTTGTTTTTTTATTATTAAAAAAATATGTTGCAATAAACATAAAAATATATATTATAAAATGAAAAAACAATCTTACTTTTCTTAAAATCTGTTTTTAAATCTCTGATTCACTGTGTACCAGCTACTGATTCACTGTGTGCATCCAAAGTACACAGTGAACCACTTGGTGAGCTAAATTTAAAATACTTTTTTCTTTCATTTCTAAACTATATAGTTTTTGAATTTTTTGTAAAAATTGTAAAAAATATATTGTAACAGCTGTGAGAAAAAAATCTTATGGCTACTATTATAAATGCGAGCTAGACACCTCATAACGTAAAAATTGATTCACTGTTGACACCTTTACCCTATAGAAAAGCTATACCCCTCGACAAAAAAATAGCTATTGCCTTGTACGCTTTGGGATCTTCAGCGGAATATCAGAGCGTTGCCAATCTCTTTGGAGTTGGAAAATCTACAGTAGGATATCTTGCTTGAGTTTTGCGACGAAGTCTGGAAGGTACTGCGGCCACAATATTTGTCAGCCTACCCACTTACAACAGAAATTGTGTCTGAAAACATCAAGGGATTTGAAAGGCTTGGTTTTCCTCAGTGTTTCGGGGCAATTGGTATGAAACCAACTATTTCTATTGCATTGTTTAGTTTATAAATCTTGTCTTGTTTCTAGATGGCTGCCATATCGAAATCAAACCTCCCGTCGAAGATGCTGTTGACTACCACAATTGTAAAGGTTGGTATTCCACAGTTTTATTAGCTTTTGTCGACTATAGGTAAGCTCGTATATATAAATATATACTATTTCGCGTTTAAATGTTTTTTTTACTAACATATATAGGTACCGATTCCTTTATATAAACGTTGGAAGTCCAGGTCGATGCAACCATTCTCAAATTTTTGAGAATTCTTCGGTCAGGGCACATCACAGGAATCCTATTCTGAAGGAAATGTCCAGAAATCTCTGTGAAGTAAGTGTTCCAGTTGTCCTTTTGGGAGATTCTGCATTCAGGTTTTCTGATGCTCTTATGAAGAGAGTTGTTGAAAATGCCTTTGGTCATTTGAAAGCCCGTTTCAGAAAAATCGAAAAAGGCTTGGATAACCATGATGTTTACTTCACATCTTTTTAAATGTACACAACGATAGCATCAGTAAACAGTAGACTCAACGCTAGAATATTGAGCATCAAGACAGGAAACAACCGGAATTGGAAGCAACCATTACGGATACTAATCCAACAGCAACAGCCATACGAAATGCTATTGCAGATTACTTATGTAAATATAATACAATAATAATACAAATGTTGCTTCATTACCAACAACACAAGTACTTCGTCTTTTTGTCCTCATACGCTACCCACTACTTCCTAAAACTTGTGACTATATCCTTCATCAGCAAGCAAATAGAAAATATGTATTTTAGTTTTCTAGAACTGTAATAAAGAGCAAAGAAAACAAAGTAATCTGTTGAAAATACATGTATATTTTTAATTCATTAAAAAAAAAAAAAGCATTCTAGCTTTGAAAAAAAAACATAGGTAAGCAAAACATTTTCATAAGAAAAAAAATAACAAAAACAATTATTTTTGTGTCAGACTCTTTAATGTTCACCAGTCTGCTTTCAATTTTTTGGTCCACCTCCAATAACTTTTCTTTTACACTGCAAGTTTTTTTTTAAAAGTTTTCTTCTTTTTTGCAGCGGTGGAGGTCGATGGCTCATCAGCATCCGAAGTTGAGTAGTCTACTGCTGACATGGAAAGGTTGACATCGCTGACACCCAGAGGCGATTCCCATTGACTGCTATCTAAAAAATAAATTGAAAATAACCACATAATGTTCACCTTGATTTTTTTTTTATGATTCTACCTATACTGTCCACGATGCTATCTTTTTAAAATTCAGGTAAGTTCTGCAAACATGTACCGCCTAGAATGCTGTGGATCCTGGTATATAGCGGCCACTCGGATGGAGAGTCCCCCGATACCCCAACCAGATTCTTTTCTCTTCTGTAAATAGGAAGAACTTAATTTACGAAATATTCAATTATACAATCAAAGTTACTTGTATTTATTTGTGAAATTGTGCATCTTTGTTTGTATTTCTTCCACCGTATATATGTTGCCCATTACTTGGGCAATCTCATAGAAGAAATGAGAGTTCTTCTTGTGGCTCCGCAGGCCTGTGAACTTGTCTGCCCACAGTTCCACAAGAAGAACCTCATCCTCAGTTGGCCACAGCGCAGCGTCCTCTTCTTTTGCCTTTGTTTTGCAATCGAATCCATGCTAAGCTAAAACCGAATAAGTGTTTTATTATTATTGAAAACAAGTGAAAAAATTATAAATACCTTTTCTAAAAATTCCCGGGAAAATATTCACCAAACAGATTGTTTACTTTGTTAATGATAATGACAGAGAGCAGAGAAATAAGAGTATTGGAAAAAGTGCCTTCAGCGGCTTGGTTTCGAGAAGGTTATCACGAAACCCAGTGACTAAAAAGGTTTCATTTTGTATGGCAAACCACTAGGTTATCATGTTGGTTTGGGATTGTTTTCAGATAACCAAGTTTAACTCTCAGGTGCGGACATAGCATAACACTCCGCAATTTTGTTGTTTAAAATTTTTGTTTCTTAGAATTTCATTGATTTGAAGAGTTAGATTTGTAGATTTATATAAAGATACAAAAAATAACGTAATAGCAATTAAAAAAGGTCTGTTTAGTGATTGAAAGGACTTTTTGCATATTTTTTTTCACATTTTTCTGTGAATGTTGACATTTTTTTCAAATATAATTGTTAAGTGCTCCATAAAAATGGTTTTATTTTTTTATTATTATTAGTTTGATTCCTTTGAAACAAGTAAAAAACGAACCTATTTTTGACATTTCTAAACTAACAAAAAATTGTTTACCTGCATTAATTTCACTATGAAACATTTTCATTTTCCACTCTATACAATTCCTTTAGGTTTTTTTATAAACATTTTTTGCGTTTTTGTGCGAATTTGGCAAAAAAAATTCATTTGTTGACCTATATTGGTTTGATAACTGATCAAGAACACCAACCCTCAAATAAAAAAAGCCACGCTGTTCGGGAAGCGTTTTTTGGATATCATGTTAGGTATATAACAGCCTGGTAAAAAAAACACGCTTAGTGTCATATAAAAAAGGCCATATCTTCTTAACAAAATATCGTTTAAACTGTTGCAAAGTCAATATTTATAGAAAATTGAACGTTCTACAAAATGGTCTTTTTTTCATCAATCTAACCATTTAAAAGATATTCAAGGTCAAATATTGAAGTAATTTAATGAAAATAACTTTTTTGTTTTGAATCTTGTAACTCGCTAAAAAATAGTTTCTATCAAATGCGAGTTTCAATTATTTCTATAGGAAATTGAACGCTCTATAAAAAAAAAACTCTTGAGGTCAATAGATTACTTACTTCTTAAGCAAACTTACTACTTTAACAATTTTAAAGATATTCGCAGTAGAATTCAAATTCCTACTAATTTTAATACTTTTTTAATTACATAAAATGTATTTTCAATTTATCTTTATCTATGAATTAAATCACTTTATAGATCGTAGGCCGCATCAGATACAGCAGATCTTCGACGCTCATGAAAACATGATATTGAAATTTTTTTATGAGAATTAACAAAAATTTAAAAACATAAGGCAATATATAAATTTCAATGCATAATTTTCTTTTTGTGCTCCTATGCTGTAGTAGAACTCCAACATAACGCAGTTCGATAATTTATTCAGTTGCGCGTCATTCTCAGCGTTGCCACCCGTCCCGATTTTCCCGGGACTGTCCCGATTTCGAAGACATTGTCCCTCGTCCCGACGGCCTATCGATTTTGTCCCGATTTTTGACAAGGCAAGTTTGGTGTTGCAAAATATGTCAACTTGTTCGACCCAACTATACAAAATTTTGGCAGATGTGGCAGAAAGCCTAAAGACAAGATTGAATGAAAATTTTTATGGATCCAATTTGTATATTGCCCGACACCGTGCAGAAAAAACAGTTTATGAACCATATTTATCAGATTTCAAGGAATTTTACCAAAATGCACTGGATTATCTTCAAACCCGCTTTGATTTCCATGAATCGAATCCCCTGAAAAAATTGGAACCATTGTCGCTTGATGGGAATTTAAATTTTACAGAACTTTGTGAGGCTGCTTCAATTATGTCATTCGATTCCGAAGAAGGATTTTCTACGGACGAGTTATTTGAAGACTACAGTGTGGTGAAGAATATACTACCACAGATCGAGCAAAAGCAAAGCGTTCATAAAAAATGGGTGCAAGTATTTAAAGTCGTAAAAGTTAAACGCATTATTTAGTGTCATTTCTCGTGCTTTGAGCATACCTCCTTCAAATGCGTATGTCGTATTTTCACTAATGACTATGAAATGGTCTAATGTCAGAAATCGTTGCTCGGTAAATTTGATAAGAGCAGAATTGCTAATTTCTTTGAACATATAAATGTCTTGGTCAGACTTCATAAATAAATACAAAAATGATGTAGAATTATTAAAAGCGGCTCGTAACAAGAAGAAATACGTATGGAAAAATTAATTATATAAATTAAATACAAATAAAAACACAAACTGAAGTTCTCCCATTGTACTAAATTTTGTGCAATAAAGTTTTTTTAAAAAAAAGGGTCATTTTCCTTAGACTGTCTCACATCTCACATGTCACATGGGTCATATTTTGATTGGACCAAACTCCAAACGTCTCTGATGCATGCCCGATCGTCCCGATTTTTTCCCCCCTAAAGGTGGCAACCCTGGTCATTCTATATCATTAGTTTTACAGTAAAGCTTTGAAATACTGAATTACCGAGAAAACAAAATTTATAAGCGACATACAGTCACTCACACTCAAAGTGGGACAACTAAGAAAAAAAATATTCAATAAACTTCTTTACGAAAAAAATGCAGAGTGGCTTACTTTTTTAAATAATTGTTATAATAACAAAAAACAACCTCCATTTGTTGAACAAAAAAAAAATTTAAAGATCTGCCTTGTGTTTTCTTTTAATGAAGAAATAATAAAAATAACAAACATTCTGTTAACAGCAAAATCATCGCATGGATTGATGTTGTCATAAACAAAAAGTGTGACAATACAGTAGACTCTCGGTAACAAAAACATCACCTTACGTGAACACCGGCTAACGTGAACAAAACTTTCTTTGTATTGACTACTCTGTAACGTGAACACGTTGAGAAAGCCCTATAACGTGAACAAATTTAAAAATGTGTTTAAAATAGACAACATTGCTTTTTTTCTACTTTTGTCGGTTATCCGATTCATTTAGAAATGTATTGACCAATTTGATTTGTAAATTGTTGGTGGAAAATGTATTTGCCTTTGGCTTTTTTTGGTCACTTGTTATCCGATTCCTTTTTACTTAAGGGGGGAATCCCCAGTATCAATTTTTCGTTACTTTTGATATTTTATTGTGGTGTGGTAGTCAGTTTTGTGCGAGGTTTCATTGATAATAATTAAATCTAAAGTGTTTCGTGGAAAATGTCGCAAAAAAAAAACCAAGATACTTATCTCTGAAGCAAAAAGTGGAGGTGATTGAAAAGCTTAAAACAGGATCAAGCGTTACTTCTTTAGCAAAACAGTATAATATGGCAAAAAGTCCCTGCTCTTTTAGAAATTTTGAATCTCCCGTTGACTACAGACACTCCAAATCATCATGGATGACGCCGTCATCATGACGGCTGCAATATTTAAAAATTGGTTTCACCATTCGTTTATGCCTCAGGTAAGAAAAACGTTACAGTTTTACAGTGATATATTTACACATTTAGGTCAGAACATTTTTGAAAGAACAAAGATTGCCCAATAAAGCTTTGTTGTTGATTGATAATGCTCCATCCCATCCTTCCGAAAATGAATTGGGATCAGACGACGACCTAATAATTACAATGCTTATGCCGCCAAACGTAACGCCGCTAATCCAGCCAGTGGACCAAAATGCCTTAAGATTGACAAAACTGTTCTACCGAAACAGTCTTTCGGCATCGATTGTAGCCGCAGGAACCAGGAACTGCTATTAAACGCTATTGGATTTTTGAATTCAGGTTGGCAACGTCTTCAAGAAGAAACAATTGCTTAATGCTGTACAAACATTTTAAACACCATAGAAGATAAACAAGATCCTGAGGAAGGTATCCCACTAGCTGTTTTGAGAGAAAAGATTTTTCTACCAATTCAGTCAGAACAAGAACACACAATTGAACATCTTAATTCAATAAATCCAGAGGTTTGAATCTTTTTTTCCGTCGTATAAAACATTTGATTCCAACTGTAAGTTTAAAGGTTAGTTTTTCACTTGCTGATATCAATGAATGGATTGAAGATCATTCAAACGCAACTGAAATGAATGAGGATTTAAACAGTGACGGAAGTGAATGTGAGGACATAATTCTGGAAAGACCACATACTAAAATAGATCCCAGTGAAGCAATGAACATTTTCAACAAAGCTTTGGAATGGGCAGAAGATGAAATCGTAAGCCAAGCAGACATAAGCGCACTTAAACGTCTTCGCGAAAAGGCCGTTTTCAGTAACCTGCAAAAAAAGAAAATTAAAAAAAAAAAATAACACATTTTTTTCATTAATTTTAACGGATTCTCATTCCCTTTTTAACAAAAAGTATTATTATTTACGTAACATACAAAAAAAATTAAATATATGAATTTGAGTTTAAATATGTATTAAATTTATTTTTAAAATTCACCTGTACCTCACCTTCGTAAACGTGAACAACCCGTAAACATGAACACGCTCGGTTTTTAACGTGAACTAGTTACCGCGATTCTTGGGTAATTGTAAAAATAAGTTTTCTTTAATTTTTAAGAAAAACTCTTGATATTTCCCAAATGACTCTTCGATAATCGATATGGGTAGAAAAAAAATTTTCTTAAAAGAAGTGTACGAAAATGTGTTGCCCTTATCAAGACCTTCGAGAGCAAAATTAGCAATTTTAAAGACTTAAAATTATTGAGAAACTCCCAGCGGTACCAATTCATTACTGTCGAAGCAAAAGTAACAAACTATACCTACCCGAACAATTTTCCAACATTTATACCCTTTATAATATATTGCCAAAAATTTAAAACAGAAAATTCAGATTACTCAGTAATATCGCACCGAGTGTTTCGATTTAAATTCAAGAATGACTAGATTACCATATACATAGGTTTGCACTTGCCTAAAAAAGACAAATGCACATTTTGTGACATTTGGAACAACCAGATGAATATGCAAACCACATAAGTGATAACTCCCTAGTGATAAAGAAATATAAAAAAAATATTCCTCTCAGATCTAGAAAAAAGTAAGTTATATTCATCTTTTCTCTGTGCAAGTTTTGACTTACAAAAAGTTTTAAATACTCGTCATGGCAAAAGCGTAAGCCCTTACTATTCAAGAAAATACTCGTATTAAAACGAAAGTGTTTACAAAAATGGAACCATAAATGGTAATTGTTTTTTGTGGGGAGAAAAAGATGGCAAACGAGGGTGCAATGAAATTTCATCTATTATGTTCAAATATTTGAATTTAGTGGATCAGCAAAAAGTTCGAAATGTTATTCATCTTTATTGTGACAGTTGCGCGGGACAAAATAGCAATAAAAGTATGCTGTTCATGGATCGTGGCACAATTGAGTCTTTTATTTGCAAAGACAGTTTGGGCCCCTTCCGAATGGCCAACAATTATTTCAAATGCAAAAACCAATCTTTCTCCGTATGACTGTAAACTTATGAATTATGCTAATTTTAATGATTGGAAAAAACTTTCGTTGTCAATTTTTTCTACTAAATGTTATATAAATCTTAAACACCTAGAGCAGCATCCTTTGAAAAAAACAGTACCCTAATTGTATTTAAATATTGATTTTTAAAAGGCGAATGGTTTTTTTGTCGTACCAATTTACCCCAGTTAACGATGACGTACCCGCATAAAATTTATATTTTCTGGAAGGTAATTGGCCACAGATGATCCTAATATTTTTTTGCGGATTTGTTAACGTTCACCTAGGTAAAATTGCGTTAGAAGGTACATCCAGAAAACAACAACAATACTGTGTATTTTCTAATTTTTGTAAAAAAGAGAGAATAAATTTGTCCTGGGACTGGTAAGTAGTGTCCACCAAATGTATCGTAAACCCCAAAAAAGCGAAAAATAACGAAAATCTGACAACTGTGGGATTCTGTTTGCAACCATTTAGATGCACATAAGAAATCATAACTAAACACTGAAAATCACCTCGCCTCGTTTATTAGCTCCGAAAAAAAAAAATTAAAATTCTCCTGTAAAATTTTTTTTTTACCGCTTACTCGCGGTAAGGTCTCAATATACTAATTGTTACATTGCCGATCTAGCTGCAATTTACAAAGCCATATCTGTCGCCCAACAAACCTCTGAACGTTACTTAATCCTTACAGACAACCTCGGCATACTCAGGGGCTGAAGAAATGCCATAAATAAATGTCCACCTCTTGAAATTCTAAGAAACTGCTTGTTCCACCACAGAAACAATATAATAGCTTGGATACCCGGAGACTGTGGAATTAAAGTTAATGAAGCCGCTGACTTGGGAGCAAAAAACGCTCAATATCCACTTTTCATAGAGTATCTAACATTGTACCAACTTTCGAAAAGAGGTTTTGCTCATATTCAAAAGAAAAAACTCATAGAAAAATGGGAAACATCAAAAACATTTCTTCGAAAGCATCAACTCGTGAATACCCGTATCTGGTACAACCAATCCTTAAGTAGAAAAGAATATATACAAATATTACGAATCATTACGTATCTGAGTTGTAAACTCTGTTTACAAGCAAATACAGTATTTGCTTGTAAACAGAGTGTAAGTGTAGTAGTATTTGAAATACTATTACACTCGCGAGGCCGCCAAGCAATGCTCAAATTGTGGGATAGCTCTTACAATTTGGCATATTTTCGTGGAGTGTCCTGTCTCTCACCAAATAAATACATCCACAGACAATATACCCGAGACTCTCACCAACATCCTGAATCCATCAGATGGCAACTCCATCCGTTGCATCAAAGCTGCCATTTCCGCCTACCAGAAATTTGAAAAGATTTAACTTAGTTTCATTTGCCCATCATAATTTTTGAAGTGAAAACTTCTTTAGGCGCGTTTGGCACTTTTGCGATGGAAGTAAATCAATGAATCGCGACCGACACCATTTTTTGATTGGCTCATCGTAATTCGTATGTAAAATCGTCATAGCCCAGCGTCTCAGGTTCGTTTCACAGCCATGACTTGCATTTTTTTGTTTATTTAAAGTGAAAACATAAATAAAAATTGATCGCCACGGCTGGGATTCGAACATGAGACCGTCAGTTTAATAGCCAACGACTCTACCATTGAGCCAAGAGACACCTTAATTTTATGTTGCTAAATGACTTAAAAGAATGCAATAGCATTATTACATAGTAATTGTACTTACCAACTCGGAGAAATACAGAGAAGAAAGAAATCAATTGAAGAAACAGAGAAAAATTTATGCAACGCAGAAAAAATAAAAAGCACCAAATATTTTACTGCCATTACAATGAAGAGTGGCTGGATAAGTGAAGCTGGAAATTTCATCATGACAGAGTAGGAGACGCTTTTTACAACAAATTAGAAGAGATCAACAACTCATCGCGATGAATTATCGATGGAATTGAAACGGTTGCATGAAAATAGATTGAAAACCATTACTCAATAGACACTATCGCTAAGAAAATTAACGTATTAATTTTAACAGAGACTCACATGGGTGAAGAAGAAATATATGATATTCCTGATTTCAATTTAGTTGCAAGTTTCAGAAGGCACGATCGTCCAGCAGCAGGAGTAGCTATCTATAAATGGTTGTCAGATACAACTGCCATTTTTTGTGCAAATCATATGAATTTGCATACGAGGTACACTAGTATGTCTAGTACTATTTTGATATCGGCGATCTATCTGTTTGTCGTTGCAACTGTGAAAATGAACAGCAAGTTATAATAGTTGGCGTTTATATTTCACCGAATTAAGTGTTATACGACAGTTTTTATATAAAAATTTATTTATTTATTCTGTATACGCTTCTGCACACCTTCACGGCAAAATTGGGGAGAGATTTGATGATTTGCCAATGATTTTGAATGGTGACTTTAAACATCAACTCCGCCGATGCTACAAATTTTAATTTTTAAAAGAAGAATATAATTTAAATATGAAGAATGACCGCAGCCTTCGTACAACGAAATATAAATCGACAGTTGGTGCAGTCTTTGCGATATATTTAAATAGATTCGAGTCAAAATTTTTCGTTTCCTATTTTAGTTACCATAGGCCTATTACTTCATTATTAGAATACGATGATTGCATGAGATGATAATGGAAAAGCTGAAAATGTGAATGAAAACTCATAAGTTTCATTAGCCGCGTTTTATCGAAAATTTTCTATATTCAGTTATGTTCATTTACGATAAAACGATTTTTGGTTTATATTCATTTAGCACGTCACTTTCAATTTTAACTTTCAGAGTTGGTACCCTTGGCACTTGTTCTAAGGATAAGAAACCTTAAAAATTTGCATTCAAAGGAATATAAATGCATACCTTTTATTTTCCATTTCTATTGTTCTCTATTTAATTCTCGATTCTCAATTCATTTGCCGCATTCCAACTTTTTTACTTTCGAGGTAAACAAACAAATGTCACTTTAATTTTTTTTCGCAATGGCTGTGTTCAATTAGATTCATTTTGTGACTTATGTTTTTGGTTGCCTTGGTTCTGATGTTCTTATGTGTTCTGTCTGATGTTCTTTTTTTCTGACCGATTGCGAAACTTTCCTTGAGTGTGTGTGTGTGTGTGTGTGTTAGTAACTGCGTGTCTATTTATGTCCCCACCAAGTCACCACCTGACTCTTCTATTAGCTATTAGGTGTGTTTCTTTACTGAAAATTCGCACGAAATGCACCGAAATTCGGCGAAAATCAGTCTAATCCCGTTCCGATTTTTCGTAGCAGTGCACAAAAAAGAGAGTGCTCTCGAGAGAATAAAAAAATTTCCCCGTCCTGCGAATTTCCGCCACCAAAATTTCTGTGGACAGAAATCGTGCACAGCCAAAACAAATACCACAACTGTCAAACAGACGTTTTTCCAAGCGTTGCGTTGCTGCGAATGTTTTGTTCAAGGCGTTTCTTTACTTTTAAGACAATTACGCTCATTCAGAGAGTGTCTGAAAGAATTTTACAACCACTCCTTAAAAAAAAGTTTCTGTGCACAAAAAGTAAAGAAACAGACTTATTCAATCTGTTGTCGAAAATCAGAAATATGAACGAACACAACCCAAAGACTGCCAACCTCTGGGTGCCAAAAAAGAAATTTACCAACCATCCCTGTTGTGCAGTTAGCTAACTGCGATATTTATGTTCATTTAGGCTATTGACATAAGGAGTTGTTGTTTTCCCATGAGCGATGTTTTACTGAAATGAACATAACTGCACATAGAATTTCGATAAAACACGCCTATTGATGTTCTTCCATATGTACATGTACATATATTATAAAACATTGAATAAAATTTTGCCACTATTTATCTATTTTTATTATAAGCACTAAGAAGAAACATTTCAATGAAAAGATTTTCCTGTACAGTAAAATATTTACTGAAAATTCAATTCTGTTTTCACTTCTGTCGGCACTCCCGGAGTGCTTCCTTTTTTTATTTTACTTTTTACTTTCTTTCAAAATGTATAAATTAATATTATCCTTAAATTCTTATTTAATTCTTGTTAAGCTAAAAAACGGTACCATATGGTCTGGCTACCTTGATGCCTAAAAAATAAAATGAATTTATAAATTAATTTTATAATTTATTTCAATAAATAAAAGAAAGTAAAATTGAATGAATAATTAAGTATAAGAACCAAATACTAAAGCGTATCCGTTCAGTGGTTCTTATCTAGCAAACCAGAATATGGAATGAAAAATACTTAGGTACTCCGCCCTGAGATTTTACCAACTATAGTTTTTCTAGGGACTAAAAATCAGAAATAAGGAAAAGGAAATCAAGAACAAAAGTATTTACTGCACATAAAACATTTGCTAATGTACAATTGCTGTTGCATTCCAACACCAATGTTCGTCCATTATACTGAAATTTTTGTGGATGTTACTCCTTTCAATTCACCCAAATTTATTCTCCCATGATTGTACGTAGAATAGTATTGAATAGTATCACGTAATACATAGCGAACATCGTCGAATGATAGCAAAGTATCGTTTTCGTTTGTGCCTTGCAAACAAGGGGGATAAAGCAATAAAACGAATTGCAATTGCACATTTCAATTCAGTAATAACGAATTCAGGTGGCACAACCGAACATGAATTTATATATAAAAAAAAGGAATTTCGGAAAAAAAACTCCTGCACAAAAAGCGCCAGTACCAAGTACTGACACACTCATAACAAGAAGGCATTAACTTCAGTCAACGAGCACAATTTCCCGGAAAATGGTTTCAAGGTACAATACTTCCCGCTTTTTCATATCTTCGTTTCAAGAATTGATGTGAAACTGCTGAATTTTGTCTCCTTTAAAAAGGTAAACCAATTTTATTTTTCCAAGAGATCCCAGGCTGGAGCGCCAAAAATAAGGCATTTAGTTAAAGTGCTGGTTTGTTTTCGACCACGATCAATGTTTAACGTTTCGTTTGAGGTGGGATTAAATTTGTATAATTGCTGAGTAAACTGAGATTCCCTAAAAAAAACGTTCTCCATCTACAAGTTAACAAGTTTCTTATGTAAAATCCAAGGCAAAACTTTCATTACTAAGCAAGAAATTAACTAAACAAATTTTAGTTTTACTTATTCTTTTAGGTTTTGTATATTGTAGAAACATTAATCCCAAATCAATTCCCATATTATGGATTGTTTGTTGAACACTTGCTTTCACAGCTAGCTTTCATCATTCGTTCAGTTATCGACCTCTGTCAAGCTGTTCAAGTAAAATTCTCGTATTGGTACACAATTTATGTGTAATTTAGTTGATAGTTATTTGCTTGTTAGTTGCCAAAAAAAAGAATTTTTTTTGACTTCTACATTACCTAATTATTGTTAGTAACTTCATCAGCTTGACTGGTTTGTTTTTTCTTTAAGAGAAGTAAAGAGACTTACAGTCGTATTTATAAAATTTGCTTAGAACACTCTTAGATAGTTGTCCAGCTAGATGGTGTCTAAGAAGTTGGACATACCTTAGCCAAGGACGTACTAACCCATTCCAAAAGTTGTCTATCTAATCATAGTTGTTGTCTAATGTCACTTTCCATTGGACGAGAAGAACCGTCCAGGAGCGTCCAGGAGCTTCCACGAGTGAAACCAATGAAAACAACATAATGCTATGTCCGCACCTGAAGTTAACCTGGGTTTCGTTCCAGTATGGTTTGAGTTAACCAAGTAGTGTCCGCATATGCAGAAAAGTTTTGAGTTTATCTTTTTGTCTTAAGTTAAAAAGAGACAGACATACAAGTGTGAGCAGAAGGTCAACGACGTATGAGAGAATTCATTCTCTCTCCACTCACTTCCACTCTCTTAAATGTCAAATTCAATGGAATATTGGAAATAGTGCATTCAGCTCCTTTGGTTACGAGTAGGTTATCTCGAATTTCATTTGTATGGCAAACTACTTGGTTATCATGTTGGTTTGGAATTGTTTTGAGTTAAACAAGTTTAACTCTCAGGTGCGGACATAGCATAAAGAAGGTAGGTATCTACTTTCTTACTACAATTGTAAATTGCCTGAACGAATATGCTCTTTGGGTTAAAAAAAAAGCTTATAACGACTACATTTATATAAATGTCCAGTAAATTGAAATGATTCTATTTGAGGGTATCAAATTCTAAAAGCCAGGACACAAAGCAGAACTGCGAAAGATGAAACAATGTAGATATACATATGTACGTACTGTTACCGGATACACTAGGGCATTTTTGGAGTTCATGCTCAGAACTTTACAAGGACGTTCATTTCATATGTGTATCGCAGTTGGTACACGAAAGAGGCGTGCTTGTTAGAAACACAATACGCATCGAAGCTGAAACTTTTCTCATTACATGCTGTAAAAACGATATCCCCACGGAAAACACGGAGCAACACGAAAAGGATTTCTGATATGATTATCTGATGCAAGGAAAAACAGTATGCACAAATGCTGCTGGGAGTATATAGAGCTGCAATTTGAATTGGTGTCTGACAATAGCCCGCCAAATTATCTAACAATGTGATTTTCGGTATGCTGTGACAAGAAGCGAAAATGACTGCTTGTTATACCATGTAGGTACACGCTTTTCGAAGAATCCTTGTTTCGGTTTTCGTCTATCTCCTTATAAAATACCAGAAGAAGAACATTTCCTGCTCAATATGTAAGAAAAAGAACTTTGAGGACTATTCACAAGAGCAACACCAACGAACGAGGAATAAATAATGAAAAGTGATTTTACAATCCGAAATTCTTCACGAATTCTAGTTTTTACTGATTTAGAAACATAAATTTTTATTTTTTGTTGTCACCCCAGTAAACATTTTTCTGAAGGTTCAGATTTTGTTCACCAAAAATGATTCATTTAGCAGAAGAACTATGAATGTACACAAAAAGGAAAAAAAAGAACAATTCATTTTTTATTCAGTTTTTTTGACCAAATCCGAATGCGCACTGTAAATTTTTTTTAATAAAAAGATCTTGGGCAAATTCTCCTTTTCATTTTTATTCTATTTAATTCATTCCTGCCTATGAGACATGATAACGGGACATCGCTAAAATATTTTTGAAAGGGGTGCAGCTATAGGCAAACCTATCCATTACCTATATGCAAAAAAACCTATCGTCAATTTAGCGTTTTATTTTTCTTATTCGTCCTTATCATGTTCCGATTTGTGAGATTTGAAAAAATGGGATCTTGGCGCAAACAAATAATATCCAAATGAAAATCTTCACTTTGATCAAGTTTGTCTTAGAGTGAAGACGAGATTAGGAAGTGTACATACAGTGGAAAAAGGCAGGTAAACCCAATATAAAAAGCAATAAAAAGTTGTTCAGTGAAAAAAAACATAGTTTTTCATTGAATGTGAAAAAAAACTGATAGTAAATCAAAACCAAACATAAAAAAAACATTTAAAAAGTGGTGGAAAGAAAAAATATTTAAAAGTGGACAAAAAAAAAGATATTACACATACTAAATATATATTCAAAATAATTGACCAGACGTGACTATACATATTCGGAAGGTAAGACACATAATTTTTGTAAATATGATGAAACATTTATCTACTAAAAATAGGAAAGCTAACTGTCTGAACAGAATGGCGTAGCTGTAATAGTAGTACGCCGCCGCCGCATGGCCGCACTGTCAAACAGTGCTGTCACCCTATAGCTGATGGAGCAAGAGCGCAGTATATATAAAAAAAAGCGCATAAGATTGCAATATACCGCAGTAGATTTTACAATATACAAAAACGAAAAATCCACTCAAAAAACAACATTTTATTTCCATATGAAAACAACAAGCAGATCACTTAAACTAATTTATCAAAAAATCACATTTCACATATTTTTTTTGATACAGAAAACAAAAATTAATTAAAAATAAACTAATTCTTAAACTTATAAAACATAAAATCACAATTCATTTATTAATTTTGATAGGGGAAAGAAAAACCTAAACAAAGTTAATAAAAAAAATCAGACTTCTCTATTGCATAGGTATAAAAAATAATGGGGAATAATAAATAAATAAAATAGGTACATAAAACATAAACACTTTTTTAGTTGAATTTTAACTAAATTCACCCTTTATGAATTTAAATTCATCAAAAAACAATTAATAATGCCAGGTGAGTCCGACGGAAACCAACAATTTCCTTCCGACTCCGTTAGCTTTTTGGCTAAAATAATGTTCTGAAGAGTTGAAATACCTATACTATTTCTTAAATCAGTTTTTATGAGATTAACTTGTGAAAATTTTCTCTCAGCAGCTGCGCTGCTATGCGACAAAGAGCAGAGCAACAACATAAAATTCGATAAGTCTGCCAACATAAGTTGACCTAGCGCGTCTTGGATTGTTCTCGTTTTTGACCAGAACTTCTTGACATCCAATTCATCATTATATTTTTTTAACTATTTCTGTATTACCTAACAAATATCTCCATTGCATATCTAGAACTTCGATATTGTCAGCAGAAAATGGAAATTCGTTCAAAATGGGCAATATAGGCTTCAAACTGCCACCCACTATTTGGTTTACCTCTATATATTTTAGAAGTTGTAGTTTTTTATTGCTAAAATCAAACCGTTTCGTTATTTGTTTACACAATTCCTTGCAAAAATTTAAAAAGTGCGTTCTGAGGTCTAACAAATCCTCTTCAACTAAATCATTTGAACTGATGTATTGTTGAAACTGAATGCCAAAGTACATATCTGAAAGTGGCATATACGATATACAGTGAAGAGTCTTTGACATCTACATCAACTCTTATCACTTCAAGTCTTATAAAATATTTTATTATTAAGGTACAAATCTTGTATTGCTTCATGGAGCAAATGAATTTGTCTAAACTCGCTTTGGAATAGTCTATTGCTTTTATTTATCAAATTTAATATATAGTGCTCCCCGGATAAGTACTTCTTAGGTTTTGCTGTCTTTTAAAGTGCAATTAACCGAGAAAGTTAGTTATTCAAACCCGGTAACGTGCTTGCTGATAAAAGGATCCGCTTTAACACCTTAAAAGCGTTCGTAACCGAGGAACTATGTAGTATTGCTTGTGTTTTTGTTGGGCATTGATGACATTTTAATTGCTGTGAAGTCAGCTGTGCTTCTGTGCAGATTTTGAAACAAAACAGGGAATGTTTAGCTTTAATTTTGGGTAGGTAAGGTAGTTATCTGAAAAAATGCATGCTTTTTAGATAAACGTGTTGATAATAGCGGGCGTTAAGCGTGTTGGTTAAATATCCGATAGGCATTTAACAGGGTAAATTTGTGAGCAATCTGAAACAAAACAAGCGTAGAAAAAAATTGCTTAAATAAATGGGCTGTGCATCAAAGCGGGGAGGTAAATAAATGGGAATTACTGTATATGCAAGAAATAGAACATACAATTTATTTTTTGAGTTCGTTAAGAAATTTGAAATTTGATTTATTGAATTTTCATGTTCGAAAGCATCTAAATTGAAATAGTAGTTAGTTTTTTTTAGTTTTTAAATGATTTTTATTTCATGAAATTTACAATGGTTTTGTTTAGCTTTCATTATATGACATGGCCTACGACGTCTGTCAGTCAGCAATAAAAATTCTTAAATAAGTGTATTTTTACAGTGGTTTTTTACATCTCTCTTTCCCTTTTTATATATATATATATATATTTTATGTATTGTTTTAGAAAAGTTCAGTGAGGATTCGCGTTCTGTAACTCAATGCTATTTTCAAGTATCTGTACAAATTCTCCCATTCAGTTGTTCCATTTAGGATATCTATAATTCCAGCCTCATTAAGGTAGCTCTTTCTGAATAAACTTTGCCTAGTTTCTGCAAGCATAGGACATCTGCCCACAAAGTGAAACACGTTCTCTACTTCCCTAAGGTTGCACATGCTGCAGATTTCTTGTAAATCGCTCCTGTGAGGTATATGATTCAGGGGGAGTAACTCTCCCCCTGTTTTTAAAACAAGTGACATGAGGTCGGTTGAAAACTCCGCCCTGAAATAGTTTTTAGCTGCTAAGTTTTAGTCAAGCTGCGCATAAATGTTTCTATGAAATGAGCTCCTGGCTTTCCAAATGGAATCTTCACGCTTTTTTTCATCTACTAAGCCGATTAAATTGTAGAGTTGGCTTTTCCATGTGTTAATCGAGTCATATTCAAGATCGAGCGAGAGTCCACTGTACTGGGCTAAATTATTCCAGGACTCAAACCAAGAAATTCTCTTCCTGATCACCAGCCTTGTTATCTGCTTAGGCAATCGTGTATCATCCATTTCTATTGTGATTTGAACTGTAGTGACAAATGTTTTCTAGTTGAGAATGTCAACGAGTTTAAATATTTGGGACTGACTCTAGATTCTCGGATGAGTTTTGCTAATCATGCTGAATCCCTGAAGAAGTACTTCCGCTGTACACTGCGACATTTTTATTATTTGCGTAATGTATGCTCAACTAAACTGTTAAAAACAATTTACTATGGTATTTTCCATTCTAAGTTACAATATGGAATTGCTTGTTGGGGTGGTGTGTATCGTAACAAAATACAACCACTTTTGGTATTGCAGAAATATGTCGTTAGAAAAATTTGTCGTAAGGCTAGTAGGCACTCTAGCTTTACTCTGTTCTGTGCTCTTAAAATACTACCAGTTCGTCATTTATACTGTTTCAAGGTGCTAAAAACTTTCTATATGAAGTCTGGCAATCTCAATTGTCGTTTAATTTCGAGATACAATCTTCGTGGAAACCTTTCAAACTTATTATCTGTTCCTTTTTTCCGTACCACTACTTACTTACTTAGGTGGGCATTACAGTTCGGGGTGAACCTGGGCCTCAACCAACATCCTTCTATAACGATTTCGATCTCGGGCGAGCTCTCTCCAGTTTCGCACTCCAAGTCGGTTGAGGTCTTCATCCACTTGATTGCGCCACCTAAGACGAGGTCTTCCCCTTCCGCGATTTCCCTGCAATGTGCTTTCGAACACCCGACGAGCCGGAGCGTTTGGGTCCATCCGCTCTACATGGCCCAACCATCGTAGCCTCGCGATGCGTACTCTTCTGGCTATGCCCATGTCGCGGTACAGCTCATACAGCTCGTTGTTGTATCTTCTTCTCCACACATTGTCTTCGCATACGGGACCAAAGATCATTCGGAGAATTTTTCTTTCGAAACGACCAAGAGTTTCCTCATCCGCTTTCGATAAGGTCCATGCTTCCGCGCCGTACAGCAGGACTGGGATGATTAAGGTCTTATACAAGGTCACCTTGGTTTTTCTAGAGAGGGTTTTCCGTACCACTGCTTATCGTAATTTTTTCTCAATTATGTCATATCGGTTGTTTAACATTCTTCCTCATTCAATAAGGACAATAACTGTACCTGGAAAGTTTTTTACAAGCGTTAAATTGTGGCTTTTTTCCTTAGACTATCTTTCTCTGGATTCTTATATTTTTGATGTTCTGGGTTAACTTTGCTTCAAATTTCAAATTTAATACTACTTTTGTTATTCTACTTAGTAATTTGATATCAACTTTTGTATTATATAAACATTTTTTTTATTTTTTATTTTAATATGTGAATTCTAAAAGGGTCACCCCACCCAATTACTTTTGATTTTATTGTTATTAAAGCTTTTGAAGTGGCATTCAACTCTATTTTTTAATTTCTTAAAAATAAAGAATGCTAACCTTTCTTATATTTTTCTTTTAATTAAATGAAATTTTTTATATATTTGTATTATTTAACAATTGTTAAGAAATTTATATGAAATAATAAATATACTATACTACTATACTATACTATACTATACTATTGTCTTTAGTATGTAGTCAACCTGCATTTTAAGTGTTGAGATAAACATCGGAGAAAGAATTGTTTCCAGCAAAAGGATGTGGTTAGCCGGTAGTTTCAATGTGCGCTTCAAAAAGTATCTAAGAATTTGCTCCACTTCTTCGAATTCTTTGTGTTTGGCCGTTGTTTTGAAGATTTGGTATTTTGCTTCATACTGAACATCTCTGCTGTGCATCACACTTCTCCAGGTCGCATTTAGCGCAGTTTTTGCCTTAGATAATTTATCTGTCATGTGGTTCTTAAGGTTAAGATTTCTAGAAATCCGCATGCCAAGATAGTTGTATTCACTCACGATTTCAATGTTGTGCTCTCCAAACTTCCATTTTTCGCTGCGACAATTTCGCCCTAATCCGTTTCGAAATATCATAACTTTTGATTTGTCGAGGTTCACCTGGAGTCTCCCTTTGTTGCAATAAACGAATAATCGATTTATCATAAGTTGGAGGCTTTCGATTGACTCAGCAAGCATGACGATATCATCTGCGAACATTAGCACTTTTATTAGAAGGTCTGGTGAAACTCGAGCTCCTTCTTGTAGAATTTCTTCGATGTCGTCTATAAATAAAGCGAAAAGTAAGGGGCTGAGGCAGCAGCCTTGTCTTAGCCCTATGTCTACTGGGAACTGATCAGATACTTCGCTTCCAAGGGTTACTGCAGAGGTTGTTGAGTCGCATAATCGCTCTAAAATGTTCCATAACTTTGTCGAAATTCCTTTATTGTATTGCTTCAACATCAGTGCTTTTCTGTCTATGGTATCGAATGCGGCTAAAAGGCATAAAGCTTCTTTTTCGATCCCTTAAATATCTCAGCTATATTGGTAAGCGTGTAAATTTGGTCAATAGCAGAGTAATTTTCACGAAAACCAGCTTGCGCTTCACTCAACAGGTTATTTGCCTCTACCCAGTTATATAAGCGTTTGTATAGAAGTTTTGCTAGGACCTTCATCGCTGAATTCAGCAACGATATACCTCTGTAGTTGGCGGAGACTCTATTGTCCCCTTTTTGGAAAATAGGACAAATGATAGCTTCTTTGAAACAGCTTGGTATACTAGCGCTCTCATATGCTTGGTTTAAGGCTCTTGTTAGGTATTCTGTTCCTTTCTTGATTGTGTGGTAAGCTACTTTGTTTGCCTTCAATACAAATTTCACACGGCTCTTTGGGAATATTAAAAAATTTTATTTCACTCGTATGTTCTTGAAGTTTCTTGATGTCACCAGCATTGAGATGGCCCATTCTCTTGTGCCATAACGCATAGTTAGTGTCTTTCGTGCTGAAAAGAACAGTGGTCGACTTTTCTGAAATTTATTTGGTACAATCCGGTTGGACTTCTGTGTGCCACTGCAACTGTTTGATTGTTCTTAGAGATCTCTCCGCATCCGTTTTCAAATTTTACACAAAAACCATTCATTTCAAGTTTTCTTACTGAAAGTAGATTATATTCCAGGTTCGGAACTCAAAGGGCATTTTTTATGGTAATCAAATTTTCTCTATTGTTTGCAAAGCTTGACACTTGAATGTCTCCGACTTTATCAGCAACTAGATAAGATCCAGACTTTGCAACTTTTCTTTTTATGGGTTCACACATTTGTTTGGCATTAGATAAAGATATATTGCTGTTCATCAGATGTTCTGATGCGCCTGAGTCTAGATAACAATGAACCTGGTGGTTTAGATCTTTTCCGATATATGCTGAGAAACAAAAACTGTCTGTTTTGCTCAGGTTAATTTCTTCTGTTGCTGCATTTGCCCAGTTATAATTTCTATTCTTTGAATCATTTGCTATTTTCCTGCAAACTGCTATTTTGTGCCCAATTTTTCCACAGTAGTTGCATTTAAATGGAAAACGTCCTTGTGTTTCGTTCACTGGCTTTCCTGGTTGTGAAACAAAAGCTGTTGAGGATACAGGTTCTTCTCCATTTGACTTTTTTAGTTCGAGTTGTTTTGATTCCTCATCTTGTAGCCTGTTTTTAACAAAAGATATTGTAAGATGCTCACCTGAGAGAGTTTCTATTACAGTGACTACATTATTGAATTCTGCCGGCATAGTGAGCAGTAGATGGCACACAATATCGAGTTCCTCCAGTTTAGCTCCAGTTGATCTTAATTCACGAATTAGTTTGTCAAAACTTACAAAATGATTAGCGAGAATTTCATTTTTGGCATCAAATTTCATACTGAGTAGAGATTTACGAATCAATTCCTTTGCGTTGGAATGTATCACAAAGAGTTTTCCATACGTCGAATGCTGTTTCCTTATCTTTCGCATATTCCAAGTGACTGTCCGCAATTTTTTGAATTATTTGGGATTTGCATTTTCGATCTTTTCTTCTGTGCTCAGCTAGTTCTTTTAATTTTTGTCTTGTCTTGTCTTCATCTTCATCTTCATCGAAATAAACTTTTTCTTGGTATGATTCTTTGGTATAGTCTCATAGCTCCAATTCGTCCAATAATGTTTCTATCCGGAATTTCCAATTGTCGAAACCATTTCCATCGAAAAGAAGAATTTTGAATCTTTCTGCTTCGTCATTCATGTTGTCGTATATGTTAACGTGTATGTACTTCTTCTTAAAACTTTTAATTCGATGAATTCCTCTTTTCGGATATGTTAACCTGTATGTTCTTTTTAAAATTCAGGTTCTGGGCCCATAACCTGTAAAGTTTTGTATGATGTAATAAAAGAGAAACGACTTAATGGAACGAAAGTTTAATTTAGAATGAAAAATAGTTGAAAAATAATTACATAGAAAGAAAAAATAAAAAGCAAAGAAGAAGTGATTAAATTTGAACAAGTATAAAAGTAAAATAGATTAAGTTGTTATTTCCAACAGGCTTGCAATTATTTAACTTTAAGTTTCTACCAGAGTTGCCAATTGAAATAGTATTGCAAGGGAATCCATTGTTGCAATAACCTATTAATAACATTTTCCACAGAAAGCCAACGAATCGAAGACAAACCTAATATTTTGGTTGCTTTCAACATCAAAAGCTTCTTGAAAGTCTTTATATGCACCAATGCGTTTTGGGCTATGAGCAAAGTAGTTATATATATTTTTGATAACTTTTTCAATGAAATCTGGTAGTTTTTTAGATGCTGCAAAAGCACATAGATGCAAAGAGTGACATGTGCATCCTAGAAAAAATTAGTCTTCATTTTTGTTTAAAAATACCGGACATAACAGATGCATTATTATCTGTCGCTAACCCGATAATATTTAAAAGATGAATTTTTTTCTCTTCAAAAATTAATTTCAAACTAGAAAATATTTCCTGGGCATCTGATTGTTTAAGGCTGAAAAAGTAAAAGAAAAACTTTAAGCTGTAAAAGTTTAAACTTTAAGCTCTACCAACAAAAAGAAATGATCACTTATTTTATTTGTCCTACATTTTAAGAACCGAGTAACAACTATAAATAATAAACACTTGGTTAAAGACACATCTGTAGTTTCATCAGTAATAATTGAGATTTTATTATTTTTTAAGGGAGGGGTAAGCCTGGGCATTATCAAAAAATCGATTTTTTTATTGCATTTTCTTATTATACTACATCTCAAGAATGTTGTGTACAAATTTCAAGTCATTCCGAGTTGAATTCGGAAAGTTACAGTGATTTTAGAGCAGGTATGCGCGGTTAGCGATTAGAGGGGGGCGGACGGACAATGATCCCGGCCGCGCAGCATCTTTGCTCCTTTTATGATTGGTTCCAGGTAGCCCGAGTTCTTCTTTTGTATTCAGGGAAGGGGAGCTCACTCTAATGACGCTTCTAACGGAATATTTTTGAGTCAGTGTTCTGTTTTTCGCGTTTGTCTTTAAAGCGTTTATCTCGAAACTAGTATCTTTAAAGGCGCAGGTGGTGTGCAAAATATCTCGGCGAATGTTGCACCAATCCTTCTGAAATTGCACAGTTCTTTACGAATACGATATATTTTTAGAGGTAATAACAGGAGGATTTTAAAAAAATTTCATTTTTCCGGAAATGACAGCTATTCATAGGCGGCATTTTTCGTCAAAAAAACGACTTTGTCACAAAAATCTCAAAATTGCAAAAAAAAACCTCGTGTTATTACCTGGAGAAAGTTGTTTTTTAACGAAATCTTTTTAAAATTTTGATTTAAGATGATCCTGTCAAAAGTTATCTTGCACACCGCAAAAGACCAAAAAGTGAAGGCGGCTTGGAAAATGCAATATCATCGGCTTGTTTTTCAATATTTTTGTATGAAAAAATTACAGAAGATACTTGAGATTATACTTAATAATGCAGCAAATCTATGAATTAAATTACTCTATCAGATTTTTCATAAAAAATTCGTAAAATAAAGCCTTTTTTTCAGCGTCTTTTTTTCAACTGGGCAAATGGTCTAATTATATAATTTATCATTGATGTTGTCTTTGTTCTTCCACACCTAATTGATTTGGCAATTGATGAATCAGTGCAAATAGAGCTAATAAGGGAAGCTTTTGCTAGTACTACTCAAAAATAAAAATTAAATTATCACATTAAACGCATTAAGCTTTCAATAATACCTTGGTTTTTGGGATCTTATAACGAATCTGTCCATTTTTTAATAAATAAATCTAATCAGATTAAAACACAACTAAGATATAATAAAAGTAAAGGAAAATATGCATATGCGTCCTTTCGAGAAATAACAACATCCCCGACAACCGATGTTATGGATAGAAAGATGGTTAAGATTTGGTCGGGGATAGATTTTTCACGTTTAGTCGAGTATCGAATGAGTTTTTCGACTTTTCATTTTTTAATGTTGGTGCGTCTAGAGACTTTCATGTATCTCGAACAAAAGCAACATGGGTGGCAAAGGGTCTGATCACAAATGTGTAACTGAATAAAATCGTATGCCTACTCTTACACTCCGCAATTTAGTTGCTTAAAATTTTAGATTTTTAGAATTTCATTGATTTCAGGAGTTAAATTTGTAAATTTATATAAAGATACATAAAACAACGAAATAGCAATTAAAAAAGGTCTGTTTAGTGACTGAAAGCACTTTTTGCATATTTCTTCACATTTTTCTGTGAATGTTGACATTTTTTTCAAAGGTAAATGTTAAGTATGCCATAAAAATGGTTTTATTTTTTATTATTAATAGTTTAATTCGTTTGAAACAAGTAACAAAATATTTTTTCCAACTCACATATAAATCACAATCGCATATGAACTCAACCCTAGTATGTAAATAAGGTCAAATACACACAAAAGAAATTCCTTGTTACCTTTTTGAACGGACCTATTTTTTGACATTTCTAAACTAACAAAAAACAGACAAAAAAAATTGTTTACCTGCATTTATTTCACTACGGAATATTTTATTTTCCACTCTATACAATAATTGCTTTGGGTTTTTAACAAACACTTTTTGCGTTTTTGTGCTAATTTGGCAACAAAAAAATTTATTTGTTGACTTTTATTGGTTTGACAACTGATCAAAAACACCTACCCACAAATAAAAAAAAACCAAGCGGTTTTTTTGGATATCATGTTATGTACATAACGATAACATCCTTGTGAAAAAAACACGCCTAATAACAACTTGGGTTCGAGTATTGTGTTTTTGTATGTATGTGTCAGTTAAGTTTGATCTTTTTGAGCCGATAGCGGCAAGCGCAAGTGTATGTAATTTTAAATAGTCAGTGAATGCATTCAGAGTGAACGTGGTTTAGCATTTTAAAGATTTGTATGGACGCGTTTAGAGCAAACTTTGAATGAGGATAACAATTTTAAAAGGGTAGTAGATTCGTTTTGCTGCGTGTAGATTTCCATTTAAGTATTATTCACATGAGAACGACCAACGAACGACGAATGAACGAAAATTCGTTAATTTTGACATTTCATTCACATGAGTGTTTTACATTCGTCACGAATAACGAACACAATTTACATGCAAAACAAAAATGGGGAATGATTTTGAGGTTAAGCACGCGCGAAAAATTTATTCGTTGGAGTGTGGAGTATGTGGAACGAGAATAAAGTCTGACAGTTCGTACCTACTAGATGTTTTTTCGTAACGAATAAACTTTTTTTCTCAATTTTTTTAATTTTAGGCACAAAAATAAAAGTTTATCCACCTAAAAATAAGTATGAACTATGTTTCCATCGTTTCCAAAAATATTCGTGAGGAATTTATATTTGTAAGGTACTTAAAACCACATTTCTTTATTTATTCGTCGTTCGTTAGTCGTGCTCATGTGAATAGTCCTTTAAGGCTAAGCGCAGTAGATTTATTGCTGTAGTAGTAGGGTGTCAGCACTGCTGTCAAATCAAGAATCAGAAAGCAGCTGCGAAATGTAGTAAAGCTCGTCCACAATGGTTTAGCGCAAGATGTCAATTCAATAGATTGTATAAGTAGAACAAATAATCAAATCGTTCCGGGCAATTTGTGTTATTATTTTATTTATATATTATTGTTTCGAATCAATTTGCTTGAAAATTGTCTTTTGTGAAAGTTTTTTTTTCAAATCTTTTCAAGTATGGATAGTTAGGAAGAAGAAATTGCATTTATAGCCATGATAATGCAGGTGTGCTTCCTATCCTCGAAGCTACTAAAATACAAAAGACGTAAGTGGTGGCAGCGTCCTTTACATCAAGAGAGAATAACAAAAGGATTCTTCGAAACAACTTTTAAATTCATCAAAGAAAATTGATTTGTTTGCTCCTGGCTTCGGTCAAGGAAAAATTAAAAAAGACATCCATCAGAAAGCCAATAAGTCCCGAGTGCAGGATGGTCGTAACCTTAATGTAAGTTGCACAGAACAATAAAACGTGTAATACATCTAAAATTATGCTTTTCAGGTACTTGTCGCTAGGAGTTTCACCAAATTACTTGGCATGGTTTTTCTGAATGGGGGCCTCCACGGTGCGTATGATCATATTAAATCATAATAGTATGTGAGGTGTTTAAGGAGGTACTATCGCCTGTGCAATGTGCATGCCCGAGTTAAACAAAGAAGATTGGAAAACGATAAGTGACGAGTTTGGGAATCGCTGGCATATGCCTCACTTTGTTGGAAGCATTGACGAAAACACATCGAAATAAAGCGTCCATCCAACTCTGGCTCAAAATAAATAAATTATAAAGGCTTCTTCAGCATTGTCCTTTTTGGAATATGTGATGGCAATTATATATTCACAGCCGTTGACGTAGGAGCATATGGTAGTCAAAGTGGCGCTGGAGTTTTTCTACTCTTCTTTTGGTAGAAAAATTTACAAACACGATGTAAAGCTACCACCTCCTGAAAAACTGCCAAACTCACAAGAAATTGTACCATTTTATTTTGTTGGCGATAGTGCTTTTCAACTACGTGAAAACCTTATGAGACCTTACCCTGGCATTCTATTGGATTTGCCTTTAGAAGTATTCAATTTTAGACTCTCAAGCGGCCGACGTGTTATTGAAAATATTTTCGGAATTTTAGCTGCCCGTTTCAGGATTTTGAACAAAGCCATTGAGTTCAAACCGGAAAACGCCGACAAACTCGCATGTACTATTCTACACAACTTTAATAAAACTACGGATAAACTTTATAAATGTGATTCGTACTGCCAGGAAGGATATTATGACACTTATGATAACAACGGCCAAAGAATTGATGGAACCAGGCGCCAAGAAATTAGTGAATTACTTTTAGTACGAAGATGTTGCAGTTACAATCGAGCACAAAGGGCTTTTGAAGTTCATAGAACCTTAACCACTTATTTCCTAAACGAAGGTAGAATTTCTTTTCGACCTCGTCTTCCACAGAGTTGAAATACTGCATAATTTCTAACTAAATTTCGTTTTTAAGTTTTCGAGGAAAGGCCTTTATTTTTTTTAACATTGACTGAAAAAAGAACATACAAAAGACTTTAAGTAAGTTGATTTGTTTTAATTTTGTCCAGTGCAGTCTGGTATAATTGTTAAAGTATAAAAAACAAAGCGAAAGTTGTGTTTCTGGGTCATTCCACGCTCCACGGTAACACCCGAAACAAACACTTTTCGACTCATAAAATTGTTAATCCTTATGCTGATATATTTGCGTTTTAATTTTTTTTTTATTTTCTACGTATTTAGTTGCTTTGTCTCAATTGTAAGATTCGAAGATTTTAGCAAAATGATAAACAATTTTATGATAAACAATTTTATGAGTCGAAAAGTGTTCGTTTCGGGTGTTACCGTGGAATGACCCTTCTTACTCTTTTATTATTATAATATACCAGTTGCTCTTGAAACCCCTTAAGTTTCGTTCATGACTGTTTTTTTTTTTTTTTTTTTTCAATTAAAAGAGTTGAAAAAAATGCGAAATGATTCTTGATGAAACTCTCGAACAAGACATGAACTTTGGTTGGCTGAATCTTTAAAAAGATTCAACCAACCAAAGTTCATGTCTTAATCAAGCATACAAATGATATTGGTTTTCAATAGTCCTAGGTGAAGAAAAAGTGAGACTTGGTGATTCCATGAGATCATTAGAAGTTGAATTGGACGAAACGTCCGACTTTTCAAACGATGATATCATAAAAGATCCAACCTATAATTGTGAAGAAGAAATGTTATCAATTTCCAATGAGGAAGAGCAAATTCTAGCAGTCAACAAAAATCAAGACATACCAACCGACACTCTTGCAAAAAGAGTAGGTAGATGGAAAAAAGCGTTACCAAAAAACTGGAAAAGAAATGTCAACAGGGACATAGAATCTAAATGTTTGCCCCATAAGGATCGGAAAGGTAATTTAAAACCCGAAAAAGCTCCGAAAGAAATTACGGCACATAGATGCAGATTTCATTGTGCCAATATTGAAGAGAGTTTCCGATTGAATCTATGCAAAACATATTGGGGTTTGGATTTTGTTGGGCAAAAAAACTTCATTCTTCAGAATGTTGAATGCCTTCAACCAAAATACAGGGGACCAAGAAACGAAGGTGAGGTTTTGCAGCAAACTGCCAAAAAGTATTTATTTATTCATAACGACCTAAAAATATGAGTATGTCAGTTATTCTTCTTGAGTACTCTAAATATCTCAAATCGATGTGTAATAAGCACAGTTATAGGAAGGGATGAGTTTGGGAGGTACTATTCCGGGGAAGATAAAAATCATGTTATGAAGATTTTCTGCTTTCAGCCGATTTCTTCTCTCCGTCATTATTTGACCTGCTTTGTAAAAAATTCGTTCACAGGGAACCGATGTTGCTGGAATGCAGACACGAAGCATGTTGCTTGATTTTGCCCAGTATGTTATTGAGCTGTCTGTTTTACTCGCAACAGGTTTGCCTAAATATTGGCGGATATCAATAAAAGCATCACTTACGGTGTGACTACTGTCTGTTGGGGAGAAACATTCGTCATAAATAGCAGCTCTTCTATTTTTGACTGACTCTATGAAGACGGTTGTGGGGAAGACATTTCGGAGTCTGGGTATCTAAACGATGTTTTTTGTTGCTGTTGCATACTTGCGTTTTGTGATATGAAAGATGCATACTCCTCTTGCAACAACTAGACAGCATTGTCAGCTTCCTGTGGAGTTCTAAAACCATTCTTTTTTAATTTTGGATCTAGAAGCGTTGACAAAATTGGAAGAGATCTGGTGTGGTATGGCTTCAATCTTTTGGATACTGAATAGAGCGCTATGAACTTCTTTGGTGCAATGCAATAAGACCCGCGGCAATAAGACCCGTGGGTCTTATTGCCCAAGGAAATGGAAATAACACCCACGGGCTTTGTTTCCACATTGAAGAGGCAATAAGACCCACCAAAGAAAAGATTTAAGGCCCATGTCTTTTGTTGCCATTTTGACGCAGCATTTATATGAGTCTGATGATGATGAACATGGGATCTAAAAATTAGTTTTCCTTCATAGAAAGGGTGAAGAACATAGTGGATGCGCTAAATGCATATATTCTTTTTATTTGAAGGAAACAACATTTTGAGGTACCGAAAAACAAAGCTCCAAAATTTCGAAACTTATTTCAGCTTTCCATGGATATGAATTCATAGCTCACGTTGTCTCCCACTTCGTGACATAGGAAATAGGATGGAAGTTCAGTCCACTTTCTTTTGCGCAAATAATAACTAAATCTACTTTATTTATGTTTGTTGTGCTTTTAGCTACATTCTCCTGTTCTGTTCGTGTGAATTTTTTATGTTCAACCCCAAGCCCGTACTACTTGAAGGGAAATTTCGTAAGCTTCGCTTTGTTTTTTACTCACGGATAGAATAATAAAGCTAAAAGCGAAGCGGAAAAAATTTTCTCAAGGGAATATGGATGTGTGGTGTAAAAATAAAAATTCGCGCGAATTTTTATTTTGACACCACACATCCATATTCCCTTGAGAAAATTTTTTCCGCTTCGCTTTTAGCTTTATTATTCTATCCGTGAGTAAAAAACAAAGCGAACAAAATTTGCCTACGTGTAGTGTAATACGTGCCTGCGGTTGAACTTAAGAAATACGCGCGAATCGACCGCAGTAAACACATAGTATGATTCATAGTTCCATAGATATTTATTATGTACGCGTGTTCCTCTTTGGTATGTCATAACCCACAATCAGAGCATGGACTTACATATGTCAAGTGGAGTTACGTCCCTGTGCAAGTTTATTCACATTGAAAATAAGTTTAAGTGCAAACGGTGAGACTTCTTTCCATTACGAAATGGTATTTAAGTTCGCAGAAAAAGGAACTAAGGCTCGCGGCTGTTACTGCCATTTCATCATGGAAATAACCCCCGTGGACCTTACTTCCAAAACAAAGAGGAAATAAGACCCGCGGGTCTTATTGCCGTGGGCCTTATTGCACTGCACCAACTTCTTTAGCTTCTAGTCTTTATGGATGCTAATCAGTTTTGTTGAAAGTCCTCTTGTAAGAGGAATTACAAGCGAGCTTGGGGGTATGCTTCTGCGGATATAGTCGTGGTTTCAACCTCAAATGGCTCAAGAAGCAGGAGTATTTTTTCCACTGCTTCCATGTTTTCAGCTGTCAATGCTGGTGGAGTCCTGGCACATACGCCAATTGCTATTGCGAGCTCACATCTAATCTCTGTTATTCTCTTCAGCATGAAGTAGGAGCTATTCCACCTTGTTTCCACTTCCTGAACCAGCTTCAACTCGCTTTTATTATTCTGTTTCTGAATTTTCCGCAAGGTAACGCTGGCCAATTTACTGCTTCTAAATAAAGTAGCGATTGAATCGGCTTTATATAGAATTACTGCAAAAGATGCTAATTTAAAGCAATCCTGGACTGCAAGGTTTACATGTCTTATTTTCAAAATGTCTGCGGTTTTGATCATGCTCTGAGCGTTGTCTGTTACCATCGCGATGATCTTTTCTCGAATGCCGTATTCAACAAGGATTTCATTTATTGACTAAAAATGGATTGGAAAATATTCAATTTTGGTTTATTTGACTTGCTAAAATACAAAATGCAAAAACTTAAGGCTTAAGTCAAAAAATTTAATGTCTTTAAAGCCTTAAATCGGAACTGCATTGAAAAACAAAATGAAAAAAATTAATAAAAAAAGATAAAAACACACACACATTCATTGGTACCTATTGGTAGCATTAAAAATTCGCGCGAATTTTTATTTTGACACCACACATCCATATTCCCTTGAGAAAATTTTTTCCGCTTCGCTTTTAGCTTTATTATTCTATCCGTGAGTAAAAAACAAAGCGAACAAAATTTGCCTACGTGTAGTGTAATACGTGCCTGCGGTTGAACTTAAGAAATACGCGCGAATCGACCGCAGTAAACACATAGTATGATTCATAGTTCCATAGATATTTATTATGTACGCGTGTTCCTCTTTGGTATGTCATAACCCACAATCAGAGCATGGACTTACATATGTCAAGTGGAGTTACGTCCCTGTGCAAGTTTATTCACATTGAAAATAAGTTTAAGTGCAAACGGTGAGACTTCTTTCCATTACGAAATGGTATTTAAGTTCGCAGAAAAAGGAACTAAGGCTCGCGGCTGTTACTGCCATTTCATCATGGAAATAACCCCCGTGGACCTTACTTCCAAAACAAAGAGGAAATAAGACCCGCGGGTCTTATTGCCGTGGGCCTTATTGCACTGCACCAACTTCTTTAGCTTCTAGTCTTTATGGATGCTAATCAGTTTTGTTGAAAGTCCTCTTGTAAGAGGAATTACAAGCGAGCTTGGGGGTATGCTTCTGCGGATATAGTCGTGGTTGCAACCTCAAATGGCTCAAGAAGCAGGAGTATTTTTTCCACTGCTTCCATGTTTTCAGCTGTCAATGCTGGTGGAGTCCTGGCACATACGCCAATTGCTATTGCGAGCTCACATCTAATCTCTGTTATTCTCTTCAGCATGAAGTAGGAGCTATTCCACCTTGTTTCCACTTCCTGAACCAGCTTCAACTCGCTTTTATTATTCTGTTTCTGAATTTTCCGCAAGGTAACGCTGGCCAATTTACTGCTTCTAAATAAAGTAGCGATTGAATCGGCTTTATATAGAATTACTGCAAAAGATGCTAATTTAAAGCAATCCTGGACTGCAAGGTTTACATGTCTTATTTTCAAAATGTCTGCGGTTTTGATCATGCTCTGAGCGTTGTCTGTTACCATCGCGATGATCTTTTCTCGAATGCCGTATTCAACAAGGATTTCATTTATTGACTAAAAATGGATTGGAAAATATTCAATTTTGGTTTATTTGACTTGCTAAAATACAAAATGCAAAAACTTAAGGCTTAAGTCAAAAAATTTAATGTCTTTAAAGCCTTAAATCGGAACTGCATTGAAAAACAAAATGAAAAAAATTAATAAAAAAAGATAAAAACACACACACATTCATTGGTACCTATTGGTAGCATTAAAAAAACTCTGTAAAGCTTTTTTTACGGCAAAATATTTCAGAACAAAACATCAACAAATTTGTCAAGAAAAGGAATCCATATAACAAAGCTAATATAAAAAATAAATCTTGTAAGCATGAGCAAATAGAAAAGGATATTTGCATTGAAATCAATGATAAACCTCAAAACTTTGATCTCGAAAAAGTAAAAACAAAAATTGATTCTTGGTTTCTGAAACGTAGATAGTTGATGGTTGATCTCTTAATATTTTACCTGTGCCAAGGCTTCAGCCGTATGACGGCCTTCAATTTTAGCTACCCTCAGAAGTGGAGCTTGAGTTCACTTCCTATCACAAAATAGCATGTAACCGCTAAAATTCCCTCATTTGACACACTTGTCCACATGTAGTTATTGCACAGAACCTTGTTTGACCAATATAAATACACATAAAGCCTATCCAAATGGTTCTTTTCCGCGGAGTTATTTTGGTACGCCTTCTCCCTATCAAAATAATTTTTTATTGTTTGGCGTTGCCTCTTTGGACTCGTTTGTGGGTTTTCAATGTCCGCTCTTTCCTCTTCATGACCTGTTGCAGTTGCCGGTCTTGGTATAAGCTTCTCTTGCTGCTTTCTTTTGAGGTGGTCAAACAGGTTATCTACTAGTATTTCCTGAGTGTTTGTACTCCTTTTTACACAAATAACATTTTACAAAGCTTTTGCTTGCTCCTTCAGTACCGGCTCCGTCCAGTTGGCTTGAAAAAAGTCCAAACAATGGACTTTTTCTTTAATGAAGACATTTCACTAAAACAACACTTGATACAGTACCAACATTTTCTCAAATAAAGTTAAAAAGAAAATAATTACCTTCCAAAACGTTCTTAGACGAATAGAATAAAAATAACGAAATCCAAAATAAGAACTTACGGTATCTTTAACTCCAAATAAAACCCAAGAAAACTCAAGATCAATTGTGATTGATTTAAACACCAACAAGTCGAAACGAGAGCAAGAACCAAGTGAATCAAATATTTAAGCATTACAATATTAAACTGTGTCAGAAAGCCATCTATAAATGAGCAAGCGTACTAACATTTACCTGTAGTTTTTAGTGCTGCGGCGGATATGTATATGGCTTTCTGGCACAGCTATTGTTAGTCGATAGTACTATAGGTTTCATATACATACAATGACGAAAGCAACAACCTTCCAGTGGCTTTCAGAAGAGATCTGGTTTGGCCTCAATCTTTTGGTTACTGAATCCAATAGAGCGCTATGAACTTCTTTAGCTTCTTGTCTTTATTGATGCCAATCAGTTTTGTTGAAAGTCCTCTTGTAAGAGGAATTACAAGCGAGCTTGTGGGGTATGCTTCTGCGGATATAGTCGTGGTTGCAACCTCAAATGGCTCAAGAAGCAGGAGTATTTTTCCAATGCTTCCATGTTTTCAGCTGTCAATGCTGGTGGAGCCCTGGCACATAAGCCAATTGCTATTGCGAGCTCACATCAAATCTCTGTTATTCTCTTCAGCATGAAGTAGGAGCTATTCCACCTTGTTTCCACTTCCTGAACCAGCTTCAACTCGCTTTTACTATTCTGTTTCTGAATTTTCCGCAAGGTAACGCTGGCCAATGAACTGCTTCTAAAGAAAGTAGCGATTGCCTTGGTTTTATATAGAATTGCTGCAAAATATGCTAATTTAAAGCAATCCTGAACTGCAAGTTTTACATGTCTTATTTTCAAAATGTCTGCGGTTTTGATCATGCTCTGAGCGTTGTCTGTTACCATCGCGATGATCTTTTCGCGAATGTCGTATTCAACAAGGATTTCATTTATTGACTAAAAATGGATTTGAAAATATTCAATTTTGGTTTATTTGACTTGCTAAAATACAAAATGCAAAAACTTAAGGCTTAAGTCAAAAAATTTAATGTCTTTAAAGCCTTAAATTGGAACTGCATTGAAAAACAAAGTGAAAAAAATTTATAAAAAAAGATAAAAACACACACACATTCATTGGTACCTATTGGTAGCATTAAAAAAACTCTGTAAAGCTTTTTTTACGGCAAAATATTTCAGAACAAAACATCAACAAATTTGTCAAGAAAAGGAATCCATATAACAAAGCTAATATAAAAAATAAATCTTGTAAGCATGAGCAAATAGAAAAGGATATTTGCATTGAAATCAATGATAAACCTCAAAACTTTGATCTCGAAAAAGTAAAAACAAAAATTGATTCTTGGTTTCTGAAACGTAGATAGTTGATGGTTGATCTCTTAATATTTTACCTGTGCCAAGGCTTCAGCCGTATGACGGCCTTCAATTTTAGCTACCCTCAGAAGTGGAGCTTGAGTTCACTTCCTATCACAAAATAGCATGTAACCGCTAAAATTCCCTCATTTGACACACTTGTCCACATGTAGTTATTGCACAGAACCTTGTTTGACCAATATAAAAGCACATAAAGCCTATCCAAATGGTTCTTTTCCGCGGAGTTATTTTGGTACGCCTTCTCCCTATCAAAATAATTTTTTATTGTTTGGCGTTGCCTCTTTGGACTCGTTTGTGGGTTTTCAATGTCCGCTCTTTCCTCTTCATGACCTGTTGCAGTTGCCGGTCTTGGTATAAGCTTCTCTTGGTGCTTTCTTTTGAGGTGGTCAAACAGGTTATCTACTAGTATTTCCTGAGTGTTTGTACTCCTTTTTACACAAATAACATTTTACAAAGCTTTTGCTTGCTCCTTCAGTACCGGCTCCGTCCAGTTGGCTTGAAAAAAGTCCAAACAATGGACTTTTTCTTTAATGAAGACATTTCACTAAAACAACACTTGATACAGTACCAACATTTTCTCAAATAAAGTTAAAAAGAAAATAATTACCTTCCAAAACGTTCTTAGACGAATAGAATAAAAATAACGAAATCCAAAATAAGAACTTACGGTATCTTTAACTCCAAATAAAACCCAAGAAAACTCAAGATCAATTGTGATTGATTTAAACACCAACAAGTCGAAACGAGAGCAAGAACCAAGTGAATCAAATATTTAAGCATTACAATATTAAACTGTGTCTGAAAGCCATCTATAAATGAGCAAGCGTACTAACATTTACCTATAGTTTTTAGCGCGGCGGCGGATATGTAGATGGCTTTCTGGCACAGATATTGTTAGTCGAAAGTATACTATAGATTTCATATACAATGACGAAAGCAACAACCTTCCAGTTGCTTTCCAGTTAGTTCGGGTGTGTTGAAAACCACTTTCCATTCGGTATAAAAGCTCTTGTGGTGAATAAATTTGGTGAATTTTTAAGCCAAGTACATTAAACAGACGATAATAAAAACAACTTTCGATAGTTTTTCTTGAACTATCAAATCATTCGATAGTTTTTTACTATCGATAGTATCGATAGCCTATCGGTGTTTAAGAAACAATATATAGATCCCATTTACCATGCTACGTTCTAGAATTGGAATGCGTTCTAAAAACTTCAATGAAAAAGTCTTACGTTCAAAAAAAAACTAGGATAAATTTTAAAAAACATAAGAATCTCGAACACAAATACAAAAATCGCCAAACAGAAAAAATTACTCCATTGATGAATTAAATCGCCAAACTGTTTTTCGTGTCGCCAAACGAAATAAAAATCAGCGACAAATCGCTCCCCCCCCCCCCCCCCCAAGCCTGCCTACAACACACATCTCCTGCAAACAGTTGTACCGCTGCACTCCTCATTGAGCTCCTGCTGATCAAATACGTCCAAAAAGACGTCAGCAACTTTGGTTGCAATTACCCTAGCAACACCAAAACAACAGAAAATGAGAAAACTACTAAGATCCTAACCTACTTTAAAAGATAAATATGTCCTTCTGAATCTTTCCAAACATTTTTCTGAAGGTTTAGATTTTTTTCACCAAAAATTATTCATTTAGCCTTTAGCCTTTAGAAAAAACTATCAATGTACACAAAAAGAGGTGCAAAAAAGAAGAAAAAAAAGAACAATTAATTTTGAATTCATTTTTTTTTTTTTGGAACAATCCAAAATGACTTATTGAATTAAGCCAATGATTTTTTTTCTAACTTCATTTTATTTATGAGAAATGGATTGGTGATTTTAGTGTTACTAATAGAGAGGAACAAAAATAAGACATATCGACCAGCGTTAGTTGGATACTTGAGAAAAGTTGCAAAAAAGTGGTACCTACTCGAGAAAAAAAGGTGTCACTCGAAATTGAAAACGAAACAACACCAAATATGTATGAAAATTGACTTAATTGAAAAAATTTCACACATCTCAACGAATTTCAAGGAGTTGAAAAAAACACACACATTATCTTTACAATAATTTTATCGGTTATTGCAACGTAAGATAAGAACTAAAAATTTAACAGTTCATTTTGTATTGATAACTCAACATAAATAAATAAATAAAAGTATGAATAAATAATAAATAAGTGATAAAGGATTCGTATCACATTTTTTCTTTTGATGGTTTCCCTGTCTTTTTTATAAGGAGCTCATCAGGACTCCACTCAGCTACATTATGTCACATTTGCTTACTAAATTTAAGGAAGCCAAAATATTTTCGCAAGTTTTAGTTTTTAGTCGGTTGGTGAGTTTATTTTGTATCAGAGTTAGCAACTCAGCGCAGGCACTGCTATGAGGCAAGGTTAATATTTTTGCAACAAATTCATATAAGTCGGAAAATAGGTATTTATTCAAAATATTTTTAATGTTACTCACTTTAAACCAAAGCAATGTGATATTGTCAATTTCAAAAATTGGTTTAAGATTTGCGTGGACGGATTTTATTTCTAAAAATTTATATTGTTCGATAACCTTTTTGGGACCTTTGGTAAAACTACTAAAAACAGGAATAATGCTAAAAAAGTAGCTCAGACTGAAAGGTGGGTGCTCGGTGGAACAGCTTGAAAAAAGTGGCAATTTGACACTAAAGTGGCACAGCGGTAACGCTGATACCGACAAGCCGAAGAGACAGACGGGGTTCCAAAGGCAGTTATTTTTAATAGAATCGGCGCCGCGCCGGCGGTAGTAAAAATGCTCTTGCTATTATTTCTAGAGGAAGAAAGGCTGCACTAACATCAAATGTGGAAGACACCATTGCAAAGTGCCTTGTTTCAAAAATCTCGGGCTGGTTACCCTTGCGAGAAAGAGGATTTCCTTAATTTAGTGGGTTCGTACGTGTATTCAAAGAACTTGGCTACCCCTTTCAATGATGGGAATCCAAGAGATGGAAAAACTATGAGAGCTCGTCTTCAGACGAAGACAATGTATCAAATAGGAGTCTTGAGTCCGAGTGGAATGAAAGGGAAGAAGAAGTAGGAGAGGAGAAATTAAACGACATTGAGGGAATACCTCAAAGTCAGGGCACTTTGTAATTGTCAATTGTAATGGTGGAAAGCGGTTTGCTACTAATTATAAGTACATTTGTGAGGTTTACAAAGTCCTGGGGGACGAAGAAGAGGTTGAAATAATAAGGACTTGTAAGTATTGGTTCCTCAGAAACAATGTTTCAAGTCGTCGAAAGAGACAACATTTTTGTGCCTTTCAATCAAATTCATAGATTTATTGCCAGAACCGAAAAAAAACTATTGCCGAAGGAAAAACAACTGTCGAGTTCATTGGAAAAGTTTCAGTTTTTGAATTGTAATATTCAAACTTAAATTAAAAACTATCATTAAAAAATCTTTGTTTCCCTTATTTTTATGTAAAGCAGCGATATAACTTTGTTTCAACAAATTACTATACATTGTTAACTTTTATTTTGGGGTAGATGTGAACATCGTTATTTCAATTCATTTTCTTCATTAAATGCTTTCGTTTTGACTTAGGTCATGTTTACGGTTTACCCCAAATGTTTTTACTCTGCAGCATTAAGAGACTGAGTGCCTAGCCTAGTTTTCATATATCTACCCTATTTTTCTCTTTTTTCAAAAAAATTTGGGGGTAAATGGAAACACGAAATTTTACGAAAACAAATAAACTTACAGATTTGACAATATTATTTTCTAAAATGCAAAATGTTTCAAGCTTAAGCTCAATCAACATCAATTCTCAATTTCGCATAATATGTGATATGTCGGTGACGCGTGCAAAGTGTGTCTGTGTATCTCCAAATTTTTCGATAAAGAGATTTTGATGCCATCTGTTAGATTAAAGTAAGTACTACAATCCCTTAAACCGGGAATCCCCTTTTTATTCATAATAACCGCTAAAATGGCGTTTAAGAAAAAAGTGTATCTCCTCAGCCTATCAATTTAGTTTGCAAAATGTGTATCTGCACAATTTGTAGATGTAAAAGGTAGTGACTGCTGTGTGTGCTGTGAAAAAAATCAAATATTTCTAATATTCAGCTTCTTTTATTACTTCTGAAAACTTTTGTTAAATAATAAGTTACTGGTAAGTACCTCACAAATGTTTTTTACAACGAAAATCAATATTTTCCACAAAAACTCCTGAAACTTAATAAAGGAGTTACACAATTTGCACTTGTCTACTCTTATAGAAAAAAAGGAGATACACGTTTCTTGTGACAGCCATTGAGAGCAAATTTTATTTGAAATATCTCCTTTTTTAGGTTTCCATCATGTCTCGAGGATTACAAATGCTAAAGTTGTTGAACATCAACCTGCAAAAGAGCAATGATGAAGATTCTCTTCAAGAATCGATAACGATTCCTCCGGATGAAATCTTGGAAGAAGTGCTCAATAACGATATACTCATAGCGTACGATATTTCCGAAGTGGATTATGCGACCACTTCTGTTAAAAGAAAACGTAGGCTGGACAAAACAAAGAGTCAGAAATTTGAAGATAATAAAAGAAAGAGGGAAATGGGACTGCCCTATAACGGTAAGCAAAAATCAAATGGCCTTTGGAAATATGAAGTAGCGAAACCTGGAAAACTTGTTCTCAATCCGTGTACTTGCAAGCTATCAGAAAAAAGCAATCGGTTAGAATGTAGAAAGTTGAGCGAACTTCAAAGGCGATCTATTTTTGACGCATTCTGGAAAAAAAGCTGGCCAGACAAAAGAGAATATGTCAAAAGCTTGACAGTTATAAAAACAGTTACACGACGACGAGGTGAGTCTGAAAATTCTCGACGAAATTTTAGTATTACGTATCAGTTGAAAAACAATGGCATGATATGCCGGGTGTGCAAAAATATGTTCAACAACACTCTTGGGCTAAAAAATAACATCGCTTTATTGTGGATTAAAAGTTCGATCAATGATGAAATTACGACTAATGAGAACGACATCAATCACCATAAGGAATACACTACAGATTCTACCCCACAGACCAGATTGCATGCTACACGAATCAAACTAACCAATTTTTTTAATTTACTTCCGGAGGTCGAGTCTCATTACTGTCGGGCTTCTACGCAACGACTGTATTTAGAACCTATCTGGAAAACAAAACAGGATTCATACCGATTTTATCTAGATTCGTATTGCAAAGAACAACAAGAGCTTAATCCTGCTTCAAGAACGACATTTAATGAAGAGTTTTTAAAAACTAACTTATCTCTTTTTCATCCAAGGAAAGATCAATGCGATACTTGTGTAGCGCATAAGGCAAAATATATAACAGACGAAGAATATCAACAACACCTGATTCTAAAACAAGAAGCAAGAAATGAAAAAGAAAAGGACAAAATTGCAGAAACAACTGATGTTGTATTTACAATGGAAATGCAATCGGTATTACTAGCTCCTAAAAACAAAGTTGGAGCTATGTGCTAACTACAAAACTAAATTACCAGTTCACAACTTCACAATTTATAATCTAAGAACTCACGAAGGTTATTGCTTTTTATGGAATGAGACTGAAGGTGCCTTAACGTCAAATGAATTTTCTTCAATAATTACAAATTTCATCGAAGTCGAAGTTTTGCTTAACATGGTTGACAAAACTTCAAATATAATTTTCTGGAGCGATGGATGTGTGGGACAAAATAAAAATGTGTGTTTATCGAATGCTTTACTTAATTCGTCCATCAACCAAAAGGTAACCATTTTTCAAAAATATTTTTATAAGGGCCATACACAAATGAAGGCAGATTTGATGCACTCGACTATTGAAAGAAGAATTCGAAATAAGGACATTAATCTACCAGCAGACTACATCACACATTGCAAAAAGGCACGCCTCAATCCTTTTCCATATAAAGTTCAATACCTGTAGATACCATACCTTTTTAAAGACTTTTCAAAAATTAATTACACTACATCAATTAGACCTGGTCGTAAGGTTGGTGAACAAACAGTTTATGACATTAAACAGATAAAATATACTCCAGATGCTGTTATTCCGTACAAGTTGAAGCACTTTGATAATGCATGGACTACATTAGATGTACGGCGGCGGCGGCGGTAAACACAGAAGCAACAGATCCCACTTGATACATCAACATTACCTGTGCTCTATCTGGAAAGGAGAAAAATCAAAAAAGAAAAATACGAACACTTGCAAGCTTTAAAGAAAAGTATAGAGTCGGAATATCATGCTTTTTATGACGTAATTCCGTTTGCCACAAAGTAAATCGCTTTATTTATTTCTAGTATGTTTCAAAATGGGTTTATAAGTTTGTTTCGTTATCTTTTGTTAAAGTTTTAACACTAATTTTATTTTTTTTATCTGTTTCAGTTAAATTTCTTCTATTTTCGTGTTGAAAATAAATTTGAAGTATTTATTTCAGTCATCTTTTGTTTCAATAAAAAATCTAAAAAAATTACTAGTTAAAGTATTATTCTTATTTTGTTCCTTAATGATTTTACTTCATAGAAAAACTAGATACGAAAACTGTGTAAGTCCCGAGTAACGATATAGTTTTCGAGGAAAAGTGTGTATATCCAAAAAAAATTTAATAACGCATTATTTTACTTTTGAGCTATGTATAATGATAAATAATAAACTTTTTCGAAAACTAGTGGTTAAAATTACATGAAAATAATGCCTCTAACTTTGAAAATATTAAGTTTTTTTGCTCTCCTGTAAAATTTGGTTTTATGGAGTTACACACTTTGCACCCGTCACCGACGCGACGATATGTAGCTTCACTGGACAAAATATTAGAAGTTAAAAAAAAAAAAAAATGCCAAATCGTTTACAAATACCTCCTTCACCCTATGTGCCCACGAAAAAGGATTCAAAATGAATCCTTTTCGGTCGTTTGCTTCACTTTTGTGATGCATTTATGACTCATTTCTGAATCAAAATGTTTGCTACATCGTTGCTTTATTGTTTACTACAATGCAGTATTGGTTCTATTTATTGAGTTCTTATGCCGCGAAGTAGTGACTCGCATTGAGGAAGCGAATATGTAAATATGTCTTTACGCTAGGAATTCGAGTACTTTTAAATGTAAATTGACTTTGGAAATTGTCAATAAAATTTTTAATCGTTTGTATCAAATACAAAAAAGGAAGTTAGATGCTGTCATTTGCTTTCGTTTACCAACAAACAAGCAGATCACTATTGTAAAGCAGATTATTTTTATAGCTGTGATTCCTTTTCTGGCGTTACGAATATAATCTATAAATAAAGTAGGATATATGTATGTATGTATGTCTGGGGTAAACTCCTAAACCACCCAACGGATTTTTATGAAATTTTCAGGGTAGACATAGTTTAGTCCAGAGATGGTTCCTGTCAAGGTTTGATCCCCATATTCCCACAGGAACGGGGTTAGGGACGGAAAACTAGAAACTACTCCATAGATTTCAAAAATTCTTTCAGCACTAGAGGTGCTACATTATCTCCCTTCATTAGTAACTTGGACTTTATTTCATCCTTATAATCCTACAGGAACAGAAACGGGAACGAGAACGGAAACCTAAAGTTACTTGACCGATTTCAAAAATTCTTTCAACTCTGGGATTTTACATTATCCCTCAGTGACATAGACTTATATTTCATTCACATATTTCCATGGGAACGGAAGATTCCCACAGGAACGGGGTTAGGCACGGAAACTTAGAAACTGCTGGATAGATTTCAAAAATTCTTTCAGCATTAGGATACCACTTCGTCCCACAGTAAGACAGATTATATTTCTTCTCCAAATTCCCACGGAAGAGTAAAAACGAGAACTGGAACCTTCAAACTACAGACCCGAGCAAATACGGGCGGCTCAGCTAGTGATCTATATTCGTAACGGCAGAAAAGGAAAACAAAGAAGGCTAAGGCGTTCTTCCAAAATGTTGATTTGAAAACTGAGTTATACTACTCCACTGTGAAGAGTGAAGTAGCAGTGCTCAATTATTACGAAAAGGAAAAACTAAGTAATGTTGGGTTGAGAGGATGTATGTAATATAAAAGCAAATGCCTGCGCTGTGTCTTATGTGCCTTGTACATATGCTATATACTTTCGCTCTTCCTTTCCGTTATAGCTTACCTCCTATACCCTAATGTTCTTTTGTTTGCAAAGTTGGAAATACACTCGTACGCTCGTTCAATTTGCATATGTTCCTGATTACTTACATCCTTAGTTATTCAAACTGTTTCCCGTCATAGTGCTTCTTTACATTTAAGTGGTTTGCAATGTTGATTTCGTTCGTTTGCTTCTGTGGAATAAAATAGTGATGATTGAAAAAAAAAATATTTCTTCCTGTCGCACTATGGAGTGAAAACATTTTGAAAATAGAGACAAAACTAGTTTTCGTATTCAGTCCTTAGAAATTGAGCTACTAATTATGTTTTTTCCGGGAAATCCGTTTTTGAAGGTTATCCGCCAATTGGAAAGTATTCTTTCATAGAAAAGGGTGTTTTCTAGAGACCGAATGAGTTAGGACTTAAAAGAGCAGTAACTACTTAAAGAACAAGAAAATCAAGGCAAAATTCTATAAATGTTTTTATTTTTTTTATTTTTTTTACTTTGAGACATGATTACTCAAAAACCGCTCACTTAATCAACTTGACTTAAAATGTAGGTTGAAGAACAAAGTGTTAGCTTTCAAAGATAGTATAATATGTGGTAGTAAATAGCTTATTTGATATTAAAAAAAAATTGTATCGAAAATTAATTCAATCGTTTATAAAACTGGCCCTTCCCACTAAACTGAGAGATATAGATCACCCTTATAATTTTCTTCCTGATCTGATTTATCTATTATTTATTTATTTCTATAACATAAATAAGGCTAATCAATTTTCTTAAAGGCACATTAAATCAGATACTCTGAGTAAAATAGTAAATACATATGCAAATTAAACGAGTTATTCTTTATTTGGGTTTTTAAAAAAAGAACTTTATTCTCATAACTTAATGTTAACTTATTCTAAGACACTATTACTACGACGACTGTCTCGGATCGCGTTCTGTTTCAATCTGCTTTATGTATCTTCTGTTGTATCTTACTGGAGCTTGAGTACAACCCTATTGTTTATGCTGGCCATCTGCGGTCTCGCTATTCTACGAAGCGAATCTTATGATAACAGTTTATGTTGACCATCTGTGGTCTTGCTATTCCAAGAAGCGAATCATAACATAACTGTTTATGTTGACCATTTGTGGTCTTGCTGTTCTAGGAAGTGAATTAGACTAATGTGGAGTCGATGATATGACATTATTGTATGTGGGATGATTGGGGATGATTGAAGGTGTTAACTTCCCCCTTCGTCTAAAAAGATCGTCCCGATCTTATGTCTGTGATTGACAAGTTTCCACTCGACTCATAATATCTTTTAGTTGCATGCTCACGAATTCTTCTTTGTTAAGACGTGGTCGCATGTATCTCTTGAAATGTACTATCAAGACTATGATTATTATACATCGTTAATCCGAATGTGGATATAATCGGACTCCTTGTGATTTCGTTTCCAACTGCTTGCATAGAATTTATATTTTTTATTTCCAATTTTTCATCCAGGGTTTCAAATTATTGGCCAATGTCGTACTCGCTGACGCTATATGTTTTCAGGAATCTATTAATTTGTCCTGTAGGGTTTTCGTATATTTCACCTTCTATTATTGTAGAATTCTCGAACGTAAGCAGGTATGTTCCGGTGACGTGCTGATCGTCGATTTGGTGTTCCCCAGTCAGTAAAATGGAACCATCTTTAATTATTTCTAACGCTAGATCTTTTTCTTTAATTTTATTACAAATTGTTTTTCTATTTTCCAATAGATCGACTAAACATGTGTCGTTATCTTTATAAATTTTACAATAGTTGAATTGTAACTCATATTTACAATTCCTAATGTTCTTATACGTATTATTACACTTAGCAATTTCTTTATTCAAAATTAGTTTCCCATCGGATTGGCTTAAGGCCCTTATTTCATATAATTTACACTGAGAAAATTGAACCATGATTTTTTTAAATAGAAGCATGTTTAACTATATGTTTAAATCTGTACAAATAGAATTCTGTTAAAACCGAATCAGAATCTATTTAGATCCGAAAAAACTATTTTTTAAAGTAAAGTCGGTTTAAATCAAAATAATCCCTGTTTGATTTTTGAAAATCCTGTTATTTATTTTACTTATTTAAAAGTATTTAAATATGAACGAGTTTGTTTTCAACATGAACGCAGTTTAAATATTAACGTAAGAAAAAAAAATAAGCAATATTATAACTCAAACCTAAATCTATTTGAATTGAACTCAAACGAAGAGGGGACATCAAAGATTTAATTTAAAACAAACATGAACTAGTTTGATTCAAACATGAATGAAGTAAAAATATTTACAAAAGCAATGTTACATTCAAACTTGAATCTATTTGAATTGAACTCAATCGAAGTAAGAACGTAAATAATTTAACATAACACAAACGTGAACGAGTTTGGCTCAAATATGAACGAATTCAAAATATTTACGAAAGAAAAAAATTGTATAGAAAATGCTACGTTCGTACTCGAATCTATTTGAATTGAACTCAAACGAAGTAAAAAGATAACTGTAGTTGTCTAAAGCTGCTTGGCGTTACCATTGAAAAAGTTAAATGAATAAGGATTGTCGTGCGCGCAGGTCGTTTTTCCGCCAACTTAAATCTAAGTGATTATTCTGTCCAAGTTGATTCCAAGTGAATTTTATAAGGTGATTTTCGGGGTTGCTAACAAAAAAATAGTCAAATGGGGAAATAATCAATTCCTATACATTAAGCGCAGTGTTTAAATACTGTGATTATAATTGAACAAGATGCTGTGCATCCAGATTATAAAGGATTGAGGGATTTACTTGAGGAGTGGAACTTAATTTCGTTGTTTCTTCTTCTCCATGGTAAGTACAAGTTTTTCCAATTATGTAGAACGTATTAAATTTTTGTGATATAGCATTATTTACGTTTACCCGTTTGTTTATCTTAACGCCTACAATTTTTCCACTTCTTTAATACAAAACAAAGTTTGAATTGTAAAAAAGCATTGTTTCAATGCGATTTTTGCATATACAAATAGAGCATTTTTTGGAAAAAAAAATTATATTACAGTTATCTTTGCAATTCGTTTGAGTTCTATTCAAAAAGATTCGAGTTCGAACGTAACATTTTCTATGCAATTTCTTTCTTTTGTAAATATTTTGACTTCGTTCACGTTTGTGTTATGATTTCTTTGTTTTTTTTTCGTTTTCTTTATATTTTTTTCTTGAATATCTAGAAACCAGCAGCATCTGATATCAACATCATACTTCAATTCATTCATTTTCAAAAATTTTTTAGAAAGCGAAGTTACGCTAGAGAGACTAAAATTTCTTTCTACCAGAAGATATTAATGATCTTATTCCAAAAGTTTGCTGAAAGGCTGAATTTAGGGAAAGGCTTTTTATATGGAAGAAAGAAAAGGTAGGTATTCACTGATACCACTAGAATAACCTGAATAGTAATCTGTATAAATCATTTTGAATAACGTTTGCAGTTTAATATCGACGATACAAAAATTTCTGTCGGCGCTAAAGTATCCGATTGGATGTCAAATGTTAAATTGCCAGAAACATCAACAAGTTCCTTCAGTATAGCAGATGTAAGTAAAGAAAAATTAAATTTTACGAGCCTACCTAAATACTGTGTCATTATTCATTTTAGAATTTACTCGATATACTACAACAAACGGACAAAGGCAAAGGTCGAGAAAAACGGTAGCCTGTTAGAAAAACATCGTCAGGACATAATTAATATAATATTAGAAAGAGTCTTAAACAGCGGAAAACATCCCTCTGATTTCGAAGAAATTTCCACAAAAATTTTAACAATATTTCCAAATGAAAATAAGGTATGTTGTAGGGCAGAAACTTTGACCCACATTTTCAGTCTTATGAAATTGGTAAAAGGCTTGACAAATTTTTGTATATCAAGAATATTTCTTATTTTACTAGCCCTCCTTTACATGTACTTGTACATACATATTACATAGGTACTATTAATAATGGCAAATGTTGTTTTAGAAATAAATTTTTGTAAAAAAATAAACCGAAGTGTTTTTTTTTTCTTCACATGGTTTCTTTGAAGCTTTTGACGTTTCAAAACTTTTTACAGTGTCATTATCGAAGTCATATTCTTTTACTATATTTGATAAAATAATTTTTGGGTAAGTGCATATTGTATATTTGCGTTCAATTTTAAATCGAAAGTTGTTTTTATTTGTTATGAACAAAATTGTTTCAACGTTAGCTTTCTTAAATAGATCCCATAGTTATTCCAAGCATATAAGTCTTCTCATTTATATATAAAACTTGTTCGATTTTAAATAAAAAACTTTTTTAATTGAAATGATGGTAATCTTTTTAAGAGTCGAGTGTGAATTTTGAGTAAAAAAGTATACATAACCAAAAACTTAGTATACTAGCATTAAGTACACTAGGATTTTGTGGTATATCGTATTAAGGTCTAAATATCATTTTGAGGATAAATTTTTGGAGGAAAACTGGAAAATTATTTTGGTTGCATGCTTACTCAAAACTCACAATCGGTTCTTAAACTATTACCATCATTTCAAATAAAAAACTTATTAATTTAAAATCGAACGAGGTTGATATAAATGAATAGGTTCATGCTTGAAATAACTATGAATCTGTTTAAAAAATCTAACGTTGAAACAATTTGTTTTAAACAGTAAACGTATTTGTTTCAAACACGGACATATTCAAATGAAATGAAGATAATTCTATTTGAAAGAACTTTAGATGAAGTCAATTCAAACAAATAGAAACACGTTTAAGTTAAATAGAAAGCAAAGATAATTTAAACTTAATCATGTTCAACTTATTTCAACAATTAGTTAATAGATTTCTATTAAAATTAAATAGAAACCGCTTCCGTGCCAAATCATATGTGTTTGAGTATGGTTTAATTATGAATGCGTTTGAAATTTTTCTGAGTGTACATTTATTTTGTAAGATGGGGAATTTTATCATAATAACTATTACATCTTTGTTTTGTAATATTTTAAATTTAGAGACATCCATGATCTCGTTTACATTTGTTTCGGTATTTTCAATTTTGACAATTTTTTTTAATTCACTAAAATTTAGTATGCCCGGATTTAGTATATTCAATTTTGCTAACGTTAATGTTGTTACAACGTTTTGTAATTCCAAAATAATAAGTTTACATTTTTCAGCAATATGTTCATTTTTAACATTCATTTTCATACTCTGTATTACTTCAAAAATTTTAGAATTAGTTACAAATTGTTTATTATTGTTTTCAATTAAATCATTTATTTTATTTTCTAGTATTACTTCGTCGTCATGATCTGGTGTACCTGCTATAAATTTCCAAATTGTTCCTAATGCATTAATAGCTCTTTTTTGTCTTTTAGTCATTAATTGATCTAAATAGGTTTGAATTATTTTTAAATTATTGTCATGTTGGTCGTCTCTAGGTGTGTCTGCGTAATGTAATTCATCGTGGTCCCTGGCTAATTTGTCCCAAGTTTTGTCCACAAAATTTTGAATGTAAGTAAGGGTAGTTACGTGGAAAATTGTAGATGTATTTTCGTAGGTCAGTACATCGTCTGTTTCTATGAGAATGAAATTCTCTCGAGTGTAGTCAATGAGGTCTGCTTTTATAGCAATGATCATGAATAAAAGAAAACGGATGTCCATTTTCTGGAATTAAAGTTTCAAGTTATCCTTATGAACTATTCTGTTATTACTTAGCTGTATCTTATTTCCTAAGTCAACTGCTACGATTTTCTTTTTAAATTTTTGTTGTAGTTTATTGCGTACACCAGGAATTTTTTGGTATACTACGTCGTTAGGTTCTAATTTCTTTCCTTTTCTTTTCTTATTATGCGAAGCAACCATTTTATCTTGAGTAACGGCTAACTTAATAGGAATATCTTCATGAGCAGTTTTATTAAAAAGTATTTCTATAGGTTTCTTTTCGGTAGAAGAATGAACAGTTTTATTATATTCCTTTGCGGACCTAATGTAAATTTCTATTGGGTCAAGTAATTTATGTTCCTGCTTTAGACATCTAGCTATTTCTTGTATAGTACTATGAACTCTTTCTATTTGCCCATTGGTAGTACTATGGTTGGGAGGTGTATAATATATTGTAATATTTGACCTTTGCATTAATGATGTAAAAACTGCGGATGTAAAAGCTGCATCTTGGCCACAAACTAAATTTTTGCACTCAGGGAATATTTGAAGGACTTCCAAAACTTTGTTCGGCATATCTTGTCGACTTTCAATTTGTTTAATTATTAAATATTTTGAATATGCATCTATACATGTCAAAAACTGTAATTTTTCCGCAAACATTATATCAATATGGACAGTCTCTCCCTCCTTTAAAGGAATTGGCGCCGCGCCAATTGGTTGCAAATTTGGATGCCTATTATACTTGCTAGTGTTGCAAATTTCACAATTCTTTGCAAATTGTTCGAACTCTTTTCGCATGTTGGGCCAGTAATACCTATCTAATATTTGTTTCATATTCTCTCGAGCATTACGATGAGCTCTGTTATGAGTTGTTTCTATTAAGGAAATTTGATCGTCTTTATTTATAAGATCTATGGCGAAAAATTTAGTTCTCACGAACTTATTATTAAAATGAGTCCTTAAAATATCTTTAATTTCATGGATTACCTCTGTTGTACCATACAATGCAACAATACCACCACCAATATATTCTTTAAATATTGGGATTATATCTTCTTTACTTTTAAAATGTATCAAATGCCTAACTTTCCCTTGGAAAGGATACAATTGTTCATGTCTTGTTTCGGGACCTTTATTTATAACTATTTGTATGTTATACTGATTAATAGGTCTATCTAATTCTTCAATATGATTTTCATCGCTACTTTCAGCGGAATGCTGAGTATTTACTGAACTTGAGTCGGATATTTGATTTAAATTTTGTCGCGATAATGCATCTGCTACAACGTTAGTTGTTCCTGGTTTGTAAACCATTTTTGGGGTATTCTTCGATAAGTGCATGCCAACGTTTTAATTTTATGTTTGGGTTGCGGGGTGAAACCGCGAATGTAAGGGGTTGATGATCCGTATGGATCTCGAGAGTTGTAACACCATATAAGTAGTTACGTAAGTTCTTTAATGCATAGACTATAGCGTATAGCTCTTTTTCATTAGCAGCATATTTTCTTTGTGTTTTATCGAGGGTTTTAGATATGAACGTAATAGGTTTTTTCTCTTGGGAGAGGACAGCTCCAATGGCATCATTTGATGCGTCGGTGGTTAAAACAAATGGCTTTGAATAATCAGGTTGATTTAATTCAACCTCTGATGAACCTATGATTTTTAAGTGTTTTAAAAGCTTGAATTGCTTCATCGTCTAAATCAATTTCGGTCTTCTTTGCGAGATGTGTGGATACTTGTCCACTTTCACTTTGTAGAAACTTTGTAAGTGGCTTCGCTATCTGTGCGTAGTTACGTATAAATCTTCTATAGAACCCTATCATACCCAAGAATTATCTTAGTTGTCGTAATGTTTTAGGCTGAGAGTATTCTTTAATAGTTTCAACTTTAGAAGGGTTTGTCTTAATTATACCTTGCCCAATAATGTATCCAAGAAATTCAATTTTTCCCTCATATAATTTAGTCTTCTCAATTGAAATTTTCATATTTGCGTCTCTTAAGACTTTAATAATTGTATTTAAATGTTCAGTGTGTTGCTCCAGAGAATTAGAATATATAATTATATCGTCAATATAAACATGACAAAATTTCCCTATGTAAGGACGTAAAATATTGTCCATTGCTCTCTGAAAAATTGATGGAGCGTTCTTTAAACCAAACGGAAGTCTAGTAAATTCATATTTTCCGTTATTCACACTGAAGCTTGTTTTTTCAATATCTTCTGGTTTCATTTTAATCTGATGGAAACCAGATTCCAGGTCGAGTGTTGAAAAATATTTTGCATTTCCGAGATTTGATAGTATAACGTTAGTATCTGGGATAGGATACTTATCCGAAATTGTATTTTCATTGAGCTTCTTGTAATCTATCACAAGTCTATGTTTTTGAGTGCCATCTTTATTTACACCCTTTTTTGGCACTACCCATACCGGAGAATTATAAGGACTTTTCGATGGCCTTATAATACCTTTTTGCAATAATTCTTTAATTTCTAGATTCACAAATTTGTTTACACCTAGAGGATAGGGATATTGCTTAGTCCAGATAGGACGGTCTGACCATGTGCGTATTTCAGCTGTAACATCGGTCCTGAATGGAAGTGTAGTGTCAATATTTGCATGGATACTTGAAATTTTCTCCAACATTGCAGCTACTAAATTATCGCTCACCTGTATGTGATTGAATGTTTCGGAAGGTTCATCGAAATATATTTTGTCTGTTCTATTTCCGTACCTTAGAACTTTGTTTTTTAAGTCTATCACAGCTTTTACTGAGCTCAATAAATTATAACCTATTAGAGCTTCATACTCCAAGTTATTTAGAATGTAAAGTCTAATTTCTTTATCAAATATAAATGCTTTGTGGTATTGTTTAATAATTACATCCCCATTTACCGTACAAGCACGTTTAAAAATTTCAAGATCAATCGGATCCCTGAAAATACCTGGTCGACAGTAGTTACTACTCGCACCAGTATCTATTAATATTTTTATATTTTTTCCATTTATTGTTCTTCGTAAGTGGGGTAAGCCCACTCTTCTCCTAAAAAATTTTGTTAACCTCATCATAATATTGTAAAAGAGAAAGAGATCCTTGCCTTAAGACACTCATTTCTTGATTTATTATGTGCATGGGCCTTTTATCGGCATATGCGAAGTCTAGGCGAGCAATAATTGCTTCGAAATTAAGTACTGTACCATGATTGGTAAGTACATCATTTGCGGCTTTAACAATTTTGTTTCTAAAAATAGTTAGAGCGGCGAAATATCTTTTGCTGCCAATGGCATAAAGTTTCATGCTGTTATGAGCAGCATCTCTCCAACTTACGTATGCGGTTGGAGTGCCGTCGAAATCTCTAAGAGATTTAATCATATCCAATGTCTCATCACATGGGATAGTTAAATTAATGCTTTGCGTTTCGTATTCCGTAACATCAGGTAAAAGTCCTCTGTCGTGAATTAGTTTCTGTAACCTGTCGATTTCACAGGCGTATGAGTCGCGTTGTTCGCTAAGGATACCGTCGTATCTAGCGTTATTCAGGCTAAGTGCCTGAGAGATCAAGTCGTTTACCATTTCTTGATTCATTTTTAATAAAAATAAACACTTTACGTACACCAGAACACGTTACACTTTTTTTTTTTTTTTTTTAATTTTTTTAATGCACTTTGAATACCGCTATTAAATTACTTTTTTTGCGCAGTAAAAATCTTTTAAATTTAAATATAGATCATGGACGTAAAATACATATATTTAAAGATATTCTTAAAATATTCTCACTCCAATTTCCTTCTGTTCTCTTTTTCCAAAAGTTTTGTTGTTGATTTTCTCTTCTATTCGGATTCGGAACACATTGGGGCCTTCGATCGTGCCACTTTCTTCTTCACTTGTTATCAAAAAATTTTTTTCTTTTTTTTTTTTGTTGTGGATACTTTTTAGTTTTCTCCCTTTTTAAAATATTTTATTTTTCACTTTTCGAGAAATTTTTTGTTTTCACTGATACACAATCTGGGATACTTGAATTTTCTCGCTTTTAAAATTTCCTTTCACTTTTAAACTGTATCTTTTCTCAGTTTTCACTGATACTAGTTTTTACTTTGGCGGATCGCGAAAATTAACACTTTACTTTTTGTTTTTCAAGTTTGACGTTAAATCGCGGATCCCGGTTGAGCCCCCAATTAAACGAGTTATTCTTTATTTGGGTTTTTAAAAAAAGAACTTTATTCTCATAACTTAATGTTAACTTATTCTAAGACACTATTACTACGACGACTGTCTCGGATCGCGTTCTGTTTCAATCTGCTTTATGTATCTTCTGTTGTATCTTACTGGAGCTTGAGTACAACCCTATTGTTTATGCTGGCCATCTGCGGTCTCGCTATTCTAAGAAGCGAATCTTATGATAACAGTTTATGTTGACCATCTGTGGTCTTGCTATTCCAAGAAGCGAATCATAACATAACTGTTTATGTTGACCATTTGTGGTCTTGCTGTTCTAGGAAGTGAATTAGACTAATGTGGAGTCGATGATATGACATTATTGTATGTGGGATGATTGGGGATGATTGAAGGTGTTAACTTGCACAAAATTAACAAAACATGTAAATATAAGTGAACCTGAATACCAATCATTTCATTTGATAAATAAGAGGCAAACTTTTTATGTTTAGATATATTTATGAGTTGAAAGGTTAGGTACTTATAAGTTAACATAAGTTATTTAAAAGTTTATAGGACTAGAATCACATATTTTCATTTCTACAGATTCGAATAAAGAAAGAAAAAAAAAATTCGTCTCTGTTGCACTCAGCCGACTTCTGCTTTCAGTAATTATCTTTTTGAGATTAAAATTTTGAGAAATATTTTTCACAAAGTGCGGATGTTGCAAACGTGCTGAGACGTTCTTGTGCTACTAACGACAACTTTGAGAACATACATATATTTGTTTTCTCTCCACCATTTGAGTGGATCTTCTCCGTGGAGACCAGTCGTAGTCTATGATTTTTTTTTTAATTCATATTTATTTGATTTATCTTATATCTACTTACGTGCTAACAAAAACGTATAAAACTAACTTATATAATAACTTAACTATCTTACTGACCCTAAACGGGTACTCTAAATTAATCAATATCTTGATGCTAATGCGTTTCGTATTCAATGAATCTTTAAACATCCGTGATTGCCTTGCTTCTTGCGGTACCTACAGCTCGTTGTACACATAGCCCAATCATTATCATCGCTTTCGACGCCTGCATTTTGCGAATCTGAGACTGTAAGAAATGCTGTTTTGCACATTCAGCCTAATTTATGTCTGGATTCTGGGAGGTCTATCTATATTCTATATACACAAAAGTGCTCAATACCTTAACTCTTTTAGCCACAGTTTTTATTTATATAGGTACTTTATAAATAAAACAAACGCTTATTTGGTTTTATTACTGTTTAATTATAAAGAAAAAACTATTTTACCTAAATCCTACACAAGGCTTGTGAGTTATTAGTTATTCCCACTTTTGTGGCGTACGTTCAATTCCCACTTTGTCACCGGAACGGGTCAAAGTAATTGTACTATAGAATTTATATACAATGACTGAACTAAAATCAATGGTGGCGCCATCTGCGTTCTAAGACTAGAAACTATTATTCCACAGCAATGCCATCCCTGTTTTACTATGGTAAATTACGACATTAAAATGATTTGTTGTTGTTCCCTGAAGGAAGTTTTTAAATAGAAGACGCAGCTGGTGTCAAGTACTACAGAACAAGTGTGAAATTGCAACAGACATACCAAACCAGACTTTCGTTGGATTTTCCTTGGTTAATGGAACAGAATTGGTTCTTGCAATGTCGGTAGGAATTTGTTAGTGTGCAAACCACAAAAACAGTGCAGCGTTTTCAGAAACTGGGACACTGGTGTTAGCTCTAAGTTCGAAATACGCTTAACCTCTCCGTCTGTGTTCCAACAAAGGGTCCAGTATGGCTGCCTTAGCGAGATGCATATTTTTTTTCCAGAGGCTCAAGTCTGTAAACGATTGCAGAACGTAAACTGTCCTGATTAGCAACTCTAACCTTAATAGAAGGTTGCATTTCACTAAGCCCTCTTTGGAGTAAATTTGAAAAGGTTATTGCTGTTCTAACTAGGAACGTTTTTGTTCCCTTGCTTCCTTGAACGGTGTAAGGGGGACTATCATAACGTATGATGCTCACCTCCATTGAAGTTATCATGTCTGTTTAAAATAATTAGTAACGGTAGGTATATCAAAATATTTTTTTTTTTTTGTTCAATGAAACTGGTTTTTCTCTATTCAAGTAAAAGTATCGCTTTTTTACACGTTTTCGATACTGAAATTATAGTTTCAATATAGGTATCGATATATCGGAAAAAAAATCGCCGGTATAAAGGGTCCGCCAAAAAACTTTTTTTTTTTTAAATGCTATAAAAAAAAACTACTGAATATTTTCTCAAATTTCTTTTTTTATTTGAAAGTATAATTCTTCCGGTTAATCATGGAAAGTAATTTCATTCAAATTGCTGCCTCGACTGGCCATGCAGTAGCCTACACGATCGTTCCAATTTTTTAGCACATTATCGATTGCGTGCAGCTGTATTTCACCAATGGCTTCACGAATATTGTCCTCTAAAGCGTCAATTGTCGCTGGCTTGTCGGTGTAGCACTTATCTTTTACGGCACGCCACAAATAATAGTCCAACGGTGTAAAATCGCAGCTCCGAGGTGGCCAAACGACATCAGCTCTGCGCTACTGCCAGCCGCTGATCAGCTTTGTGTCACCACGAAATTCACCACACTCGCTGGGCAAGTAATTAGCAACGTAATTAGCCGCTGGCAAGCAGCCGTGTGTGAGCCGTTCATATGACGATAAAGAATGATAAGAAGATTGTTCTGTAAATTTATGAAATCGATAGCTTGAAAACTTTTCTCTCGGCAGCCATTCCGAGAAAAACGAGCTCAAACTTTGAAGTCCATCCATGGTGAATGCCGAAAATAAACTGAAATGCTTGGCTTCCCAAAGAACCTGTTCTATACCTTCAACGAATTCAAAGAACTCAATACCGATAGGTCACGCGCAGAGCACAACAAATGGAATATCGGTTGAACGATCGGACAGACCTGACAGATTTGACGCTCCGTTCCCTTTCTATAAGAAATGCTGTAGGGACGATAATAATTCGAATTTCGATTTAAAAATTTAACAGCATGTTCGTAACAGTGTATATATGTACCTACTATCCGAATATCAAAAAAAATTTTTTGAAAACTTCACATTAAATAAACAAACTTTATTCGGCTTCCAATTGGTCAGAAGTTAAGCTTTTCGACTGACATTTGATGAGATGTCAGTTTATATATAGAATAGATATACACTATACAGTTTTCCAATCAAGAAAAGCCGACTGAAAAACTAAATTTTGTTTCTTGAGCTGTCATATCAGAGGAAATGGCCTACCTGACAAATCAAAGTATGTTTTAAGAAAAAAGTTTGCTAAGTTTTTGAACTCCGATTAGTAGTTTTTTTTTAACCAATCACAAAAAATTATTATGAGACCTTTCCTCTCAGAAAAAAAGGTAAACCCAATAAAATTTTCATCTCAAATTAAAGGAGATGGCTCATTTTTCTATGGAGCCTGGGCCCAGGGCGTACACCTATGAGACTAGTACCAAATGAAAGCTTACGTTCAGCACAATCCATCGGCTATTTATTTGCGAATTTGGCCTTGGCAATTTTGAGATAATTATACTTGGACTGAGCGCCGGAAAAGGGAAAAATCTGACATTTTGCAAATAATTGTTTCTAAAAGTATAGCACGTAGGATAATGATTTAGGTATCATATAAAGGATCATAAAAATATCTTTCATTTCATATAAAAAACGTTTTTAAAAATGCCTTTTTTCGAAAAGAGAAACCTTAAACTTTTTTGAAAAGAAACATTTTCGTTGACGTTTGCCAGCCAATATATCGAAAAAATCAGTGATGACCTATTTTTTTTTTTTTTGCACCACTGTAATCCTTAATTAAAAAAAATATATTCCATAGCAAATGCATTTTTTCATTTAATTTTTTGCAGTATCTACTCTGTTTTTTACAAAACATAAAAACAAAATAAATATTAATGCTACAAATGAAAAAAAAAAACTAATCTTCGGTTAGATATCTATCAAAATGCCATCCAAAAACAAAGCTGGTGCTATTATTGCTTCCTGGTGTCTTGCGAAGCCCAAATACCTTAAATGCTCATGACATGAACGCAACAACCAACAGTTCTGATTGGGCGCGTTCATAGCAATTCAGATTTTAAGATTAACTGAAAAACTTTTTCAGTTTTGCATTGGACGGTTATCTAACAAGATGGAGTCAGAATCAATTAATTGTATTTTTTCAATAAAAATCACGCACAACAAAATCACCATCAATTGGCAAGTATAATTTTTTGATGTCACTTATAGCATCTGACAGCATAATAAACTGAACCTTGATTTTCAGCCTTCTTTTCCTGACTGAAAAACTGAATTTGAAAAAACTAACAGCTGATGAATAGTCAACTGAAAAACTTAAGGTCTGGCCAATCAGAGGCCAAGAAAAATTACTTAACTTAACATTTAATGAACGCCCCCATTCCAACGAGACAGTTACAATAGTAAGCTTTTATTGCGTTCGAACTATGTGCTGCCTGCTGCGTTTGCATCGCTGTTCAGAAAGATCCAGGAGTGTAACTATGGTCAGATGGGTTTATCATTTCAGTAAAGACGTGTTTATAACGTTACATTGTACATTATATAATTGGATGCTTACATACGGACATAATTATATAGGGTAAACGAACTAGTATCCGGACAGTGTAAGTATGTGTAAGTGACCTTTTTTTGCGATTAATAGATAAATCACAAAAAAATCCACAAACGTGAACTAACATGGGTCCTTCAATGTGTCCTACTCATGCATGCAAGGTTTCAGGTACTCGAAATGCGTATTTTAAGAACTACGCGTCATTTGCTGTCGCGTTGTCGATTTCTGTAAAAAAATTGTGCGAACAGTTTTAATCAGTAAGCAATTGAAAAAGTAATAATTAATTTATTGCAATGGAAAGTAATTGGTGTCGTTGGAAATATCATTAACTAAAACAATTTGCAAAAAAAATCTAATCCATTAATTGTGGTGTCCGGATACTAAAACCAAAATTAAAAATGTTTTTCAGTATCTGGGCATGCTGTCCGGATACTAGAAATGTGCGATTATCATATATTTTCAGTATCCGGACAGGGCTTGTTTCTTAAAATGTGTTGGATGGCTTCAAGTCTGATACCCACTTAATAAATGCTGGTGTGCCCCAGGGCTCTGTTTTGTCTCCGACTCTCTTCCTCATTTTCATTAATGATCTCTTGTCTGAAACTTCTAATCCGCTTAACTGTTTTGCTGACGACTCGACCCTCAGCTTTTCATATTCGTTTCCAAATTCACGTCCCTGCTCTTCGGATGTGGAACTGGAACGGTTGCGTATGATAAGCTCATTGAATTCTGACCTTGACAGCATTGTTGCATGGGGTATTATGAACCGAGTAGAATTCAATGCTTCGAAAACTCAATGCTGCCTCTTGTCGATGAAGCTTAACATTCCCCCATTGCCATTATCCATGAATGGTACCTGCATCGAAGAAACCGAAAAGCTGTCAGTACTTGGTATGTGTGTAAACGATGATCTTCGTTGGAATGACCACATATTTGAAGTCGCCAAAAACGCTGCTAAATGCTTAGGTTTCTTGAGACGATGCAGGAAGTTCTTCACCCCTTCTGATCTGGCTACAATTTATAAGGCCTTCATCCGCCCAAAACTGGAGTATAACTCTCATATCTGGTCAGGTGCTTCTCAAACATCTTTGCGCCTACTTGATAGGGTACAAAATAGAGCGTTAAGATTGATAGGTGATAGTTCAATCGTAGAATCGATTGATTCTCTTGGACATCGTCGAAACGTCACCTGTCTCTCTCTCTTTTATCGCTTTATCCACAAACAGTGCTCTAGTGAAATAGCCAGCTGCATTCCTCCCTTGAAACAATTTAGCCGCAACACCCGCCTCGCTAGGAATGCTCATCAGTTCTGCCTTGAGCCCAACTTCGGGCGTACAGTCAAGTATAGAGATTCTTATTTTAGTCGCACCACCCGAATGTGGAATGCTTTACCTGGCTCTGTGTTTCCCCTGCATTACGATTTACAAAGATTCAAAAGCAACGTGCATCGGTGTCTCCTTTCAAATCCTCTCCTATTTTCCTAAATGCTCGCACTGTGTTTAATAACCCCTTGATGTGCGCGTTAATTATAAAAAAAAAAAAAAAAAAAAAAAAAAAAAAAAAAAAAAAAAAAAAAAAAAAATATATGATTGTGTCCGGATACTAAAGAAAATGTAACTTTTCTGAATTATTATTTTATTAATTTTAACAATGATTTCTTTGCAATTTACTTGACCGCTATATTATTGAAAAATGTCTACATTCTTCAATATAAGTGTCCGCGGTAGCATTTATGGTTACAAAATGGGTCGAAGTCAAAGTTTAGAAAAACGTTATGAGTACAGGTACTAAAGCGTTTCCCTATATAAAGATTTCTTATTTTCTTTTAAGTGAATGTAGTAAGTTTTTTATAATATTAGTGTTTATCTTGTTAACGTTATTCGTATATGAGACTAAATTCAACTTTATGTGACTGTACATGTTGTTTTGGAGTGTCTTTTATGAGACTTTCTACTATCCGCCATCTACTGTACTTGAACGTTAAAAACTAAAGAATAGACACATGACTAAAATTTACAAGAAATTTCGATAAAACTAGTGCGGATCGCTTCCGCAGCCCACTTATCGGATGCTATAATCGAAGTGATTGATTTAGATAAAAAACATGGACCGTCGCGTCGCGGCGGAAATGGAGTGGCCAGGACTTATAAAAAATATAGATCCGGCACTACACTCAATTTAAAGTAGTCTATCTCCAACAAATAAATATACATATATACATACATATAAAATCCAACAAGTGTACTTATTTATATTCCAAAGGTAGATTTACTTTCTACAGTGATTTTGTTTGATTAACTCACGTGGGTTACTTTTAATTACTGTTTCTGTAACTCAGTAGAAAGTAAAACCAATGAATCGCAATTCAAAATGGACAAAGATAGAGAGTGAAAAGTATAATTCTATTTAATTGCATTAAGACTCGGTGACCGGAAACATTATTTTTCCTGTATTCATAATAATCATCTGGATTTGTATCGCAAAAAAAAAAAACAGCAGCAACAGCGAAAATTTTAAGCAATTCAAAAAACAAAAATTAATTCATCTCAAAGTAAAGCTTCCGCCTGCTGTAAAAAAATCAGAACTTACACTGGTTATTACAAAAACAACGTTGAAATCGCTGACATTTTTTTTTTTTTTGTAATAAAAAGATTAAACAAACAATGATGGTGAATATGAACAAAGCTATCACTACTCTACTCACTACCAATCCTCGAGAGGACACATTTTTCTGTGCAGAAGGTGGTATCGCTGACACTGCATCCCAGACACTGATATAGTTCTGGTGGCATTATACCTACACGCTGCAAATATATGCGGTCCAATTATTGTAAATGTAATTAACTGCTTCCGGTCACAATCTCGTTGTTTAAAGAGTTACAAAAATTTTCATGACAGAAATGTATAATGCACATGAAGTCGTAAATGTATTGTAGTTATACCTATATTAAAAAAAAAAACTTCAGACAAAACAAACAATATACCAACGCCTATCAACAGCCAAGGTTAATGAAATGTAGCATGGATATCGTCTGAGCTATGGATGTATATGCATTGTATAACGATGACCACCAGAAATCAGGAGTTCAGTCCAGTGACCATAACACTACGGATACTGGTTTTCGCAACGACCTCGATCCCAAGTTAAAACAGTTGGTAGCTGGTAGGTCCTTTGCACTACAGCTATACCACTTGCACCCAAAACCCTTTGTATGTACCAATAAAATAGCTTCATATATACTTTTAGTTTTGTTATGAACAACGAAATCATCCTTTTTGTCCTTATTTTCATTTATTTTGAATTCAGATCACGAACTCAACGAATTCCGCAATTAAATTATGTGAAAAAATTTGCTGACAGTCGGAAATGCAGCCGCACCGCCATTGAAAACAAGTTTTTTGAATAACTTTTTCAGGATATAATTTTGTGCACTTGTGGCTCGGTTTCGATATGAAACAATAAACTACACTGTGCATTACAAATTCGTTTTGCTTTTAAATAGTTTTTTTTTCAGGTTATGATTTATGACCGCTTGAAAGTTTTCGTCGGAACTAAAATACAGTAAAATAAAACAAGCACGCGATGTTCGGTTCGAAGGATATCTTTGAAAAGGATGTGTAGATTGAATGTACCCGTAGACCGTAGAGTTATTAGATCGTTCTTGAACACACAGCTGGGGTGAATTTGTAATTTGCCTGATCCTCCTAGAATGGTTTGACAGTACCTTTGGCCTTTGCTGTATCGTTTGTGTTGATAAGTACGATAAAATGCCCAGGCGTAAGTGACGTTAAAAGTTAGATCGTTGAAATCGTTTGACTTCGAAGTGATCGTGAATAAAGTACTGTCTCGATTTCTATCATAACCGTCTCCAACTCTTGATAAGTCAACGAGGCTTCTCCTTAGCTGCGATACAAAAGATGCTTTGAAGACTTTATGGCAGCTTCGCAGAAATTGACAGCTGACAGCGGTAGTAGGCAAAAACATAAATTTGTTTCAGAATTGTTATTTAGTGAAGTGAATTTTTATTAAAAAGGAAGAAATAGTGTGTGGAATAAAAAATATATAAATATGTTTATTAGATTAGATTTGGGGGACGGGTAGAGCTTGCTCAGCTCTGGGCACTGCGGTGTCTGAATGAAACCTATTGTGCACTAAACATATTTATAAAAATGTATATGTTTACTTTAATAAAAACAAAACAAAAACATTGAACACTTAGTTACGCAAATTTTATAATTTTTGTTTGGCGACGCGTTTCGGAAATATTATTCCATCTTCGGGCGCTGTGTGACTCGAAGAAAGAAATTATTGACAATGACATCCGTTCGTATTTATACATTACTGTGTGCTTTAACTTGTCCTTACCGCTGCAATTGATTTATTACTATTTTTAACTATCAAATAGGAATATCCTGCAATATGACAATGAATCTAACAACAAGCTCTTTGGAAGGATTCAATAGCGTTTTGTCCTAGAAGCTTACAAAAAGGGGAATTTTTTCAAGTTTCTGGAAGTGCTCCTTGAGCAAGATGCTAGGTAGATGCTCAAATCAATACTCTACTACTCAAATCATCTTTGGACGGTTTGGAAATTAAGATAGATAGACCGCTTGACTAAAAATGATAATTTTGCAACAGAAACAAAATGGGAATATGTAACTATTTTGGCTTCGCATTGTTTTGTTTCCTTTTTTTTTTTTAGTAAACATGCTGGTGCATGCATATATGTACAAAACCCCCCTCACGGACGAAAAGCTCAACTCCTTAAATCCAATTCTCAGAACATTTCTGTTTCTAACAAAAGTAAAAGCCTTTATAAACAATGATCGCAAAATATTAAACAAAGAAATAAAGTCGAATTCAACTGAGAAATAAAGTCGAACGCTATTTTCGACAAATTAAGTGTCACAATGATTTTCGACCTTATTTCACAAAATTGGTAATAAGGTCGAAAAAGAAATTCCCAATTTTTGGAAATAAGGTCGATTCGGCCTTATTGCCTTCGACCTTATTTCACGGCACCGTTTGTATCACTTGGTGTCATATCAATATCTTCTCGATTTTTTAGACTAAATGGACATTTCACTTCTACCGGTGCGAGACCACAACAATCGCATTCGAAAATTGCGTCAGAAGTAGCAGCATAAAAACAATGATTTTCATCAACAAATAATATTCCACAAGTTCTCATTATAGACTTCAAATGTTTAGCGGCAATCCATTTTGTGGGCCGTCAACAGTTGCTGCAGTTGTAAATGTTGTTAGCTTGCAAATTTTTTTTAACAAACTCATTTTCGTTCGTGAAACTTCCTTGAAAATAGAAGCAGTGATTCGCCCAATACGAATTTTTTGCCATATGCTGTTGGGTGTCAATGACTGCAATCTCGTAACCGATTCAATTTTTTTGGCAATTTCTGGTGATATTGAAAAATTCAAGCCTCTTTCAACTATTTCCAAATCTGTTTTGGAATAAGTTGAATATTCTTCTTTAAATAAGTTCTCGAAGTAATAATCTTCGAGAAACTGAAAACTTGAATATTGGTCAATTACAAAGTTCTTCACCAATGTTATGGCAGCTGGGAAAACATCTTTTGGAGCTTTTTTCAGAACTTCAATTTTTTTTTCTTCGTCGATCTTCAAAGCAATACCTAAGCTTGAGTTTGAACTTGGTGAAGATTTTTTCTTGAAATCAATATTTTCTATTGACTCATGAATTTGATTTTTGATTGGAGCTCTACGCCAATAACAGGCTACATCAATAACCGAAACCTAAGATGTTGATACACTTTTAAAGTTAAACATAAAATTCATATTTATATTTAAAATATATTAATAATTAAAATAATAATTCAGCCAAATTTTTTTCCGCTTCGCTTTTAGCTTCCTTTTCTGTATTTAAGGCGGCGCGGCGGCTGCAGATTTTTTTTTAAGTTCATCACTAATATCTTAAAATTGATCTAAGTAAGAACACATCTTTTACACATACAGGCGAATTTCTTACTATTACTTTATCTTATGCTCAAAAACAAAACATGTGAATACATCAGATCTTCACACTATGAATGATAAGCGTGGGAGTTTCTTAGATGTCACTAAGCCAATAATCCCTTTAGTCATGCCGCAAAGGACTGTGAACACAGATGACAATGATGATGCAAATTTCTACATTTGGCCCAATGTCACTAGCTAATTTGGCCTTATGGCACTTCTACAAAGCGTCATTATACCAAACCCTAAAGTTTGGCCCAATGTCACTCTGCAAAAGCGTCATTGTGCCAAATTTCTACATTTGGCATAATGTCGCTTGTTGCAATGTCACGGCACCCCCAGCTTCAAAGAGATCTTGAGCTTAGCTTAAGCTCTGGCTATTGTTGCACTCATTTCCAGTGTATGCAGATCTCATTTTAACCAAATAGTTGAATATGGATCCTTTCCAACAATTTAAATTTTTGTTAAATACCGCAGTTTTACAACTGGGTCTAATGTTTTTGCGTATAAAGAAAGCCTCATGTCCACAAAACTCTCTGAAAAACAAACTATGTAAGTACTTTCGAACACGAAAACACTTTCATCTGAACAAGAATATCAAATAACAAACAAGAATATCAAATAACAAATTAGATATGTATGTACCTACGTTTAGTAGCTACATATTTTTATGCATTTACATTTCATAAAAGGTAAAAATATCTAGCGTAGATGATACAATTATTGACACTGCAAAATTTCAGTCTAGTTATTGACACCCTCTTCTTACAGAACGTTTCACTGGAACAAATCGGGACGATTCATATAAATTATTTTTTTAAATTCTTCGCTCTTTCTGACTCTCTCACCCTTTGTTTTTAGTTTGGAGCTAGTACTCAGTTTTGTTGTGAATTCTGAAACGTAAACATCACTGTTACGCGAGTGTGTTTTTTTGTGAAAAAAGTCTCTATTTCGTTAAGGAATCCCAACATGTAAGTAGATAATTTTGTTGTATTTAATAAAAGCATGAACATAAAAGTTTATTATATATGGAATATATAGTCTAAGAGAAGGATTTAACTTGTTTTTATTGTTTTTATGTAATTATATATTAAATAAAATGGGGTGTCAACTATTGTCTTAAGATTTTAACAATTTTTATAATTGACACCCCTGTGTCAATAACTGTCTTCTATTGGAGTACAAACGTTGACACTGTGTCAATAGTTGTACTTATAAAGAGTGTCAATAATTATATCAGTCCTTTAATTGAATATTTAGCTGGAAAAATGCCTAAATGTACTGGCACATATACAAAAGCGGACCTCGAAAACGCTCTTGAAGCTGTTAGGACACAAAAGATGTCCAAAAAATCTGCAGCCAAATTTTATAACATACCTCGAACTACACTCATATTTCGATTGAGTTCTAAGTTCCAAAAAGCAAGGCCAGGTCCACAAACAGTTCTGTCCGCTGTAGAAGAAGAGTGTTTGGAACAGTGGATAACAACATCCCAGCGGAAAGGTTTCCCGAAAAGGAAAGAGGATGTACTTCATGCCGTAAAGGGTTTTCTTGAAGAAGACAAAAGGGAACATCCTTTTGGGCCACAAAACATTCCGGGGAATGGCTGGTTTAAGGCATTTTTGAGCCGACACCCTTCAATTAGCCTTAGAACTCCAGATCCGGTAACATCGGCCAGCGCAGCAGTTGGATCATCCGACATCCAATCGTGGTTTGTTTCAATCGAAAAATATCTTGAGGAGCAGAGCCTGTTGGCTATTTTAAGCGATGCTACCAGAGTTTACAATGGGGATGAAACCAATTTTTTACTGTGCCCAAAAACCAAAACCGTTTTGGCAGCAAAGGGTGCACGAAACATATACGAGGTGGACCGAGGACTTGCAAAATCCAACTTAACGGTCATGTTTTCTTTCTCTGCATCGGGTATTTTGGTCCCACCTATGGTTATTTATCCATATAAAAGAATACCGGAAGATATCAGAAAATCATTGCCCAAGGGATGGGGCCTTGGTATAAGTGACAATGGATGGATGACCAAAGAAGTGTTTTATGAATACATTTCGAAAGTATTTCACCCACATCTTGTCAGCGTTGGAACCATTTTTCCTGTTATATTTTTTGTTGACGGTCATGCCACTCACCTTACATTACCGGTCAGCAAACTATGTGTCCAGCTTGGAATCATATTAATTGCATTATATCCTAATGCCACAAGAATTTTACAGCCGGCGGATGTTTCCGCTTTCAAGCCGTTGAAAAATGGTTGGAATAAGAAGGTTTCTGAGTGGCGCCGACAAAACAGTGGTGAGTCCCTCACACGACAAAAGTTTGCTCCTTTACTAGAAGAAGTAATCCTCTCATCAATTTCACCAGAAATTATTCAAAAAGGATTTAGAGCTTGTGGGCTTTTTCCTTGGGATGTCAATGCGATTGATTTCTCCAGGTGTCTAGGGAGATCATCAAAGACGCAATTAACACCTGTGTCCACTCAAGAGCAAAACTCAACGAGCAATATAAGCATTTGTTATAAAACTTTCTCAGAATTGGTTGGCACTCAGAAGCTGGAAGAATTCGAAAACGCTTATAATAAAATAATAAGCACTTTGTTTTATTCGGAAGAGTGGAACATATTATACAAAATGTTTTTGAAATTTAAGCCGGACGCTATATCTACAAACAACAATATAGAGGATAATGCAGTCAATTCCGCCGATTTCTTCGATGAATTGGATATAAATAATATACAGGAATTCATATATGATACAGAGACTGTTCCAAATGAAGTTCAAGATAACGAACTAATGCTAAATAGCATAGTCACTATAAGTGGTATTGACAACTACTTGGATTGGCCAATTACTCCAGAACGGCAGGGTATCAAGCCTATGAAGCCAAAAAGATCGTTCGTAATAACGGACGATTTATGGATTAAAACGGAACAGATAAAAAAGGAAGCGAAAATTAAAGAAAATTTACTAAAGGAAGAAAGAAAAATTAAGAGGCTTGAAAATAAGACCAAGAAGGAAACAACAAAGAAAAGATTGACTAAGAAAGTCACAATTAAGAAACAACCGATAAAAAGTAGCCAAACATCCGCACGAAAATCTCTGACAACACCAAATCAAACTGTTTCTGGTAAGATTTACTGTTTTTTATATTTTATTATATTTCCGCTAAGCTAGCTAACCTTTCGTTTTAGCAACCTTCCAACTTTCGGTGAAGCAAAATCTCGAGGCCGAGTCCATTAGTAATCCTGTTATTAGGTAATGATTTTTTTATTTTATCTAGCACGTTGACTTAGCTTATTATGATGAATTATTTGAAATTTCTAGTTTAAAACTAAAGGACAATACCGAAAATAAAGGAACACAACATGTACGAAATCTCTTTCAAAGCCTTGGAGAAAACAAAATCGCAAATGGGAAGATATGTTATGAATGCACACTTTCTATGAGGACTAAAACGGGAATAAAATGCAATAAGTGCACCAGAGAAATGCACATTTCATGCATTGAAAAACTAAACTTGCCGTACCTCCCTGTCTTTAAATGCGGCAAGTGCATAAATAAGAATTAATGTTACCTACAAAGATGAACAAAATGTGGTTTTTATTTTTTATGTTTTTCGTTTTGTTTTGTTATTTTAATAATTAGTCTTTGTAAAAAACTAAATATTTTCTTACTCAAGTTACCTTCAAAAATTAATATGCGCTATATTGTGATTTGTTTTTTTTTTTTTTGTAGTTTTATTTTTTGTGTTATTTGTTTTCTTTAAATAATTAAATAAAGCTGCGTAAAGTTTTAAAAAATAATTTAACCAAAAAATCGCTATTTTTATTCTTTACTGTCTGTTTGCTAATATGTCAATAATTGTATAAATATGTGGTGTCAATAGTTGTACAAGGATGTCAATAATTGTATAAATATGTGGTGTCAATAGTTGTACAAGGATGTCAATAATTATATATTTTGATAGTCTTCGAAAAATGTCCAAATTTAATAGTATCACGAATCTCTTAACCGATTTTAATACAACTATAATGAAAACCAATTGAATAAGGTATTTAGAAATGTACTTGGAGTTTCACTTATCCACACCAAATATATTTGCCGGCTGTGTGAACTGAAAAATTCCTTACGAGTGTCAATAACTGTATCGCTTACGCTATTTTTCAATTATTTTAATAAACTGAATTAACTTTGCAAAACAGATTGCATTTGGAATACATTTATGAAGCCATTGGTTAGTACCTAGTTCACAGATCAGATATTCAATAGTTCTTTAAAATATAAATATGTTAAACCTTTCACACTACTGTTTTTCACTGATTTTCACTGATTTTTTTCAATAAAATTTGGAACTAACACTTTTTAATAACATTTTTTTTTTTTTTAATTCAATGCCACTACCGAAGAAATGTTGTTTTCTTTTCATACCAATTTGACGTTTAAGAAATACAAGGTATAATTAGAAAGAGATAGCTTCGCGAAAAGCCCTTGTGCGTCTTGAGTGTCTATGTGGGCTGTATTCTTGTAGTTGTTTGTTGCCACCAACAAAATTGGTTGCGTTGTCGCAATAAATGTTGTGATAATTACCACCTTAACTATAAACCCATTAGTAAATGAATCCGTAAGATACTAATTTAAAAAGACCTTTCTTTAATGAGAAACAATAAAACACTGGAATGTAGGTTTTTTGTGGATGCTTTCTTAGTACCTTATAGTGTGTTTCTATTGGGCCACAAAAATCAACTCCAAGAGTTAATGTTCATCAAAAGCCAGATTGTCAGATTAACTAACTTTTTTCGGCCTCTGATTGGCCAGACGATAAGTTTTTCAGTTGACAACTCATCAGCTATTAGTTTTTGCAAAATTCAGTTTATCAGTTCAGATTCAATTTATTTAGCTGTCAGATGCGATACGTGACATTAAGAAATTATACTTGCCAAGTGAATTTGATTTCGTTGTGCGTAGTTTTTATTGAAAAAATAGAATTAAAAATGCCAATTTTCAGTGTTTCTTTTGATGGGAGAGTTCTGGAAGTAGAGAGTGATGAAGTTTATCTTAGACTGCAGAATGGTAAGAAAAATAAAATTTCAAGGTAGTTTGAAAAAAAATACACTGTTTGTTTCTTTTACAGATGCAGAGTACGCAGAGGGGTATATTCAAAGCATTCTTATTGCAAAATCCGTAGATTTTTCAGGTATATCTGAAATCACTTGTTAATAAGTAAGTAAGTAAGTAAGTAAGTAGTAAGTAATTCATTTATTTTCATTCATACAATACCATTTCAGATAACATTTTGAATTTGAGAGCTATGGCTATGCCGTCAGCCAGATTGACAATTGTTTTTTTTTTGTTTTTAAATATACATTTTGGTTTTATTTTAACATTTTTAATACACAAAGACAATTGTATTTACAAAAGATATTTAAGTTAACATTTTTGTTAATTTAGTGGTATTCTGTTATTAATAATAATCTGTACTTGTAAATATTATTCAAAAAATTGCTTAATGTTTTCCAATTATATTCGTTAAAGATGTTTATAGTCTCTTGTAATGTAAGAGTATTTTTCCCGAAAAAAAACGTCTTTCAGATTTGAATATTGGGCATATACTGATGAAGTGCAGACAATCTTCCTTTGATTTTAAGTTACACAGTGTACAAAATTGATTGAAACTACCATTGTAAGGATTTCCGTTTAAGTTCAGAACCTAACATCTTGCTTTAAATATTAATGATATTTCTGCATAACTTAGTGAATCGTGAAAATAGTTTCTGGTACCGAGATTGTAGTTTAGTTGACTGTAGATTATTCTACTGGACGACTCTTTAGCTTTTTCTATAAAAGAACACCTCATTAAATCCTCATTTTTCTTTATGATGCTGTATAGTTGTTCTTTCAGCTGGTTTATGTTGCTGAAATTTTCATTAAATCTCACTCCACATTCATTGGCAATAGTCTGCCATCTTGCAAGCCACCAGTCCTTGTTTCTCAGCTCATATAAAAGCAGTTTTTTAGAAAGCCTGGTCTCCTGATAGCTGCTGCAGATTTTGATCAAATAATCAGCTTGAGACTTCAGCGTACTTGTCAGAAGTTTTGGTAACCCAGTTTCTAAGTATATGGCGTAGTTAGGTGTATTCTGTGGTAGGTTGAAAAGTTTCTTTATGAAATTTCTATAAAATGATTCAATTTCATCGTATTCTTCTGATCCCCAAACCTGTGCAGCATATAAGAGAGACGATTTCACCACCGAATCAAAAATTTTGTACTTTGTGGATAGAATAACTCTTTTGTTGGAAAAGATATTTTTCCATGTTAGATTTAACAAGCTTTGTGAGCTGTTGGCTTTCCCTGATAGATGAATTTTATAGTTCAATGTTGGGTTCAGTTTTAAGCCTAGATATTTTATCTCTTTCACTACCTCCAGCTGTGTATCATTATATATCCATCTTCTTTCATTGTAGGCTCTTAGTGTGGGTCCAAATACCATTATTTTGGATTTCTCTGTATTTATGGTTAGTCCCCATGTGTTGCAATAGCTAGAAAGCCGATTAATCATCAGTTGTAAACTTTCTGGTGATTCTGACAGTATGACGAGGTCATCAGCGTATAGTACATTGACAGTGCAGCCAGCTATTCTTACTCCTCCAGGAAGTTCATCAGCGACATCATTTATAAATAACGAGAACAAAAGTGCGCTAAGCGGGCATCCTTGTTTTACTCCTGTGTTAGTGCTAAACCATCTCGAAAAACTCACTCCATCCCAAACAGCTGCTTTCGTGTCTGTGTACATCTGTCTAACTAATTTTAGAAACTTTGTAGATATACCCAACTGTGACATCTTATAAATGAGTGCATTCCTATTGACTAGGTCAAAAGCGGCTTTGAAGTCAACGAAAAATGAAAACACCCTTTTGTTTCTTGCTTGAAATGCTTTGACTATAGACGATAAAGTGAAAATGTGATCGATTGTTGAAAAGTTTTTTCTGAAACCGGCCTGTAGATCAGATAAAATGTTATTCTGTTCGACCCATTTTTCAAGCCTCCCAACCAGTATACTGCAGAATATTTTTGCTATTACATTCATGAATGAAATGCCTGTGTAGTTTTCCGCGCATTCTAGTGAACCTTTTTTGTGTATAGGAAAAATGACCGATTTTTTAAATGATGACGGTATGTCAGCAGCGTTTATAAAGATTTTATTGAAGAGAACTTTTAGATGATTTAGAAACGTGGGGGTTGCGTTTATGAAAAATTCATAAGGAATCCCATCTTCACCTGGTGCCTTTTTATTTTTTGCTTTGTTTAGCACATCTAGAATTTCATCGATTTCTATGTCTACATTACATCCAATATTTGGTCGGTAATCAAAGGATCCGCAGTGTTAAATAAGAGACAAGAATCACTGGTGAGAAGATGACTAAAGTGAGTGGCAAGGGCTTCGGTGGAAATTTCAGTACCTATTTTATAGATGATTCCATTAATTTCCTTCGCAATTTTCCAGAAGTCCTTAGTGTTTTTAGTATGGCCTAGTTGAAGTGCTTTTTGATTGTCATATACGTCTTTCTTTTGCATACATAACTTTTTATAATTTGCGTTTGCCTCAAGGTACCAATTTCTCAATTGCGGATTATTTGATGAACGCAGTGCTTTCAAAAGTGCGAATGACTTTTTCCTTGCTTTATGACAGTCTTGGTCAAACCATTTTTGATTGTGTTTAAAGTTGGGTGTGGGTGTTTTGCTAGGTGTTGAATCTCGTATATATTTGGTTAGTTTATTACTCATAAATTCAGGCAATTCAGTTGAAGCATCACTGTTTAAAAGAAGAGTGTCCAAGGAACGTTGATATGAATCAGACAATTCATTTCTCCAACAAAGCCGCGGTATTAGGTAGAGTGTTGCTCCTCTCGTTGGTAAAATGCTGGTATTTCTACTTCAATAAGCATATGATCGGAATATGGCTTGCACTGAACTTTGAAATGTTGAATCCGATCAATCCAGTCATTATTGGCAGTGCAGATATCGATGACAGATCTACCTTGACCTCCAGTGAATGTGTAATGCCCTTCCATATCACCTTCCGTGCAACCATCAAGGATAAATGAGTCGTACAATTGTAGCAGTTGTAACAGATCGCGGCCATTCTTATTGCAATATTGTCTTTTGACTTTCTCTTTGTATATGATATTGCTGAGTTGGTTTCGCTATTTGTTGTTGTTATTTGGGAGTCCCCAATTCTCGCATTTAAATCTCCAATCAATAATATACTTACGTTAGCTAGTGTTTGCATGGTGTCATATAATATTTCAAAATCATTGGCCCACTTGTTGCAATTGATATAATATGGCACAATGTAAAGATTATTTTGTTGCAGACATCGAACAATTGTATTTCCCCTAATTTCATCAATAATCATAAACATGCAAGAGTGATGTACGTATACCAAAGAGGTTTCCTCCACTAGCACGTCCTTTAACTGATGTTTTTATTGCTTCACCCCAAATTAGTTTAAAACCAGTAAAATAATTTTTAAATTTACAAATATTGTCATGTGCTACATGTGTTTCAAATAAAAAAAATAAATCGAAACTCTTAATATAATTAAAAAAATCTACAAATAATATTTTATTATTTAAGCCTGATATATTATATGCTAAGATTTTAATAGTATTAAAAGTGCTAGTAGTTTGACTGACGGCATTCACATTTCAGGTTCTTTGGAATCTAGTACTATTTATATTTTCATGCGACATCCCTGGTGTATCTGATGTTACTGGTCTAGACCATTCATCTTGACGTCTGTCATACAAGATGTTTTCGTTGATGACAGTGACATTTCTAAAGTTTAGATCTCCAAACATCTTTTGTAACTCAGATTCACCGTCTTGATTCCGATATTTCAGAGTATTATCTTTGGTTAAATAAAATATTTTTTCACTTGTTAATAATGTTGAGCTGCTTTTTAAATAAGCAACATAGATAGCCTGTCGTGATTCTCACAAAAAAAATCACAAAGATTGCGTTTTGCTTCTATTTTTGCTCAGGAACAAGTGTTTAAAAAGTGTTTTTAACAAGAAATACATTTCAGGATCAGCAAACGTTATCGACCCAATAGAACATCCAACAAACTTCTTAACTTTGGAACATAGCCAACATCCAGAAGGTAACCAAACTATTTGCTTTAATTTCGTTTTATTTTGCATTTTTGAAGTACTTGAATTTACTTTACAGGAAAGATTAAAAGTACATAATTTGTACATATTATGTGCGAACCCCACACACTCGTATAACTCCGTGAACACAATGGCTGCGTTCGAGTTTGGTATCCGGATAGCTTGTTGTTGTTGTTTACGTGTTAAGCATTTAGCAAAGATGCAAACCATTTCTGTCAAATAGAGAAACCAAAGCTATCTGTGAATTTTCGGTATACCTGAGATACTTTAGCGAACAGCTGATACAAACATATGGCATTTGTTTGTTTTCTTTTGCGGTGCGTACATGCAAATTTTTGAGAATGAGTTTAAAGTTACGAGAAAAGATTAAAAATGAGAATTAGAGTGCATTTTAACGACACCCTTTATGAAATAAGCGATTCCGAAGAAATTTGTAGGAAAATTCTAAGTGGTAATTATACTTTTTGTGGTTTTGTCGTGTAACTTAGTTAATTTCTACCGTCCTTAGATTCTTCGTTCGCTTTGATGTATGTGCAAGGAAGTCAAGAACTAAGTAAGTTTACAAATATAAAACGTGTCTATATGCACCCTCCATATATATACATATGTAGACACGCTGAATATATATTATTTATTTTATTCGTATCTACATACTTATGTATTTTTTGTTTTTTTTTTACGAAATTAGGTGCACAGACAGAAGAAGTCGTTTCTCCAGACGTTCGGGAAAGCGAGGTAACAGGTAAATAATTCTTAAGTAGGTACATTTACACAAAATAACCCAACTTGTGCTTAATAGAGGGACCAAACACAGACGGTCATTTAGTTCAAATGCAGGAGACGGGAGTGGTAGCACCCAAGGGTAAGTCATACTAATATCTAGTACCAAGGGATTTTACAAAAAACTGATTTTTATTTTTAGATTCATCGTGGGACCGAAAAGATATCCTTTTGTTTTTAGAGGAGTGTGTTAAACGCAAAAAAGATCTCAGAAATCCGAAGCTCAGGAGGCGAACAATTTTTTAGAGATCGCGGCTGTGCTTCGAGAGAAGCATGTTTTTTATGAGCCGCTGTCTCTCGAGATAAAATTGAAAAACATGAAAATCCGATACAATAAAATTCTTGACAACAACAAAAAAACATCAACGGGTCGAGGGCGAATGTCTTGGCCATATTTTGACCTCCTTAGAGAGATATATGCGGATGAAGTTACAGTGCGAGATGCGCACACGATAAGCTCTCTTGTGCCTTCATCCGCAGAGGATCCCCTTGCACCATCGACATCATCAGGCTTGTTTTCTGAAAAGGCAGATAAAAAAAAAGCAACACTGATTACAAGGAGAGATTGCTTCAGATGGAAGAGCGGAAGATTAAAATTTCCGAAGGCCTCCTTGAGGAACTCAGGGAGCTGAGAAAATTAAAAGCTGAGAAGCTTTCTTGGCAAATTTCTCAAGGTAAGTTTATTTGCATTTATATTTTTCGTTCTGCTTTACTATGTAGACATATGTATTTAGATTATTACCTATAAAATATGATGATTTTCATTTTTATTCTTCTTTAGCCAATCAAAGAGAAAAAGAATCTCCCAACTGATCCGCCGACTGTGAAGTTTTTTTTTTGTTTTTAATTAGAATAAGGCCAATGAATTGTGATGTTTTTTTTTTCCTTTTTTATTAATAATAAGTTAGAAATTAAGTCAAGTCAAATGAAATGAATTGTGATGTTTTTTTTTTATTAATGATAAGTTAGAAAATAAGTTTTAATAACAGTAAGTGTTATTTAATGGAATAAAATGTTTGTTTGTTTTTGAATTCAAAGTATTTTTCTTTTTGAGTGCTTTGCGAAGAATAAACTTTAAAAAAGAGAAAGAAAGTATCTTCTTTTTTGACTTGAACTTGTCGTTGATGACCTCACGCTGAGATTTTGTTGGTTTTCTTGTTCATCGGTTTCTGCTTCAGGTTCAGGTTCAGGTTCAAGTTCTACATCAAACATATCTTCTGGGTTTTGCATTTGAATGTGGTTATGCAAAATGCAACAGGCTGTAACAATACGGTTTGCCATTTTTGGTTCAGCGACATCCAAATATTTAAGTCGACGGAATCGGCCCTTCAGTAAACCGAACGATCTTTCAATAGTCACTCGGGCACTACTAAGGCGAGTATTAAAGTGGTGTTGCTTCTCCGTCAAGTGACCATTATCCCGAAAGGGTGTTATCAGGTTATTTTTTAGAGGATAAGCTGAGTCTCCAAGCAGGTGGTACTCCCCAGATACAAGCTCATCAATTTTTTCGGAAAGGGGGCTGTTTCGGAAAACCCTCGCATCGTGCAGTCGACCTGGTGCTCCAACATAAATATCTATGAAGTTGCAACGATGGTCACAAACTCCTGAAAGATGAGTAAAACCATAAATAGACCTGTGTTGTGAAGAATATAATGAGAAGAGTTACCTTGCAATATGACAGAGTGAGTATTTTTCCTATTGTAATAGTCGATAGATCATACCTATAATAAGAAAAATTAATTTATTACACCTGTTACATACCAGGGCAATGTTTTGGTAATTCTGATGAGATGGCCATTTAATATAATCTCCAATCAAGGAGCACAAAACACCGAGAATCTCACAGAACGCATTATGAGCAGAACTCTTGGCGTAATTGAATCTGTCCCCAGACGACAGAAAACTCTCTTGCTTACTCAATGTCCACACCGTAAACAACAATTTTTTTTCGAGTCCTAAAATTGTTTTTTTCCTTCCCACCTTTTGCATGAGATCCTAAATAAATGTTTCCGATTGTTAACCAATATTTTTAATTCAATTTTTTTCAAATCTTACCGTAAAACAGCTTCGACTCATTCGAAAATGGCAACGAAATTCTTCCAAAGTGTATCTTGGAATTGTTTCTTCAAAATAGTTTTTGTTTCTTGTTGGAGTCTCGTTTGTTAAAAGTTCAGGTGCAAGGCTAAAAAGCGAGGTTGTTGCAAGAAGATCGTTCACTATGAACGATTCAACCCGGGCTATATTGTAAGTAAAAACAAAAGACATAACACTTTTAACACACACTTACGAATACATACCTAACAATTCATCTTCGTCTGAGGAATCTGATGAACTACTAGGATCCACTGAAGCCATTACGAATTTAAACAAAAACTAATTTTATAATTGGAAAGGTTTTCAGTTGCGAACAACAATTTTAATTTTTCTGACGCTTTAGTTTTGTTTTTTTTTTCACAGCTGGTTGTCAGTAGCTATCTGAAAAAAGATATCTGAGTCGTTCGAAAAGGTATCCAAGATACGGCTATCCGAGATAGGCTATCCGATACGTTCTCGAACGCGCCCAATGATTGAATGATTCACAGCTGCTGATTAGTATCTGTGGAGGTTTGGTTTAAAGGCCCCGGCCCATAGAACGCGTTGCGTGCGGTAGGAGCGGCGCGGCAACTGGTGCGGTGGGTTTTGCGACTGATGGTGTTTTTGCTGAAAGCAAATAGTTAAATATTTTTGTGTCGGAAGTAAAATTTTAATGAAATAAAGATAAAATGGAGCTAGATCTTGTAGAAATAATTATTATTTTGTTAGCGTCCCCCCGCTGGTCTAGAATTTTGAAGAAACCGAAATTTTTTTTTTGTCTGACAAGGTACTTTAGGGTCTTTAAAATAACATACCAAAGGATGGATGCCGGCAAAAATGTATAAATGCCCAAACTTTCCATTCTGCGGCAGTGCCCCTCTGGTATGCCATATGATTTTATAGTATTTAAAACTTTAAACGCGTTTTTCTCGAAATCACTTTTTTTTGACTGGCCGAAAACATAACTCGAGCAAATCTTCACCGATTCAAAATACCTTTCTCCAGAGCCGTACGTAGGATTTTTTTTTATATTGCATAATTTTTTTTTAATCAACAGTTTTCTCGATTTTTTTTAGTGAAAATCTGAATTTTTTGTTCAAACGTGAACCATTTCGCCAAAAAACAAAATATTGGAAAAATCCTACGTACGGCTCTTGCTGTTGTTATATAGAACTAAAAATTTTCGGGATTTTATTCCAGGATCAAAATTAAGGAGGTTAGATTTTCGGCCATGGACCTTTAGAGGTCCTACTAAATAAAAGACAAGAACTCTAATTCAAATAAATTATTTTAATTGTAATGGAATGTATGAAACAAGATTGAGAAAATTAGGTTGACTGCATGTAATGAAAGCGGGATGTCGAATGAAAAATGAATGATGTTGGAAAAAGCATGTGGCTCATTGCTGATGACAGGTGAAAGATCTCAGTTTAGGCTCGCGTAGTTGTCTGCCTGCTTCTTGCGTGGTTGTCTGCCTGCTTTGAGAAAAGTGTTGCCAGCTTATGACAAGAGTTCGCCACAGTACTCCCCCTCCAGCGCTAGTGATACATTAGTTAAGGTTCACGAAATCTGACCACACGACCATATCTTGTCGTATATTTTTCTGCTTGATTTTGTTTACGTTGTGAGACTGTAGTTTGAGCTGTTGTCGGGCTTAAGATCTTCTCTTCTAGGATATGTGCTGGCTTCAGTCGGTCGATGGACACTTGAGTTTTCTTTCCGTTTACTTCGATTTGAAAGAATTTGTCCAACCTCTTGATGATGCGAAACGGTCCGTCGTAAGTTGGAGCAAGAGGCTTCTTAACAGCATCATGTCGGATGAAGACGTATTTGCATTTTGCCAAGTCATGAGGTATGAAAACATTTCTCGTAGAGTGGTGGTTTACCCCTTGTATCCGAACTAACACGTGCCATAAAGAACTGTGACTCAACTTGAATGAACCACAATTCTGGTTTTTCTTTCCAGAATGGAGGAATTTTTACGTTCACGTTTACTCCTGCTATTTCGGGTTCCATCGTTTGCGCTTCTGTTGCTCTGAACAAATCAGCTATACCCTCCGTTAGGGCTTCTGGCAGTGCGTTACTTGCGGAGTCTCCTTTTGTTTCATCCATAAAAATATTTTGCTGCTTATAACTGCGGTCGTCGGGGTCACCACTTTAGAGGTCCTACTAAATAAAAGACAAGAACTCTAATTCAAATAAATTATTTTAATTGTAATGGAATGTATGAAACAAGATTGAGAAAATTAGGTTGACTGCATGTAATGAAAGCGGGATGTCGAATGAAAAATGAATGATGTTGGAAAAAGCATGTGGCTCATTGCTGATGACAGGTGAAAGATCTCAGTTTAGGCTCGCGTAGTTGTCTGCCTGCTTCTTGCGTGGTTGTCTGCCTGCTTTGAGAAAAGTGTTGCCACTTGTCAGCTTATGACAAGAGTTCGCCACAGACCCATCTAAAAAATGAGGTGCCTCCGAAGAAATGCTGGACAGCCGCCATTTTGAATTTGATTGAAACGAAAAAATTTGTATTTGTATATTAAAACTTAAACTATAAGACCACTTTCACAGATTTTCGATAGATCTTTTTGTTGAGTCATAAAAAATTCATATATTATGCCCATTTTTTAACGCTCTAGACCAGCGTCCCCCCTTAATTCTTTTGGAAGCTAAGGAGTGCCTACATGTTCTGCACAATCGAACTCGTCGTTTCTGGGTACGATCATTGCACCAGGACCGTGAAGATAATTGATTTTTTAATTTAAACTTTGAAGAGATGTATGAAAATGATCCAGAACAGTTCAAACTTACTGTTCGAATGAACAGGGATGCGTTTGACTTGCTTTTTGAGCTAGTTAAAGAAGATTTAACTAAGCACTCAAACAGACCAGTCATACCAGCAAAGTGTAAGCTATTTTTGCTTTGGCGTAAGTCCCAGATTTTTTTTGTCAAGGTGGATTGAAGAAACATAAAGCTTTTCTTTTATATCCCGTAGGTATTTGACTCATGGAGGATCTAAACAAATCTTTTCCACTGCATTCAAAATGGGGCTAACAAGCGTAAAGAGAATTGTGAATGAAAGTTGTGATGTTCTTTGAAACTCTCTTGCCCATATACATATGGGCAAGAGAGACATATACTCAATCTTATTTTTAAATCGTCCTGGTTCCATTCAGGAAGCTTCAGCAGGTAGCTGTCCAAAACTTCGAAAAAAGAAGCATTTTGACTCTTTGTCTCTGTCGTTTATGCCTCGATTAGGTTCTGGACCGCACCTACTAAGACCTAAATGAAATTAAATTTCATAAATTAATTAAATTTCACTATAAAAATACTTACTACTTGCATCAAACCCTTGAGAGGCTTCATAAAATTTCGGCCTTTTGGGACGCGGCGTCGATGTGCTCTCAAGCGACGCGACGTCTCGTTTCTTGGGCAGCTATCGTCTGCACTCAAGGAGGTAAAATCATTTGCCTCCTCCCTCCTCCTTACTTATTGTTCTGTTACAAAAACAAATTCATTAGTAAAGAGCATTAAAACCATTTCACACTATTCATTACCGGACCCAGCGTATCTCGTACAGGTAACGGGGGTTGCAAGCGAAAAAAATATAAAAATAAAAAATTATTACTTTTCGGTTTCAAAACAGCAACTGTGATTGCGAGCTAAGGGAAGCACATAGTCAAATGGAACTCAAAAGTCAATTTTTTGTACTTTCTTGTCGATCATCACACTGATTGCGCTATTGTCATTAATAAATCTATCACATAGTCTATTGATATTGTCATTTCTTAAAGAGTTTAGTTAGTTTAGTTATAGTTTTATATTCATTTTTATTGTATATAACTTATAACTACTTACTTGCTAACAAAAATGTTTAAACTAGCTTACATAATAGCTTAAATAACTTACTGACCCTAGGCGGGTACTCTAAATTACACAATAACTTATTTCTAATGCCTTTCCCCTTTTTTAATAACTAAGAAAGTTTAAAAAAAAACAAAGCTTGATCGAATTAGAAGTACTAAGATCCGTGGAAGCCTTTATATCAAAAGTACCATCTTGGACAAAATTCAGCACGACCGGCTCAGTTGGTATTGTCATGTTCAAAGGAGAGATCCGCAGAACCCCGTCCAAAAGGCAATATCATACAACGTTTCAACAAATTCGCGACAAAAAAGAAAAGGCAGGCCAAAACACTCCTGGTACAAGCAAATGCAAAAACAGCAGCAGTTGGTTGGCCTCAGACATGGAACAATCCAAAACCGGGAGGCTTGCCGACGCTTTCTGAGGTCAACGCGGCGTACCCCACAGGCGGATCACTAGTGTGAAGCAGAAAAGTGGGAGAGTTGTGATCGCTTCAAGATCACTACTCGTAACGCCGGAAATGAAAAGAAGAAGAAGAAAGTTTAAAAAACTTAGTTTCATCGATCAACATTTTTTGGTTTTTTCTTAATGAACTCGACATTGAATGGACTTTCATTGCATAAATCGATTAATGGGCTAATTTTAGAGAAAATTAGAGGGTGCGATTCGGAGATATGGGTTCGAAACCATCTTCATTCGTTTTTTCAATATATCTCGAGAACGAATCAAAATTTTCATGCAATTATAGGGACCTTTTTTTGTATAAATCAAATTTTCCCACCGAAATGTATCTTTTTAAAATTATAAAAAAAAAATTTTTATCCAAAATAACAAAATTCCCGACAAAAAAAGGCAACTTTTTTCAATTTTTGAGTTTTGTAAATTGTTTGGCATTTCTTACTGGTTGCCGATAGGTATAGGCAATGCCTCATAAAAAAAAAAAATTAAATTTTCTTTAAAATGCTATATCAGAGAACTTTCTATGTTTAAAATTCACCGAAATATTGTCACTTGAACATAGACATTTATCGTTGTTTTTCACATCCTTTTTATCGTCAGTTCTGCCGGACGCAAAAAGTAAAAAGTTGGGCTACTTTTTCCGTTGCGTCCGTTGCATCCGATGCTTATAGGTCACCTCTCTTAAGATCGTGTGTATTTAATCGAGCTGTCAGTCGAACCCGGCTGCAAACGGATTCTATGGGTCGTGGCCTTTAGTCTGACATTTGAGAATCAGCTGTTGGGTTAACACAAGAAAAGTTACAAAGTGCAAAATAAAAGTTGTTTTGCAGTATTTAAACAATTTTTATCAAATTGAAGGAAGTGAAGAGATTTGTAATCAAATCGTTTCAGGTAATGTTTTTTTTTTAGAGCAATAAAAAAACCCGATCCAGTGTATGCCGAGTCATACATGCAACAACTTTTGGCAGCACAAACTACCAACAATGCGGAGTAAGGTAAACTAATTTTTTTTTTCATTTCAAGAATTGTTTACTTTAAGAATGCAATAGTAAGCAAAGAAAATAAATTAAACATTTCTATTACAGATCCAGTGTCTGCTGCAGCAATATCTCAAGAAAACTGGTAACACTGGTTCTTGTGTGTTTAGTTTGTGTTCTAATCGCGTCTTATTTATTTTCATTTATCTTGTGTAGTCTAATAATTTTAATTATAAACTGCAAGTTAAATAAGTGTTTAGAGTTCGTATCTTTGTTTAAAGTGTTAATTTTCTTTGTAAACTAATCTTAGTTCTTTGTATTTACAAGTTTTCTTGCTTAGCTTCATTGTGTAGTGATTGGTAAGAAAAAATTTTTTTTTTTACCCGTTCCCAATAATTGAGTGAAATTTGAGTTGTTTTCATTTCCTTCATTAACTATATTTCATTTGTATAACTCTGAGAGCTCTTTATTATCGTCTGCTTGGTGCAGTTGGTAAAAGCGTTAATTCTTTTTGAATACTCACTAAGTAAACCATTCTAGGTTCAACTCCCAGTCGTTCCTAAAAATTTTTTTTTTTTTTTTAATATTTTTCAAGTTTTTTTATTCTACTATCAATTACTTTTTTACTAGCTAATTATGGATTGTGCAGCAGTTAAATGTCTGGATAGCTCCAACTCACCTGTTTTTGTATGCTATGGTGTATGTGGTAATGCATTTCATGCTAAATGTATTGGGGCGAACAATGCGCTTTTAGATAAATTGAAAGCTTTTAAAAATGCATGTTGGTATTGTGATGATTGTAAAAAAATATCTCTCTCCCACTTAGCTATCAAAATGTCTACGTTCGAGCTAGATATTGAAAAGCTGTCAAAAGGTTTTGACCAGCTCTACAAAATTTTCAATAAATCAGTTTTGAACTTAGAATAATTTTCCTCTCCCTGTAGCTCTGTTGACATGTCTACATCTACAGAGGACTTAGAAATTCCAATTTCCAAAAAAAAACTCTTGACTTGAAGGAGGTTAATGCTCAGTCTTCGTCTTCGGGAACTAAAAGCTCTGTCACGCTTCCAAATACGGGCACTAAAAGAAACCGTGATGGAACAGTAGCTAGCAAAAACTTGAGCTCTCCTTCAAAGCGAAAGACATTGAGAAGCAACTCCGTCAAAGTTAATAGTCCTTCTGTCCCGATGGAACCAGTGGTTAAAGTAGTGGATCTCGAAAATAGATCGTTATCAACTAATCTCAATTCTGAACCACAGTCTGGTACATCTTTCACCCCAATAGAGACGGTTCCAAAACCGAAATTAATTTTTGTGTCTCGACTTAGGCCAGATCTTAATGCAAACGATGTTTTGCATTATCTCGTTTCTAAAAATTGATTCCTGATGAAAATTTTATGAAGCAAAACTGATAGCTTTGTGTCTTCGTTCAAATTGCTTGTCCCGCCCTCGTCTTTCGAATCTATTTGTGACAGTAACTCTTGGCCTGGTGGTGCTCTTATTAAAGAATTTTCCATCAACAGGAGAGTTAAGAACAAATTGGTTACCAATACTGCTCCAAAAAACTAATTAGATTTTCCCTCTTTTATCAAAACGTAAGAGGTCTTCGCAGTAAAACTGCTGATTTATATGTTAACTCCCACGTTTTCAAACATGACGTGTTTGTTTTGACTGAAACTTGGCTAAGTCCAAGTTTCTTGATTTCCGAAATCTTGAGCCCTGAGTTATCGGTCTACCGTAAAGATCGGCACATAGACAGGCCAGATGAGGTCGGTGGTGGTGTTTTGATTTCGGTCAGGAACACATATATGTCGTCTCGTATACTCTTTCCGTTTGAACTGTCTATTGATGTTGTTTGTGTGAAAGTCTGTACACTGTCTAAAAATATTTTTATCGTTAATGTTTACATTGTTCCAAAAAGTTCAGCCTCTGCTTACGCTGTACTGTCGCTAATTTTGGATCATATTTTTGAATTGTCGGACCTAGAAAGCCAAATTCTGCTACTAGGTGACTTTAATTTACCATATGTCCAATGGTTACCCTCTGACGATGGATCATTCCAAAAACCCTCTCTAACTTCACCGCAGCGTGAGCTTTCTTGTTAAGATAATGTTATATCTACTGACTTACAGCAAGTAAGCTGTATTAGAAATTTCCAAAATCGTATGTTAGACCTTGTTTTCTCTTCCGAAGCTATTGGCACGGTTGTTCTTCAATCTAATTCAGGCATTACTAGAATTGATGATCTTCATCCCCCTTTAGATATTTTTGTTGAACTAAGGAACGTATCTCACGTTATTAATAATTCAAATGACTGTTTATATACTTTTGACTTTCGAAAAGCGAATTGCGATTTGCTTTCGAATGAATTAAGCAGGGCTGGTATTGAAAATATATCAACCCTTACAAATATTGACGAAGCAGTCGCTTGCTTTTACTCCATTTTAAAAAATTGCATGAAAAAAACCATTCCCCAAAAGACGCTCAGAAATGCTATTTTTTGTCAACCGTGGTTTACCAAGGAACTAAAGGCTCTGAGGAATAAAAGAAACAAGGCTTGGAAGACCTATTTAATTACTCTTTCTCCAACTGACCACCAAATATTTATAAGTTTTTTTGAAGACTTCAAAACGCTTTCTCAGAATCTGTACTCTAGCTACGTCACCCAAATGGGCTGTTCTCTGAAAAACGATCCAAAAAGCTTTTGGTCCTTTGTAAATTCTAAAAAAAAAATCTGACGGCTATCCAGCCAACTTTATTTATAACGCCATTTCTTTAAAAAATACTTCCGACATTTGCAATGCCTTTGCAGACCATTTTAATGGCTCTTTTTGCAATTCAAATCTAGAAATTGATGAAAAATACTTTGAATATTTAACTCACTGCTCGCAAGTGAATTTTAATAATATCCCTATTCAAAGAGACAGAATTACCTACTACCTCTCTTCTCTCAATGATGACGTTTCTTCTGGTCCGGACATGATTCCGCCAATTGTTTTAAAGAAGTGTTCCTCACGTTTATGCTATCCACTCGAACATCTTTTCAAGCTTTCTTTAAAATCTGGAATATTCCCCTCTTTGGAAAAAATCTTTTATCTCACCTGTTTTCAAAAAGGGTGAAAAAACCGATATAAAAAACTACAGACCTATTTCAAAGCTCTCATGTATACCTAAGGTATTTGAACAAGTAGTCTGCGAAAGCGTATCCTTTTTTTCAAGGAATGTTGTCTGCAACCAGTAGCACGGATTTATGCAAAGAAGATCGACGGCTACTAACCTTCTATCCTTTCATCACAAGTGTTCCAATGCCCTTGAATGTGGGAACGAGCTTGATTGCATTTACACTGACTTCTCTAAGGCGTTTGACCAACTGTCTCATAACATCATTCTTTATAAACTAAAAGCTTTTGGATTTCCCACAATATTTATTGCTTGGATAAGTTCCTACTTAAAAAATAGGTCTTATGAAGTTAAATTTCGTAACGTTTTGTCAAAACCTTTCAATGCTATGTCTGGCGTGCCACAAGGTAGTCATCTTGGTCCCTTGCTTTTCATTGTTGCAATAAATGATGTAATTTCTTGCATCTCCTATAGCGACATTTTAATCTTTGCTGATGATATGAAGATTTTTAAAATCATCAAAAATGCTTCAGATCGCGACTTCTTACAAAAAGATATTGATAGTTTTGTTGTATGGTGTTCAATGAACGGACTAACTTTAAACACTTCCAAGTGCCAAAGTATGACTTTTTCCCGCAAAAGATCTCCTAGCATTGGAGAATATTTAATATCGCAACAATCTTTATCACAAGTTTCTAGATTCCGTGACCTCGGTGTTCTTTTTAGTACCAACCTCGAATTTAATGAACACATCAACCTCATTATTAACAAAGCTAATTCAATGCTTGGTTTTATTAAGCGATGGGCAAAGGAGTTTAATGACCCTTATGTCACCCTCTCTTTATACAACTGTTATGTTCGTCCCCACCTAGAGTATGCTTCTCAGGTGTGGTCACCATTTTATGATATTCATAAATCACGAATCGAAGCAATACGTATTCGCCTATTAAATCTTCAAACCCTCTCACAGAGAAGAATCAACAATGATTTAGTATTTTTTCATCAATTAATAACCGGTATAATTGATGCTCCCGACTTGCTCTCCCACATAGGATTCAACTATCGCGGAGGAACTCACCAACTACGTAATTTAGAGTTTATACATCGCTCCCACCACCGAACTAACTATGGAATGCATGAGCCATTAGCACGCATGAGTAGGTTATTCAACTCTAATCCTTTTATTGTCGATTTCAACATTAGTAAAAGTAGTTTAAAATTAATATTAAGAACCAGTGTACCATCTGCATGATTCATGTTTAGTAGATTTTTTTTATTACTGTAGTTTAATTTCATTTTTTATTTATAACCTTGTTTCACTAGTTTAGTGTGTTCTCTTAATGTTAATTTAATTTAAGTTTTACTTTGTAATATATTTGTAATGTTTTTTTATTTTTCCTCGTATACGTTCTCTTTGTGCTTGTGTTGGCGTTATTTACTAACCACTAACACTTGCATTAATGATGAAGAGCGTAGATAAGTGTGTACAGACGAGCTTGCTCTAAGTTCAGTGCCACTTAAGTCTCTGAGATGCAAAAAAAAAAATGTACCAATAGAGGAAAGACCAAATAATACGGAGAAAGGTAAAATTAAATCTTTCAATTTCAAATAAAAATACTCTATTTATAATGGTTTTATTTTAAGAATCTTCTTGGGAGCACCGCACCGTTCTGCTGTTTTTGGAGGAGTGCAGGAAGCACAAAACCAAGTTGCGGAACCCAAAAATACGGAGCAGGACGGTGTTTCTTAAAATCAGGGAGGCGATGAAGGAGAAGGGCCACACTTTCAAAGAGCGCTCAATAGAAACTAAACTGACGAACTTCAAGACTCGGTACAACAGCATAGTGGACAGCAACAAAAAAAAATTCCACAGGCCAAGGGCGCATGTGTTGGCCTTATTTTGACCAAGTAGGTCTTATTTACGAAGACGAGTTCAGCGTCAGTGATGCGCTGACATTGAGCTCTCTGGACACTTCTTCGCTGAGTGCTCCTTTATGTTTTACACCCTCCACCTCGAAATCCAGTGTTCCAAATCGTCAGGCAAAATTGGTTTCACTGGAGGAGGAAAAAGTCTCCATAGCTCGGGAATTTTTGAACGAGCTACGGGAACTTAGAATACTGAAACAAAAAAAGCTTGACTTTGAAATACAATAGTACAATGATGAGAAGGAAAATCGAACCCGTACGTAAATGTAATTTGTGAATTAAATTATGCTTTTATCATTGTTTCTTTTAGAATTTAGATAACTGAAGCTGTTTAACCGCTGCCATTTTTGCCAATTAATTTTTTTTGTGAATTTTTTTGTTGTTTTGTTTTCAAAGTGCTTACACAAATGTGATGACTAAGATTATGCGATGTATGTGATGTTTTCAAATGAATTGTTTTTTTTTTTGTTTAGTAATAAGTTTTATCTTCTATTTTTAAAAACTAGCTATAAGTTAAGCTAAGATTAGTCTAGCAAGTAAGAATGTATAGTGCAATGAAATAACTTATTTTTGTTTTTTTGCTTAAAGAAAAATTCTTATAATTTTTTGTTTTGTAAATAAAAACATGATCATGAAAACATGAAAATGGTACATATTTATCATCAAATGGTACATATCAGATCATCCTACGATAACGTCTGTAACCAAAATGGAAAAAGTTTACTGGAGTTGCTTCAATTGTATGACAGTATTGTTTTAAATGGATGCACCGCAGGAGATATTGAAGGCCATTATACATTTATAGGAGGGCAGTTGCTGCATCAACTACCAATGGATAGATCTTATCGCCAAATTTGAAGTTTTATCTAAGAACTTTTCTGATCATATGCCAATAATTGTTGAGTGGACTTCCGAAACAACACGCCAAGAGAGAAATCTTGAGTTAATTCCGCGTTTGAAATGGAATAACAAAAATGTTGATTCCTATCAGCATTCATTGGATGAAGTCATTTCTAGGATAACTTCGATTCCGGAGACTTCAGATGCTTTCTCAGATCAAATATTAGCATGCGTCAGGAATACTACACATAACAGAAGTCAAAATTCAATTAAAACGTTTAAACAAAAATGGTTTGACAGGGAGTGCATGAATGCCAGACAAAAATCGTTCGCCTTACTTAATGCCATGCGACGTAACGCATACAATAATGAACTTCGGCAATGGTATATACAATCAAATATCAAATATGTACAAAAATCTCTGCCTCTCAAAGAAAATAAACTTTGAAACTAGTCAAGCCCTATCTTAAGGATTGACAAAAAACACAAAAGAATTCTGGAGAATAGCAAAAGAAATAAATGGTTCAAAACATATTATAGGTTCTGGATTATCTGCGAATGACCTCGCTATTTATTTCACGAACCTACTACAAAATAAAACTCACCTCTCTTTTTCGTATGCCGAACCATTTATATGTGATGCTATACTAGATTGCACAATATCTGTGGATGAAATACAAACAGTTCTTCGAAAAGCAAAAGATGGGAAAGCACCGGGAGAAAATGGGATACCCTATGAATTTTTTAAAAATGCCTCTGCATCTTTTTGTAACAATTTGTTGGCAGTTTTTAACAAAATTTTAATGAGTGCAGGAACTCAGCATCCTTCAAAACATCCGTTATTTTTCCTATTCATAAAAAGGGTGATTTGAACATCGTTGAAAACTACCGTGGCATTTCGTTTATGAATGTTATAGCGAAAACATTCTGTGGAGTACTTGTTTGCAGACTAGAAAAGTGGGTGGACGAAAATAACATCCTTTCAGAATTTCAAGCAGGGTTTAGAAATAATTATTCTACTATTGATCAAATTTTCTCCCTGACATCTATAGTTAAAGCATATCAAGCAAGAAACAAGAAAATCTACGCATTTTTTGTAGAACTCAAAGCTGCGTTTGATCTGGTGAATCGGAATGCAATGAGTTACGTCCCAGACGTCACCCCAAACCTGTAACCCGCTATTCCCTACACGCCCTTTGCTTAACGGCACATCCAACATTCCTTAACAGGTTCCCACCAGTTTTGCTAACATAGCAAAACTAGTCCATAAATGACATATCCTCTTTCACCTCCCAATACCTAAACGCGCCGAAACCCGAAACGTTTTTATGATGAATCGTGGGAATGCTCAACTAAAGCAAGGTATCATTAAAGATTTTAAAATACTTTATGTTTAGTTCTAATTTACCAACCCAACTGAAAGGTGCAGCCTCGCTTAGGACAGCGGCCTTTCTTTTGGAAATAATCATAATAAGGTTAAAATAATAATGAAATAAAAACAAATAAAAAAAAAGAAAAAGAAAAACAACTTATGTTTTTTTTTAACCTAAACTCGGCCCTTCAGGACATAAATAATGCTGTATAAGCTTTCTGAACTGGGTGTTTCTACGCGATTTCTTCGAGTAATACGCAACATGTATACGGACACAAAGGCAACAGTCTGGGATGAAGCAGTTTTTTCGCAATGGTTTGGAACAGATACTGGTGTTAAGCAAGGGTGTCTTTTCAGTGCCCTCTTGTTCTCGCTTTTTAAATATAAATGATATTGTTAAACATCTTCCCGGAGGTATCCAAATTGCAGGCGTCATCGTAAATGTATTGCTCTATGCCGATGACCTTGTGATATTGTCAGAGTCACCAGAAAATTTACAGTTAATGATAAATCGTCTTGCGGCATATTGTGAAAAATGGGGTCTCGCTATCAATACTGAAAAGTCAAAAGTTATTGTGTTCTCAAGATCAAATCAGCGTGAAGTGAGAAATATTTGGACTTTTAATGGAACTCAACTCAACTTTGGATTTTAGGAAACACCTCATAGAAAAATGTAATGCATCACAAGGTCTCATCAATTTAACATGGAGAAATGTATTTTTAAATCCACACATAAATCTCTCTGTCAAATACAAAATCTTTGATTCTGTTATAAAATCATCGCTTTGCTACGCTGCCCAGGTTTGGGAGTTAAAAGAGTATGAAGAAGTTGAAAAATTACAAAGAAATTTTATTAAAAAACTGTTTTATCTTCCGATAAATACTCCAAACTACGCCATATACCTGGAAACAGGGCTACCAAAATTATTTACCTATACTCTGAAGCTTCAAGCCGATTACATGATTAAAGTTTTGAAATACCCTGAATCTCGTTTGTCCAAAAAGCTGCTACTTTATGAGATAAGAAATAAAGATTGGTGGATGGAAACGTGGCAAAACCTTGGAACTGCATATGGAGAAGTTATCGACCCAAACCTGCCCCAAATTTTGAAGGATAAATTTTATAAAATTATACAAATGCATGAAGACTGTACTCGAAATCTAATGGTTGAAGAGGCCTGTCAGTCGTTAAGCAGAATACTTTACGCCCAATTAGAGCACAATCTCTGTGATACAAATTATTTTACAGATACATTCAGCTGTAAGGAAATCTCCTTGATATTCAAAGCAAGATGTGAGGTTTTAAGTCTCAACGGAAGCCCCTACAACGGGAATTTTAATCAGTTCTGCACTATATGTAACATGAAAGCCAAAGAAGACTGTTTCCATCTACTAAGCATTTGTCCAATTTACAAACCTTATAGACTGTGTTACTTTGGAAAAGCTGTTCTTTCAATGGAGGAGTCAAAGATCATCTTAAACGGAGCTTATTGGAAAGAGCTTGCCTTATTTTTGAAGGAAACCTATAACTTTAGAATGCTGCTTGTAACAGAATATGCGTCATAATGATACAAGAAATACAAAAATACAAAAATATACAAAACAAATTCAGTTTAGTTTTTAATGCTATTTTTCTTTTCTTTTTTAATATAAAATATTTTAATGATGCCAGTCGAGCTGACGGCTAAGCCAAAGCTTATAAATTCATAAAAATCTATGTAAATGTAAAAAATTCAAAATCAATAAATGAATTATTTACTTACTTACTTACTTACTGGTACATATTTTATTTTTGAAAACTGTTTAACAGTAAGTTTCTTTTCCTAGTACAGCAATTTCTTTTGTCTTGGATATCAATGTTCTCATGTGAAGTAGAATCATTGACATGGTCGTTATCATTTTCAAACTGGATTTCGGAAAAACCTTCACTTTCATAAAATAAATGAATGTGATTGTGCAAAATGCAACTATAGCTGTCACAATTTTGTTGGCCATCATCGGATTTGCAACATCCAGATACTTCAAACACCGAAATCGGCCTTTGAGGAAATCAAAAGTTCGCTCTATGGTTATTCTGGCACTGCTTAGACGTTTGTTAAAGATTAAAATTAATTTGCTTCTCGAGAAGGTGTCCATTGTCACGGAAGGGTGTGATTAAATTTTGACCTAGCGGGTAGGTAGCATCTCTTACAAGATGATAATCAGCAGGTAACAATTGAGTTAACTGATCAGAAAGAGGACTATTTCTGAAAACTCTAGCATCATGTAGTCGACCAGGAGCACCTACATAAATGTCAATCAAAACAGCTCGATGGTCACAAACTCTTCCAATGTAAAGAAATCAGTATGTAAGTATATTGATTAAAATGTAGAAATATACACTAAATATACCTTGTAAAATATGTAGTTTAATGCGTATTTTTTCAATTGTAGTAGTCGATAGAATTCTTGACCGGCTGTTTGCTTTGGATGTTGCAACCATCTATCGCACCAACGATTCCGGGAATATAACTTCCTGATTTTTCTCAAAAGACCTTCATAAGAGTTGTTGTTGTTGCATTAAATTTGTAAAAAAAAAAACTGCACTACACATACCCGGGATATTTCATTAAATTGACTTATTGATGGCCACTTAATGTAATCGGTTAAAAGGAAACCCAACAAATCCAAAATCTCACAAAAAAATGTGTGTGTTGAACTTGTTGCGAAGTTAAAACGGTCACCAGAGGACAAAAAACTCTCTTGTTTACTTATTGTCCAAATAGTAAACAAAAGTTTTTTTCTAATTGCTGGACGCACTTGAGTTTTACAATCTTCGTCATAAGATCCTATAAGGAACTGATAGAACATACTTTAATTTAAAAGGCAAGATTGTCTACATTCGTTTCGTGTACGCTTGCATCTGTCATTATTTTGACAGATCATGGTTGACTACATTTGTAGTGCATTTTGCATTCACAAAGCTGGTCGACTTTTCACTACGTAGTGACTAGAATTTTGAATGCCCCCATTTTATTAACCTCTAAATTTCCTTTAGAATCTACATATGAATATGTGAAATAAAAAAATAACCATTAGTTTAAAAAAAAAAAAAAAAAAAATGGAAATATAAAATTCATCTGAAAATTTCATTCTGCCAACAAAAAAATCCCTCCAAATACGGAAGCCATTTCTATCGATAAGTTAATTTGTAGGTATTACATATGTTTTGGAATGACTTTTTGGTTTTGGTATGTTCACCCTTTCTAGTGTAAGTGAATTTAATTTGTTGATGTGGAGTTAGTATTGGGTCGTAAACAACGAGACCTGCGAAAGAAATATATGAAAATTCAGTTCCCTACTTACTTGCAAACACATCGTATCGGTCACTCCAAAACTAACGGCAGTTGCGACCGAAATCTACGAAAATTCACTTCCCTACTTACTAGCACACACATCGCATTGGTCTTCAAAACTAACGGCAGTTGCGACCGAAATCTACGAAAATTCACAATTTAAATCTACGAAAACAATTTCCGTATCGGTCACTCCAAAGCTAACGGGAGTTGCGACCGAAATCTACGAAAATTAAAATTTTCATCACACATACTAAAAGCCAGTCGCTCTGGCTTTGTATAAGAGCCAGAGCATTAAAATTAATGGTTTTTTAGAGTATTAACAGTATATTTGAAAAATGGAAACACCAAAAAGTAAAAGGACATTTCACAACTTCTCAGAAGAAGCACTTTCTTCAGCACTGAAGAAAATTAGAGAGGAAAATTGTTCGTTGAGGGAGGCAAGTCGTGTGTTTGGAGTTCCTAGAACCACTGTCCAAGATCGAATCCATGGTAAAGTGGCTGAAAGGCCAAGAAAAATGGGTCCCGACACAGTTCTTACTGCAGCCGGGGAAAAAAAGCTTGTGCAGTGGCTCATAGACCTAGCTAAATGTGGGTTCCCGCAAAAACCATCGAACTTGTTAAATACAGTTCAAAAAATTATTTTGGAAGACAAAAGAAAGAATCCATTCAAAGACGGCCTACCCGGGAAAAAATGGTACTATGGATTTCTTAAACGTCATCCAGAATTATCACTCAGAATACCAGAGGGACTGTCAAAAGGGCGAGCGGCTGTCACCGAAGAATCAATACGAAAATGGTTTCGAGAGCTAAAACTAAAACAGTATTTGGAAGAAATGGATGCCTTAGATATTTTGGAAGATGCGTCTCGAATCTTCAATGGCGACGAAACATCCTTCTTACTTACTTACTTAGGTGGGCATTACAGTTCGGGGTGAACCTGGGCCTCAACCAACATCCTTCTATAACGATTTCGATCTCGGGCGAGCTCTCTCCAGTTTCGCACTCCAAGTCGGTTGAGGTCTTCATCCACTTGATTGCGCCACCTAAGACGAGGTCTTTCCCTTCCGCGATTTCCCTGCAATGTGCTTTCGAACACCCGACGAGCCGGAGCGTTTGGGTCCATCCGCTCTACATGGCCAACCATCGTAGCCTCGCGATGCGTACTCTTCTGGCTATGCCCATGTCGCGGTACAGCTCATACAGCTCGTTGTTGTATCTTCTTCTCCACACATTGTCTTCGCATACGGGACCAAAGATCATTCGGAGAATTTTTCTTTCGAAACGACCAAGAGTTTCCTCATCCGCTTTCGATAAGGTCCATGCTTCCGCGCCGTACAGCAGGACTGGGATGATTAAGGTCTTATACAAGGTCACCTTGGTTTTTCTAGAGAGGGTGTTGTTTCTCAATTGCCTTCTTAACCCAAAGAAGCAACGGTTGGCAAGAGTTATTCTCCGTTTGATCTCCGCACTGATGTTGTTGTCCGTGTCTACAGCGGATCCTAGGTAGACGAAGTCCTGTACTACCTCGAAGTTATGTCTGTCTATTGTGACGTTTTGTCCAATTCGTCGATGTTCTGTGTCCTTGTTTGATGACAGCATATATTTCGTTTTGCCCTCATTAACCATCAAACCCATTTTTGCCGCTTCTGTTTCAATACTCGCAAAAGCACCTATGACATCACGCTTTTTTCTTCCTATTACGTCAATATCGTCTGCATAGGCGAGTAATTGTACAGACTTTTGAAAGATTGTTCCTCTGGTGTTGACGTTTGAGTTTCTTACAATCTGTTCAAGTATGATGTTGAAGAAATCGCATGACAGTTTGTCGCCTTGCCTAAAGCCTTTTTCGACATCAAAGGTCTCGGTGAGTTCTCTTCCGACCTTGACGGAGCAGCGTGAATTCTCCAAAGTCATCCTGCATAGTCGTACGAGCTTTGCAGGGATGCTGAAACTAGACATGGCTCTGTACAGCTCGTCTCTGTAAATACTGTCATACGCGGCCTTGAAATCGATAAAGAGGTGGTGAATATCGATATTATGTTCTCGGGTTTTTTCCAAGATCTGCCGTAATGTGAAAATTTGGTCTATTGTGGACTTCTCTGGTCTAAAACCACATTGATAAGGACCTATCAAGTTGTTGACGTGGGGTTTCAGACGTTCACATATTACAGCAGACAAGATCTTATAAGCGACGTTAAGGAGGCTTATCCCTATGTAATTGGCGCAATTGTGAGGGTCTCCCTTCTTTAGGATCGGGCATACGATACTGAGGTTCCATTCATCGGGCATGCTTTCTTTCGACCATATCATGCAGATCAGCTGGTGCATGCTCCTTTCCAACTGATCTCCAGCTGCCTTGAAAAAATCGGCATCAAGGCCATCTGCACCTGCAGTCTTATTTGATTTAAGTTTGCATATGGCAAGCTTAACCTCTTCTAGGTCGGGAGGACGGCATTCTTGATCATCGTCCAAGCTGAATGGGGCAATCTGCCTGACAGCGGAATTTGTGTCTTCATCGCCGTTAAGCAGTCTACAGAAATGATCTTTCCAGATCCTCAGTAGCGACTGTGACTCTATAACTATGTTTCCCTGCTGGTCTTTACAGGCTTGAGTTCGGGGTTTGCCACCCTGGCAGGATCTTTTTACCTTTTGGTAAAACTTCCGAATCTCGTTCCTGTCATGGCACCTCTCTATTTCCTCAAACGAGCGCTTCTCATGCTGCTTCTTTTTCTTTTTGAGAAGTCGGTGTTCTTCCCTTCTTCTCTCCTTGTAAATCTCGTTATACTGAACGTAAGCAGCCCTTGTTCGTGTTTGCATAAGCATTTGTCGTGCTCTTTGTTTGGCTGCATTTGCCTGCCTGCATTCTTCATCGAACCATGGGTTTCGTTTTGGTGGCCGAGTGAAACCCAGAACCTCAGAGGCAGCGGTTCTGATGGCTTCTTGGCATTGCTGCCACTGGTCTTCAATGTTTAATGCTGGCAGCATGGGATTCAAGGATAATTGAAGGGACACTCGATTGGAAAAGGCATTGGCAATCTCTTGCGATTGTAGCTTTCCGACGTCATATCTCTTCACAGCGTTAGTTCGCGCTGGTGTTGTATAGTCATAGTTCAATTAATTGGTTGACCCACATGTCAAACAAAAGACATTGTGGGAATATAAAAAAGTAAACAACCAATCGACTATGACCCAAATACACATTGGTTTAAATGAAACACCTGCAGCCCATATATGCAATTGGCACAGTGGTTTGAAAAACAAAAATGATGACTGCGAACTGATGACTGCGAACTAAAGCGATGACTGGCGAATGACGACACCAGCTGGCGGTTATGAGGTCAAATAAAGTAAGTAGAATAAGCTATATAAACCAAAGTAGATTATGAAAATGATGTCAGTAAAGCAAGTGAGAAAATTATGTCAGTGAAGTAGCGCAATTAGCACAGTTAAATAAAAGCATTTGAAAATTAACCCGGAGTTTGGAATATTTCATAAGAGAAGGAACAATATCCACCGCAAATCAAGTAAGTATGACAAACAAATCGGCCTCACCAAGGGCCTAACATTTTAGCCTCGCAACAGGCTGCGTAAAATATGTTGCTCCCCATCCTCCATTCCCATCCTTTTAACAATAGGCAAGATTTTTAATTAATTCGGTGTTTCTAGCATGAAACCCGAATCCACTAAAGAGTGTAACCGCACTAACACCAACTGCCCCCTTGCCGAAGTTATCCGAAGAAATCCCGAAGCAGGACCTAAACCCATCTCCCTAGAGGAATACCGCCGACGACAGACTCAAGACGTCCCCAAGGGTGTACAACCCCCGGTCGCACCAGTGCCCCGCAAGCACAGAGGTGGACACCGAGTGAGAGTCAGGCGTGCCTTAGGAGAGGTGTACCGGTTAGTAGCCTTAGCCACCGATCAAAACAAAAAGGAGTTATTGGCCAAGGCTCGGGAAATTCGGATGGCCGAATTCTGCAGGAAGCAGGAGGCGGCATTCAATAAACTAAGGACTAGGGAGAACCGGGAACAATAGCAATACTTTATGTTGTACATTATAAATCTGAGATAAATATAATCCGATAAAAAATATTTGTTTTGATGTTCTTTGATTCTCTTATGGGTTATGGCCTATGGTTGGTATCTGATGTTCTTTGTTAGTTTCATGGGTTTTGTCCCGGCATGGTTGGGTTATGAGTATGACTTGTAAGGAAGAAATTTAACAAATGGCGCAGCCGGTAGGATGGTGCTAGAGATTTATCTCAGTAAATCCAAATTTTAGATTTTCGTTTAGCAACTCGCATGTTGTTTAAACAATAAAAAATAAAAGGAGGCATCATTTCCGTACCAAACAAAAAGTTTTTTTTTCCTAACAAATGTCAAATTCGGACTCAGAGGAGTCAAATAACGAGACCTACCTTACTCTGAGGCAACGCAAAGTCTATAAAGCGTCAACCTCAACAGCTACTGCTCTCCAACCCGGCAAACAAAAGACCGTATTGGAGCAAGTCAAAGCACTACATGAAAAGGCTCAATCCACGGGAAATATATCCCTACTGGCATTAGACCAACTCGAAGCATCCTCAGAAAAACAAAGGCTTGAACGGCTGAAACAAATAGCAAAGCTAAAGACAGATTCTCTTGTTTTCCAGGGAATCCTTCTAAATCAAAGTAGTACTAAGCTAACTGATCGTATAGCCCAAATAAAAACTCCACCCCAAATCTCCTTTACGGACCAGTCTCCAACTAACTTGGAATACCAAGACTTTTCTGATCCAGAAAGTGAGACCATTAATTTAAACATGGCGGTGGATTACACGAAAATTATTAAGCTTACGGCCCAGGTCGTTCCTTTATTTTCCGGAGAGAGACATCCAAAAATCTCCCAAGAACTACAAACATTCATCGGATGTTGTAGGCAGGTGATGTTTTGTCTCTCAGAGGAGGAAAAGGAAGCTTTTGCAAGCTTATTTACCACGAGATTGCGAGGTGAAGCGTACGATTTAATAGATACAGCCAGACCCGAAACTTTTCGGGAAGCCGAGGATCTCCTCAGTAGGACGTACCTCCCTGTTGAAAATTACAACGAGTTAGTCACGAGGTTGATATCGTGCAAACAGGAAAGACAAGAAAGTACAATAGAGTTTGCTTCAAGACTTCGCCACAAGTTGGCACAGTGCCGCGAAGCAGCAGAGATAAAGTATCTGAAAAATGCGGACACTGTGAAAACGCAGTTAGAAGACTTTGCCATATCCTCTTTCGCTAGTGGGGTTCTAAATCCCCATCTAGGGCAGTACTTATTAGGGTTATCCGAACCCACTTTTGAAGGCATTCTACAAAAAGCTTTCATGATGGAAAAACTGCAAAAAGGGGCGGCACAGAAGCAAATGTTTCAACCATACTTGTCAGAGGAAACGATTCCTACAGATAAAGACTTCGAGAAAAGCCAACATAAAGAACACAAAACAAAACCTCAAATTACTTGCAGTTTTTGCAAATTCAAAGGCCACACATACGAGGACTGTTTGAAAAGAAAAAACACACCCGTTTGCGAAAATTGTAAAACCTACGGACATGAGACTCGACTCTGCCGTAGAAAAAATAATTATCAAAACACAAAATTCCCAGATCACAACTGGAATATAAATAATAGAGACGAATATGCTCCAAAACAAAACCACACAAATCCATTTAGGAATACTCATAACGAGTCAAATTTCAAACCAAACTTCTCAGCCCAAAATAGGAACGAATTAAATCCTAGGGCAAGGGTTTTTCAAATGAATTCTGAATGTGATTTTTGCGGAAGAAACTCACACTCCATTAATCAATGTAGTTTAAAACTCAGGTGGGAAAACAAAACTTCGGGAAACGATTCATCGTCGACCGAAAAAACCCCGGCTCGACGATAGATAGTAAAAAATTTAAAGGGTATTCTGAAACACAACAGTTTTCCGAAAACTATGAATTGCCTTCTGTTGAAATCCCAACAGATTTTACTAAAAATAAAACCGTTCGTCTGTTAGTGGATACTGGATCTGAAGTCAGCCTCATTAGGAGGAAGGTGTTAAAGCAAAACACAAAAATTGACAAAACCAGAAACGTATCCATAAATACTCCATTTGGTTCAGGTAAAACACTTGGACAATGTACTGGAAAATTCAAAATACCCACGGAACCTTCTTGCAACTTTCAAGTAGTTGAAGATGAATTACCCATTCCAGATGACGGAATATTGGGATATAATTTCATTGGGCCACACTGTAACGTGGAGGGTCCCAACAAGATTTTAAAATTCATCACCAACAAGCAAGAATATATAACTCCACTGTTAAATTCAAAAACAGGGGTTCACGAATTACCAAGTACAAAAAATGGAGATAACTCCTATGGACCTCATTATAACCATCAGGAAAAAGACACTTGTGGAAAGAGGAAAATAGACCTTGCAGAAAGATTTTCTGATATGGCTAAAACCTCCTCAATCGATACACAAGATGAACCAAGTTTTACAAAGTTAGTAATTGACAGAACAAAGAAACAAATGCCAACCCGTAGAGGCTCTGGTAATAATCTTGGCAATTCTCATAGTAAAGAAGACACTTGTGGAAAGAGGAAAATAGACCTTTCAGAAATTAATCAAATTAATCATGGCTCTAATTCAAAAATACAAATTAATAATAAGTCAACCCAAAGCGGATCTGACTCAAAAATAAATAACATAAAATCAACCCAACGCGGCTCTGATCAAAAAATCAAAAATAAGTCAACCCAAAGCGGATCTGACTCAAAAATCAATAACATAAAATCAACCCAACGCGGCTCTGATCAAAAAATCAAAAATAAGTCAACCCAAAGCGGATCTGACACAAAAATAAATAATATATCAACCCAACGCGGCTCTGATCAAAAAAACAAAACTAATAAGTCAACCCAACGCGGATCTGACTGTAAAATTAAAATTGAAAAACCAGCCCTAGGAGGCTCGATTAATAAAAATAAAAATGAAAAAACTTCTGAAGAAACAAGTAGTAAAATAAAAATAATTTTAAAAGAAAAAATACAGATACCAGAAAGATCTAAAATGATCGTAGAACTACCGGTCAAACTTAACGAAGATATGATTTGTTTATCAAAGCATATCCAAAAAGGAGTCCTCCTTGGAAATTGTATAGTAGCAGGAGGACGAGAAAAGGTGTCTGTTCCAATCATTAACACTCTAGAACACAATGCAACTATCAAACAAGTTGTACTACATCTAATAGAGTTAAAAAATTACGTACCTTTGGAAAACACATCAACAAATAATATTACAAGTATCCCTGAACCGAAGTGTTACCATACTAACGTGGCAACGAACAATACCAGAGAAAAGAATCTTAGAGAGCAACTCATTTTAGATGAAACACTAAATGACGAGGAAAGAAATTCCATCATTAACTTATGCATGGAATATAACGACATATTTTTTCTACCAGGTGATAAGCTAACGTATACTTCTACAATAAAACACAGTATACCTACCAAACAAGATCAACCACCTATCAACACCAAAATGTATAGGTTACCTGAAAAGCAACGAGATATCATCAATGACCAACTAGCCGAGATGCTTGATAACGACATAGTGCAACCGAGTAAGAGCCCTTGGAATTCTCCACTTTTGGTAGTTCCAAAAAAGGCAGGCCCAAACGGTGAGGTACGATGGAGGGTAGTTGTAGATTTTAGAAAAATCAACGAAATTACAATAGGAGATGCTTTTCCTCTACCCCGAATCGAAGACATTCTCGACCAATTGGGACATGCCAGATATTTTTCCACGCTAGATTTGGCGAGTAGATATCATCAAGTGCTGGTCGACCCGAAGGACAGGGCAAAAACAGCATTTAGCACATCTTACGGGCACTATGAGTTCAAAAGGATGCCGTTCGGTCTAAAAGGTGCTCCTGCAACATTTCAACGTTTAATGAATTATATCTTAACCGGACTGCAAGGTCTGGAATGCTTTGTTTACCTTGATGATATTGTGGTTTACGGAAAGAATTTGGTAGACCATAATAGAAAACTACAACTAGTTCTCGATAGGTTGCGAGAACACAATTTAAAAGTACAGCTGGAGAAATGCCAATTCTTGCGCAAAGAAGTGGTATACTTGGGACATAAATGTTCCGCCGCTGGAGCACAGCCTGACCCCAGTAAAACCAGTTGTGTACAAGATTTTCCCATCCCAAAAACTGTTCGACAAATGCAATCCTTTTTGGGCCTAGCAAATTACTATCGAAAGTTCATTCCGAATTTCTCAAAAGTAGTCAAACCTTTGACAAATCTGTTAAGAAAAGATGTAAAATTCACCTGGACAGAAAAATGTCAAGAATCGTTTCAGAAAGTTAAAGACCTGCTCATTTCACCCCCTATACTTATATATCCCGATTTTAAACAACCTTTTAACCTAACCACTGATGCAAGTAATGACGCAATTGGTGCGGTATTGTCTCAAGGAGAAGTCGGTAAAGACCATCCAATCGCATACGCAAGTAGAACGCTAAACAAAGCCGAAAGAAATTATTCAACAATCGAAAAGGAACTTTTAGCTATCGTTTGGGCAACCAAAAACTATAGGTACTACCTGCTAGGGAGACAAGTGACTATATATACCGATCACAAACCTTTGAAAGGCATTTTTAGCGTCAAGGACCCAACATCCCGACTGGTTAGGTTTCATCACAAACTTTCCGAGTTCGATTATAAAATCGAATACAAACCAGGGAAGTATAATACTAACGCTGACGCGCTTAGTAGAATTCCCAATAATTCGGTTGAACACACGTTTGACAAAAAGACAGAAATAATTTTTAAATCCGGAAATAGTGAAGACAAAAACTCAAACAATATTGTTCTCGCTGTAACCCGAGCACAAACGCGAAAAAACGATGAAGAACCGGAAAAAACCAACTTAGATACCCCTCCTATAATACACCCAGTAGAAGAAGTAACAAAGAAAAGATATGAAACCATAAAATCTCAAGAAGACATTTCCACCATTCTCAATGATTACCACAACTCTCCATTTGGCGGACACCAAGGTGTTATTAAGACCTATAAGAGAATCCGAGAAAAATATAAATGGCCCAATATGATCAAAGATATAGCCAACTACATAAAAAGATGCAAAAAATGTCAGAAAATGAAGTCAAGTCTCGAAACCAAAATGCCAATGGTAATTACAGATATCTGTAATTTACCTTTTGACAAGGTATACCTCGACATTGTAGGACCACTTCCAGATTCTCAAATCGGAAACAAGTACATCCTAACTTTCCAAGATAATCTGACAAAATTCGTCGATTGGTATGCTATGCCCAACGCCGAAGCTGAAACAGTGGCGCACATATTTTTTGAACAAATAGTTACAAGATATAGAATACCCAAGCAGCTAGTAACCGACCAAGGTGCGAACTTCGTAGGGAAACTATTCAAAAGAGTGTGTAAACTCCTACAGATCGAGAAGCTTCAGACTACTGCATACCACCCACAATCAAATGGTTCGCTTGAACGTGCTCATAGGCCTTTAGTGGAATATCTCCGTACTATATGTGACGACAGTCCAAGAACTTGGGATCAGTATCTCAGAACTGCGGCATTCGTATACAATAATAGTATACATGAGGGAACCAAAATAACCCCAATGGATTGCCTTTACGGTTTTACTTCTAGTGTACCTTCCAATCTAAAAAGGGATCCCGAACCTCTATACAACCACGAAAATTATTATTATGTTCTAAGACACAAACTCCAAAAAACTTACGCTATAGCTAGGAAAAACCTTCTCCAGAGCAAAATAACTTCCAAAAACTACCATGATGCAAAACTAAGACCAAATATTTTCCATATAGGAGATAAAATCCTAATAAAGAATCCAAATAAAAACCACAAGTTGGACGAAGTTTGGAAAGGCCCATACACAATAGTAAAAATCATCAATGACGTCAATAGTGTAGTTCAAATAAAGAAAAAACAGGTGACTGTTCATAATAACCGTTTAAAACATTTCTACGAATAACAAAAAAAAAACCGAACTTCACCTTGTTAAATTTCCAATCAGCAAAATTCACTCATATTCAACGATTACAAGACATTTATCACCAAAGGTAATTTTTTTTTTTTATTTTTCATTCAGAATGAAGCAGCTCAAGTTCAAAGCAAAAAAAAGCTTAAGTTGTTCAACCTACTACAAAATAAACAAAAAAAAAATTTGTTGACTAAATACTATTCATTTGACCCATAACAATTTTGAAGCTCAAGTAACCAGAACATTTTTATCAAAGAAACCGCATTTAGGTTTTTGATTACTAGGGCGCACGCCAAAAACATTGACATTTTTTATGTCGGACATTTGAGTGTCATGGTGTCATAGGAATGTGATGCAACACCGCATTTAGGTTTTTGATTACTAGGGCGCACACCAAAAACATTGACATTTTTTATGTCGGACAATTGAGTGTCATGGTGTCATATGAAATGTGATGCAACACCGCATTTATGTTTCTGAATACTAGGGCACACACCAAAAACGTTGACAGTTTTTATGTTCATGTTGTTATGTAATGCAATGAGAAGATTACGACAAACAAATATTTTGAAATGAATTAGATATAGAGATATAGAAAGAAGAAAAGGGAAGCAGTGTAGGACTCAACATACAAATTTTGTTCATTTAAGATATGAATCATATTAATATTATTCTACACGTTTAGTTTATTCAACACAATCTTAACACTAGCCCAACAACGGAAATATATAAAGATGACATAACAAAACACACGAACATAGTAAAGTCCGCAGAAGAAAATTGGAATTTAAAAAAAAAAAAAAAAAACGAAATCCACTAATCGATGAATTACAAATATTCGAAGTAATACTTACCAAAGAAACAAGGAGATAGATAGAAGATATAGTAAAACCTTACCAGAATAAAAGACTACCCAGAGTTCAAAATAAAAAAGATTTACCAGATAAAAAGTTCCAAATGTAAAAAATAAAAGTTTTTTTGAAAAGAGGGAAAAAAGAGGGAAACAAAAAAAAAAAAAGAAAAAAATATTCTAACGAGATCAAAAAAAAAAAAAACAAAACAAAAATTTAATATTTCTCACACATGATATCAACATATTCCCCAAATTAAAAAAAAAAAAAAAAAAAAACAAAAAAGAAATATGAAATTAATTTTTCTCAAACATGATCTCAACATATTCCCCAAATTAAAAAAAAAAAAAAAAATTTATAATAAATAAAAGAGAGACCTAAGGAGCTCCAAAAAACATAGACTTAAAAAAATAATACACACACATTAAACACATACACATACAAACTAACACACACAGATTAACATCTTCAAAAATAAAATTCTTTTTTATAGAAGACAAAAAAAAAAAATTTTTTTTATATTTATATACAAATATACTAAACATAAAAAATTAAAATTGAATTTAATATATATTAAAAATCTATCTGTATACAAATACCTATACTACATTCCAAAACAAAGGTTAAATTTAAAAGAAAGTAATATTCTTCAAACATACATATGCACATATAGATGCATACAAAATTTTTTTTATTAATCATCAACAAATATTTTCATTGTTGGTTAAAGTTTTTTTTTCTTAACTTTTTCACTATAAGTAAACACAAAATAAATTCATAATAAATTGCAAGGAATAAAAAATATATCTCATAAGACTTAATATTTAAATGAACAGAATAAAACTTTTTGAAATAGTTTAAATTAAAATATACTTTGTTACATATCTACATACTATCAAAAAGAAATAAACTTGTATTTTGTTATGTTAATTAAAAAATAAACTTTCATGAATAAATGTAACAATAGAGTTAAGAATATTAAAGAAAATTTAATAAATGAATATACACTTGTAAAAAAAAAATAAAAAATTATTTTTATATATTTTTGATACAAAATACAAATAGGTACCTAAATTTACACTTTTAAAAAAATAATAACAATATTTAAAAACCAAAATTCTTGTAAAATTATTGTACCCAAAAATATTCAATAAACATAAATACATATAAATGTACATTAAAAAAAAAAAGAAGAAGAACAAGGAAATTTATTTACTTAAAACAACAAAAAAGAAAATGTAACTTGAACAAAAAATAAACCAAACTCCAGTGTCAAATTAAACCACAAATACTACATAATTTAAAGTTAAAAATAATGTTCTAAAAAGTCATAAATAAAATTACATCGACAAATCCAAGAGTTATAAAAAAGAGCTCAACAGATAATCTTTGCACTTATACAAAGATGAAAATATATATATACAAAAAAAGATATATAGTAAAACAATAGAAACAAATATAATGATAAACCTACAATAATGTAAAATAAAATTTTAGTTATTAAATTAATGACAATTAAATAAAAGAAATATAATTGTACAGTAAATCTTTAATAAAATAAATTCGTTGATATTCAAATTAATCTAAGGAATAAACTTATGTTATAAACTAATGTATATTAAATAAAAATAAACAACAATTTAAGTACTGAAAAAATCAAATCAATGCAATAAATTATGGAAAGTAACTACAAGTTTTTTTATGAAACACTAAAATAAGGGAACTTTATTTGGCACCTCATAGACCTATTCCAACCTAAGCTGAATTCGCGCCAAAGACAAGAATTAGAAGGAAGAACATAATTAAGCCAAAAGTCCAGTATTCATCAACCACTAATAAACTCTCCATGAGAGATCGCCAGTTTACAAAAACAAAAGAACCCTGCCAGTTTCTCAAAATTAAACCTTGTCTAACAAAAGTGTAGATCACTAACAACCACCCAAAGAAACAATTTCCGTCTCTCCAAAACGGAAATTAGACACTTTTTTACGATGGGGAGGAATGTTGTATAGTCATAGTTCAATTAATTGGTTGACCCACATGTCAAACAAAAGACATTGTGGGAATATAAAAAAGTAAACAACCAATCGACTATGACCCAAATACACATTGGTTTAAATGAAACACCTGCAGCCCATATATGCAATTGGCACAGTGGTTTGAAAAACAAAAATGATGACTGCGAACTGATGACTGCGAACTAAAGCGATGACTGGCGAATGACGACACCAGCTGGCGGTTATGAGGTCAAATAAAGTAAGTAGAATAAGCTATATAAACCAAAGTAGATTATGAAAATGATGTCAGTAAAGCAAGTGAGAAAATTATGTCAGTGAAGTAGCGCAATTAGCACAGTTAAATAAAAGCATTTGAAAATTAACCCGGAGTTTGGAATATTTCATAAGAGAAGGAACAATATCCACCGCAAATCAAGTAAGTATGACAAACAAATCGGCCTCACCAAGGGCCTAACATTTTAGCCTCGCAACAGGCTGCGTAAAATATGTTGCTCCCCATCCTCCATTCCCATCCTTTTAACAATAGGCAAGATTTTTAATTAATTCGGTGTTTCTAGCATGAAACCCGAATCCACTAAAGAGTGTAACCGCACTAACACCAACTGCCCCCTTGCCGAAGTTATCCGAAGAAATCCCGAAGCAGGACCTAAACCCATCTCCCTAGAGGAATACCGCCGACGACAGACTCAAGACGTCCCCAAGGGTGTACAACCCCCGGTCGCACCAGTGCCCCGCAAGCACAGAGGTGGACACCGAGTGAGAGTCAGGCGTGCCTTAGGAGAGGTGTACCGGTTAGTAGCCTTAGCCACCGATCAAAACAAAAAGGAGTTATTGGCCAAGGCTCGGGAAATTCGGATGGCCGAATTCTGCAGGAAGCAGGAGGCGGCATTCAATAAACTAAGGACTAGGGAGAACCGGGAACAATAGCAATACTTTATGTTGTACATTATAAATCTGAGATAAATATAATCCGATAAAAAATATTTGTTTTGATGTTCTTTGATTCTCTTATGGGTTATGGCCTATGGTTGGTATCTGATGTTCTTTGTTAGTTTCATGGGTTTTGTCCCGGCATGGTTGGGTTATGAGTATGACTTGTAAGGAAGAAATTTAACACTGGTCGTGAACAAGATATCCTCATTCGCACATTGGCTACAACAAGGTAGTGGTCCGAGTCAAAGTTGGCCCCTCGGAAAGTTCGGACATCTAGCACACTGGAAGAGTGCCTTGCGTCGATCGCAACATGGTCAATTTGGTTGACGGTTAATTGATCTGGGGATCGCCATGTACCTTTATGAATTTTGAGATGCTGGAAGCGCGTACTACTTACAACAAGATTCAGCCCCACAGCAAAATCGATTAGCCTCAGTCCGTTTTCGGAGGTTTTGTCATGGAGGCTATGCTTACCGATTGTGTTTCCAAAGATGTCCTCCTTCCCTAGCTTTGCGTTAAAATCGCCAAGAACGATTTTCACGTCGTGTCTAGGGCACTGCTCATACGTTTCTTCGAGGAGCTCGTAGAAACAGTCTTTGGAATCGTCGTCTTTCTCTTCTGTGGGGGCGTGGGCGCATATGAGGCTAATGTTAGCGAATTTAGCCCTGATGCGGATGGTCATTATACGCTCATTGACTGGATTTTGGCTAATCACCTTATCCCTGAGTCCTCCTCTAACGACAAATCCGCACCCAAATAAGCGTTGTTTCTTTTGTCTGTAGCAGTCGCCATAGTAGATGTCACAGTTTTTCATCTTCTTTATGCCCGGTCCACTCCATCGCACTTCTTGGATGGTGGTTATGTCTGCTTTGCAGCAGTCCAAAGCGTCCGCTAATTCTCCAGCTGCACCTAGTCCGTTAAGAGACCTTACGTTCCACGTGCAGATCCGGAGGTCATTGTCCTTTTTTCGTTTGCTTGGGTCGTCAACTTTGAAATCATTATCGTTATCCGAGGCTGTTAGTTGTTTCGGAACAAACTTTTTTTAACGTGGTTGGGTAGTTAACCCTACGCACAACCCCCAACCTGGAGGGCCAGGTCCTTTTGGATCCCTTCGGACACAAAGGGCTGGAATATCCAGTGTCAGTACCCTGCTGCAGGGGTGTGAGTGCTGCCGTTGGCTCACCAGGAGCTCATCCGCCACCATCTCTACTTCAATACCCTGTCCTAGTATTGAAGGACCCCGAAAGACCTTTAAACCAAATATGTTGGAGTAGCTCCTTCAGGGCTTTCTGCTTTTATGGCTGCTGAAGTCCACCGTTGATTCTGTCCTTCGAATTCATCCGCTGGAACATTTACACGAAAGCTCTCGTAGACCACTGAGATTCGTGCAGTCAGTCATTGTTCGCAGAGCAATTATATTGTTGACCGATCACAATTCTTTTGTTCCGGATTCCCTTGTCAACACTCGCACTTACTAGTTTGGCAGGTCAGCTCTGGACGGAGCATCCCAGGTCCCAGTGGATACCGCTTGGAGGTATAGTAAGCACAATTGACGTGTACTGTAAGTTACAGCATCTGGGCGCCGCCAAGTTGGCACCAGTCAGAGCCTTCCCGAATAGTACAACGCCCATCCACAATCATCCTTCACCTTTCACTTCACCACAATCATCCTTCACATCCTTCTGCCTTTCTCCAAAATCAGGAATTGTTTAAGCTCCTAAAGGATGGAAAAATTTATACAGTCTCCGCTTGAAACGATAAGGAGACACTCACTGTCCTTTTTGTTTTTAGTGCAGTTACCACCGCTAGTAGTTTTCCCTTATGTTCGCCCTCCACAAGCTGTGGTTAGAAGTATGTATATATGTATATAAAGTTATACTAAGTGAAAAAATGAGTAATTCAACTTTAAAGTTTTTTAAACCAGTGACTAAAAACAGTGCTACAGTTTCCAGCATTGGGTATTCAAACAAAACGTCTGGAGAAGGTCCCCCACAAAAAAACAAAATTCTGAGTCCTCACAAAACAGTGGAAACCGTAATGTAAGTTCAACTTATGAAAATATCAGTTTCGTTTCCCCCTGTGTTGCTGTTTCGTGTTCATGTTTATTTCTAAACCTTTTTTAACGGAACTGTATAAATTGAAATCGAATTTTGAACTATACACATGGAAGAGTAATATAAATGTGTAAAAGAAAAAAATCTTTTGGTTTCATGTTTTGATTTATTTATGTGAAAATAAATTTTGATTGTATGTGAAAAAGGGCACATTGGTACCACACCGGTGCATATACTTTGCTAAATGTCTACCTAGTTGTAACATTAATAGAGTACCTAATAACTTTTTGCGCTTTTTTCATACTTAGGATGGACACAAACTTAAAAATCATAACGTGGAATGCAACAATATACATAGAATTTTTTAAACGAAATTGCAAATTTTTGTCGAAAGCAATTAAACGATAATGAAAAATATGAAGTTCTTGTTCATTGTTGGACCCCTGATTTAGATTTTAACTTTCCGACAGAAATTTCGTTCGTTCGTCGGGCAAGGATCTCATCAGAATACAAATATATTAGTTTTGACTGCGTTTCGAGAGTGGAAAAAAGTCCTGGAAAATATTAGAGAACAAACACCAAAACAAAAGTTATCACAAAGACGCTATGGAGGATGGACAAAGTCTTACGTCAATTTTTGAAAATCGAAGGCTTGATGTGGTCAGCGAACTTGACACAGGCCGCGAACTACAACAACTCGAAAACAGAATAAAAATTGATTCCGATCATACAAGCTGTTTTTTTTTTTGTGGCAGGCAAGGTATAGCTTTGAGAGGACATCGGGACTGCGGCCTTTTATCAATTGATAAGCAGCCGGAAGAAAACGACGGAAACTTTAGAGCGTCACTGCGCTACGCAATTGAAAGTGGTGATAAAGTTTTGGCTGATCATTTAAATAATGCGGGGGCAAACGTCAGATAAGCTATCGCATTCAAAACAATTGATAATATAATTGATCAATCAATCAATTATATGATAAATATAATTGATCAAATGATAATTGATGCTGCAGGAAAAATTATTACAATGCAAATTGTCCAACGTATCAATAAATCTGGATATTTCACTGCTATTGCTGACGAAAGCACGGATGTCAGTGGGGTTAAACAATTTTCAATATACGCTCGTTATGTTGATACAATCGACCATCAATATTTTATTCGCAAAGACTTTTTGTGCCTTATCCCGGTTGAAGACGTAACTGGAAAAGGACTTGCGAGTACTTTGCTGTCTTCAATTAAAGACATGGGCCTCAATCTAGCTAATATGAGGGGACGAGGTAAGTGTCAATAATTAAATATAATACAAATGTCTGTTAGATTGATTAAGTATTATTTGTTATCTTTTTTAACTGTTCAGGCTATGATGGGGCCCGTGCAATGAGTGGAAAATTCAACGACTGTGCTCCCAAAGTAAAAGAATTATATCCACAAGCGATTTACGTCCAATGAGCGAACCATAATTTGAATTTGGCCATTACTCACGCTTGTAAAGAGGTTGTCAATTTGTTCAGACTCTCAAACAAAGCAGCTCTCATTTTAAAAGATCAAATACATCCGTCTTGTCCAAAAGCAAAACAAACTCGGCTTTTAAGGTTTTGTGAAACACGTTGGGTTGATCATTTAGACTCCCTTTGTCTGTTTTTTGATGTATGTATATGAATATATCTGCTGCTCTTTAGAGATACTGAATGAAAAAAATTTTAAAACTGATGGAGTTAAACCGCATACCTTACTAACAGCAACACACAATCCACAGTTCATTATTTCACTCATAGTAATTGAGCCAATTTTTAGCCTAATTAAGAACCTTAGTGAATTTTTGCATAAAAAAGAATGGGATCTAAACTGCTGCGAAAAATATGCAAACCACCTTCATGGAGAAGTTGCTGAAATGCGACAGGATTCCGAAGTAAGGTTTAGTAGCATATTTGCTTAAGCCATATGATACCAATTTCATGGTAAATATCACATAAAACATCGCAAAACAGAGGAACCGAGATAGTTACGAAGGAGGTCCTGAAGAACATTTTCGTCGGTCTATCTATGTTCCTTTTATGGATCATTTATTGATGCAATTAAAAAATTGATTTCTCGATCATCGTGAGCTGCTTTGCAGAATTCAAAATATATTGACAGAAAAATGTTGCAAACTTGGAGAGGAGGAAATAAAAAGGACTGTTGAGGTGTTTTCCCAAGAATGGCCAATTGATATAAAAGTTGGCTTAGATGATTTTCTAGCCGAAATGAAGATGTGGCGCAGGTAAAAATGTTCTTACTTAGTGCAATTTTAAGATATTAGTGATGAACTTAAAAAAAAATCTGCAGCCGCCGCCTTAAGTACAGAAAAGAAAAAAATTTGGCAAGGGGAGTATGGGTTTGTGTTTTGAAAATTCGCGCGAATTTTTAATTTTCAGAACGACTACCTTTATTTAGTTTTTCACAGATTTTGCAAGGTTCAATCTTTTCAAATCTTACCTTATTGTAATGAACACCCAACATTTATACCAATTTCCTAATCGAAAACGTTTAACCTAAAACACAACTGGCAACACTATAATGGAATGGTATAAATGACAGGCATTGCTTGTAAGCCAGTGTGTGTGAGTGTAGAGATGCTTGACAGCAAATGTGGAAACTATGGAGAAGAAACTGGAACGCTCTAGATGAGTGTTGTTCTATATAAATAGGCCGCTGACGCAACGAGCAGTCAGTTTTGATTATAGAGTGATAAAGTTAAGAGTGAATTGTTATGAACAAGTGATAGTCCAAAAGTCGAGTTGAGATGGAATAAAGTATAGATACTGAATAAAAGTGGTAGAAATAAATTGAAAAGTGGAGTTTTATTTTGCGAACTATGCGCACGTTACATTGGTGTCAGAAGTGTAAATAAAACTTATTTGACCAGTGAAGTGTAAAAAAAAAAGTTAAATACAGTGAAAATGGGTAAGTTGTTGGAAGAGCTCAACTGCATTGAGCTTAAAAGTGAGTTAGGTAAGCGAAATCTTTCTAGAGCGGGATCGAAAAATGAGCTCGTCCTGCGCTTGCGCAACTATTTGGAACAGCAAGGGGAAGACGTAAACACTTTTGTTTTTGAAACAGAAGTGGAGGAAGAGGAAGTAAGTGAAACTGTTGATTTTTCTAGTATGATGAAACTTTTGTTAGAACAGCGAAACGAACAAAAGAAAGAACAACAGAATATTCTCGAACAACTTGAAGCACAACGAAACAAGCAAAAGAAGGAACAGCAGAATGTTCTCGAACAACTTGAAACACAAAGAAACAAACAAAAGAAGCTGATTGAAGAACAACGAAACGAGCAAAAGGTGGAACAACAGAATAGGTATTCGCGAAAGACTTGAGGCGCAACAGAATGTTTTGGAAGGTCAGAAAAACATTCTAGAAGGCAAATTGGGTAACATTGAGAAAAATGTATGTGCCCTAGACGAACGCGTTGAAGGTGTGGAAAAACAGCTTTCTGTTGTAGAAAATCGTTTTGGAAAGCCGATGCGATAAACAGTTCTCTGTTCTGACCAAGGAATTGGACCAGATCCGGAAAATCAAAGTTCGAGAATCTGCTGGAGAGTTTGCAAGGAAAAAGGAGATGAAACCGCCAACATTTGATGGACAGTCGTCTTGGCCAGTTTACAAGAGACAATTTGAGGCAGCCGCGACAACAAATGGCTGGGATGACGAAGACAAGTACATTGCACTGACTCTTGCTCTTAGAGGACCAGCAGCTGAATTACTTCAAACAGTTCCAGCTGGTAAGGGCGGCGATTTCAGTTCTCTCGTG